>ML682042.1:3415133-3430848 GCA_007922195.1 Podocnemis expansa
GGGAAAGTTAGCCCAAGTGGATTACAAAAGATCACGTTTAGAAAGTTATAGTTGGACTAAGAGGGAAAAAAAGAGAGAGGCTGGGGTGGGGTGGGGTGGGGATTGTTTCACCGCTCAGTGCAGCTCAAAAGTACCCAGGAACCAGGCTGTGCAGCTTAGGGTCTGGAGTGCTGGAGACAGGCAGAACCTCCACCATGATCAGCAAGGAGAAGCTGAAGTCCCAGTGGACCTGATGCAGCTTGTAGGTCCAGACAACAGATCAGGCATCAGAACAGATTCAGAACTAACTCTTTCGCTAACTCACTCTCATGTAGAACTTGGGTAGGGTGTTTTGTACAGAAGAAACAATGGTTCAAGGAAGAACACTGGGGTTGTTTTGGGGTAAATAATGACTTAAGGGAGTATACCAGAGGTGTTTTGTTTACGTGGACAATAGGAGCTAGTGAAGGGTGGCATTCCTCTGAGGGAGCGCACAGTGCAATCAGGCAGATTCACTATGTTGGATATCAATTGGAGATCTATTGACTAGAACTGATCTGATAACTGCTGAGCTGGGTGTGTGCAGACATGAGTTCTTTTGTCTCAGGAGCAGAGATCCCCCATCATGCAGTGCTACTCTGCTTTGCTAGTCCCAGAGTTCAGTGTGACTCCTGCCTTGGAGCTTGGTTCTCCATTCAGTATGCTAATTCTGGTTCCGTCCTTAATGCAAATGAAGTTTCTGCTGTCAGTTCAGTGTGCTAATGGTTCACAGCTTCCATGTAGATGAGGCTAGAGGAGTTGCCCTAATTCCAGCACCCTTGTTCAAAGGGGTTTTAGGTGTGTCTCCTACTGCCTTTCATTGTTTCTGGTTTCTGGTTCAAGCAAAGGCTGAACGTGATGGGGAGGGGAGTGAGTCTCAGTGGCTCGTTACTATGCCTTGATTCTCCAAGAACACAGAGTTACCAAGTAATACCCCTCTCCCTTTTCTCCATGGATTACTTGGGAGCAGGCAACACTGATGCGTGCACAGGCACCTAAGTTTGCTGACAAAGATATCCTGAGTTTCCCAGCAGTGATGTTCAGATTGTGGGAATCGTCTATCCACTCTTCTGCTGCAGTCCCTTTGCTTTACAGGAAATGAAACTTGGCGGTGCTTCCACCTGGCTGGGTCTGGTACGTGCTCAGTGGCATGCCTTGGGAGCCTCCAGGACTAAATCCATGCGGCTAAGAATAACCTGTGGGATGGATCTAATCCAAACTTACTAATTATATATATAATACATTCATGGTGCTTAATTGCATGTAACAAACCTTTACATAACAAAGAAACATCATAACAGGATGGAATTGAATATTACTACTAATTTAAATACAGAGGGGAAAGTAAATAAATCAGTGAGTAGACACAGAATACAGTTTAAAGGAAACTTATCTAACTACCATGTTCACAGCCCTTTTTCCAACTCAGAGGGCACACTTCCCAGAGTTCAGAACCCCAACCCCTTGCTTGTGTGGGTGTGCTTGGAGGGTTAATGAAGGAGACAAGGCAGTACTCTGCTGGTCCAGCGTATGTGCTCAGAACCACACTGAAGATCCAGAGGGAGCCCAGCCAATGGTCTATAGTCCTGGCCTTGGTTCAAAGGGACTGCCACACTGCCTCCCATCAGGCCCAGTCAGTCTCTCAGCAGACTCTCTTGCTTTACAAACGCTGCTCCAAATTGGAGGAGGGAGACAGACACTCACACCCTCACTGCAGACCCGGCTCAGACCCTGCTTCAAACTCTGAAGCTCCCTGCTTGAGTAAGCCTCCAGCAGTCTCAGGAACCCCAGTAGCACTCACAGCAGCTTCCAGATGCAGACATGTCTCTCTCCCTCCCTGAAAGGACCCCTTTTCATCCCCCTCAGCTTCCTGGAGGGACAAGTGTGGTCCCTCTCTTTTTTCCCAAGGGATCATGGGAGTTGTAGTCCCTCAGTGGAAAACTGACAGCACAAAGGAACTGCTTAAATGCTAAAGTCCTCCTTGATTTCAGACGCCCCTAAAGTACAGGATGCCTACACATTTATCAGCATTGAATTTCATCCACCAGTTTGTCACCCAGTCCCCTAGTTTTATGAGATCCCTTTGTAACTCTTTGTCATCTGTTTCAGATTTTACTAAATTGAGAAGTTTTGTATCAGCTGGAAATTTTGCCACTTCACTATTTAACCCTCTTTCCAGATCATTTATAAAAATTTGGTCAGTATTAGTCCCATTGCTGCCTCCTGGGATAACCACTATCAACTCGCTCCATTCTGCGAGCTGACTATTTATTCTAAACCGTTTGTTTCCTCTCTTTAACCATTTTTATTAGGATCCAGGAGACCCTTCCTTCTTATCCAATGACAGCATAATTTGCTTAAGAGACTTTGGTGATGACCTTTGTCAAAGGCTTTCTGAAAATCTAAGTAAACTATATCCACTAGATTCTCTAGTCCACATCCTTGTTGACCCCCACATCAAACAATTGGTGAAGCATGATTTTCCTTTATAAAAACTATGCTGCCTTATCTCCAACAAATCATGTTTGCTGTGTGTGTAATATCCAACCGCAATCTCCCTAGCTGCTGAATGAACCCATTACTCCCTGGCTTCTGAAGGTTTCTCTCTAGTCTTATTTACTCAGGTATAAACATATACAGTTTTTTAAAACCTTTCCTCACATGCTGAGCCTTTTAAACCTTTGAACATTACTGTAGTTCTCCCCTGGACTGTCTCCAATTTTCTCTACATCTTCCTAAAGTGTGGTGCCCAGAACTGAACTTAGGTCTCTAACTTGGGTTTCATCCTTACTCAGCAGAATGGGAACATGACCTCCTATATACCCCTAAAAATAGGGAAACACCCTAGAACACTGCATTCTGGGATCCCCAAAATAGAGGAATGCACTGGAACACAGTGTTCTAGTGCATGTCCCCAGGGCTGCCTCAAGCGGCTGCATGGGGGATGCTGCCAGCCACTCATTGCTGGCAGCTGCAGCAGGAAAACTGAGTCTTCCAGCCAGAAGGGAACTGCCCCAGGCTGGACCAGGGAGTTTTTAAAACTCCCATCCTCAGCCTGAGCATGCTCAGAGCCTCTGTGTGCCTGCTCTGTAACAGCAGGCTCAGGGCAGGAGGATCAGCTTATGCTATGGTTGCTCCACATGGAGGCCAGGTAAGGGGAACCTCGGGGGGTGTTCAGGCATCAGCTAGTGGCTCGGTGGGGAAAGGGCACAGGGGATGGGGAAGCTACTGGGAGGACAGTAGGGGGTTAGGGAAGGGCTCGGGGGACTGCAGGGGCCAGTCGTGGGAGTGGGGCATAGGAAGGGGCTTGGCGTGTCTGTGGCAGCAGGAGAGGCCAGTGGGGGGTTGTGGGGTATTGGGGGAGCTGGAGATACTGGTGGGGGACTTGGGGTTCAGGTGTCTGGGAGAGCAGTAGAAGCAGCTGGAGAGTTAGGGCATCTCAGGGGAGCAGGAGAAGCAGAAGGGGGCTTGGGGTGACTCAAGGAAGCAGAGAGAGTTATTGGAGTCGGTTGGGATGTCTGGGGGAGGAGGAAAAGATGATGGGGGGGTTGGTGTGTCTGAGGGAAGAGTAGAAAGCAGTGTGGGGGGTTTGGGGTGTCTTGGGGAGCAGGAGAAGCTGCTGGGGCTTTGGGGTGCCTCAGGGGAGCAGGAGAAGCCAACAGAGGGCTTGGGGTGACTCAGAGGATCAGAGGAAGTTGTCAGGGGGGTTGGGGTGTCTGGAGGAGCAGGAGAAGCTGGTAGGGGGCTTGGGATATCTGGGGGAGTAGGAGAAGCCAGCAGCAGGCCAGAGGGGGTTATTGAAGGGGTTGGAGGGACATGTGAGAGGTAGGCTGGAGACGCATGGAGGGGTTTGGAGGCTAAAGGGAGTGAAACGAAGACAGGGGAGCTGAGGATGGGGGTTTAGGAGGGCTGCAGTGGGCACATTAGGGAATGGGGATTAGGACTGAGGAAGATATGGGGAATGTGGTGTTTTGGACTACGTAGGGTCATTGGGGTTGCCATCGTGATAAATGGGGAGAGTCGTTTAGGTGCTAGGAAAACCTGTCTGTCTCCTCTCTGTCTCTCAGTTCTCTTTCAATAAAGACTTCTTATACAGCTCTGGATATGCTGTCCTCCTTATTGGATTATAATTTCCCTTAAAACTCTACAGGGAAAGAGTGGTCAGATAGGGTTAGGGGTTCCAGGGGCAGTAGCTGGGGTGGGAGGCAGTAGCTGGGGTGCATGAAGGGGACCCAGATGTGCATGAAGGGGGCCCAGAAATTAGGCGGGTTCCAGGGCCCACCAAATTATATTTCAACCCCTGATTGTTAGAAAACCAGGGCTGGCCCAGTAGAAGGAGCAGTGAAGCACCTTGCAGAGCAGAGAGAGCTATGGGTAATGGAGGGACTGCACAAGGCACAGAACAGTGGAGCCAGCAGTATTTGAATACAGGGCCAAAGGGGATGACTGCACCCCAAGTGGATGGGGTGGTAGAAAGCAGGGAGCAGCATTAGCGCATAAGATGCTGGAGGGAGAAGAGCTGTTTCTTCATCAGAAGAGAGATTGCTGGCGGGGAGACATGGGGCTCCCTGGACACAGAAGGCACCTAGTGCTCTCTGTTTCTGCAGAATTCATGGTAACAGAAGAATTCTGTTTGACCACTGTGAGGCCCAGCAGAAACCCCAGGGTATAAGCTGACTTTTGTCTCCATTTCCCCAACATCACCACAGGTGCCAGTAGTTTCATAGTGGAATGAAAGTGAGGTGAAGCTGAGTGATGGAGCTGCTCCTGCTCTTCCAAAGGAGAACCAGGGCAGCTGAGTTCTCCTCCACTTAAAGTCTATTCTGCTGATGGAGGACACCTTTGTCCACCACCTCACCACTATCTTTCCTGTCACTCCAGTGCAGCTCAAGAACAAGAACCAGGCTTTGTTGCTGTCTCTGCCAAGGAAAGGTGTTTGGGCAGCTGCTAAAACCTGACAAGACAAGGTAGAGGGGAACACATTTGCCTGGGAACAGGGATGCTGTTTCAGTCGTCAGCTGCTCCACAAAGACCAATGCCAGAGGCTGCTAATAAACCCATCGGCACTCTGGCCATTGCTGCCCTGTAAAGATCGGATGCTTCGCTAGTTCCAGTCCTTCCTCCTCCACCCTAGAGGCCAGTCAGAGTTCAGCTGTGGATAATTTTGAACCATGATGGGATAGTAAAGACCCTGCTCCCCAACCAGGCCACCAGGGTCCTATTCTGGGCATGGGACTCAGATGTAACCAGTGTCTTCCGCCTTTGCCTCTGTTTTTCTTCCTGGGGCCTGTGTAGAGCTTAGCCTCTGAGCTGTTCCACTTAGGGACTGGCTTAGTACGGGTTCTGGTTTCTCGGAGGCCCTGTAGTCCTCCCTCAGGGAGACTGCCTCCTTCCCCCAGCAGGCAAGACCTGTATAAACTGCTCTAGTGCTTCAGCGTCAGTGACCTGGGACCCGGTCCATTGTTTGGGCTCAAGCCAACTCCAACAGTCATCTTAGATTCACTGAGCCATAGCCCTGGCTGGGCTCTGGAGGGGTGGTGTCTATGCCGGAGGGTTCATGTCTTTTTGGTCGAGGATTGCTTCTTTGACCTTGGAGAACAGTAGGGCTTGCTGGGCATTCCAGCGTGCTTCTCTACTTTTAGTGGGTCCTGGAATACAGTGTTCCAGTGCATTCTCCTATTTCTAGAGCACTGACCCCTAAAAATAGGGGGTCCCAGAAGAGCATTTAGGGCATTCCCCCTTACTTTAAGCCCTGCATGTGGCTCTGGGCTTCTGGCTGGATTCATTTCCCCTTTGTATTGTTTTGCTGAATTAAAAAACAGGAGACCAAATTCTTTGGAAATTCTGAAACAATTTCTATTTTGAGGAAGGGAGGGGTTATTCATAGATTTAAAAAAAAAAAAGAAATTACAGTTTTGGAAGCTGAACAGGTTAGATCCCTCTAAACCCATTTCCCATTTCTCTGCTGAAGAGAGGAGGAGATGGAGATGTGGTAGGAAATGGAAGGAAACAGGATCAATATTGTACTTGAGTTTGCAGAATATTTTCATTTTCAGCAATTACAAAAACTGATAATTTACATGCCCCTTGCCCCTTTTTTACCATTTTTCAGTGGGGGGGGGGAGACTTCATAAGTAACAGTCAGCATGGATCTACCAAGATTAAATCATACCAAAACAACCTGCTTTCCTTCTTTGAGAGGGTAACTGGCCTACCAGATGGGGAGAAATGGTAGATATGAGAAAAAAGGACAGTTACTTACCTGTAACATCTGTTCTTTGAGATGCACTGCTCACATCCATTCCACTTTGGTGGTGCATGCACTGACGTGCCCAGCTTCCGGAAACTTTTTTAGCCCTTACATTGCTCCATAGGAGTAGCGGCAGTGCATAATCACTCACTATAACAGCCGCTGCGGCTCCGCCCTCTCAGTCCCTTCTTTCCGCTAACTCCAGAAGCGGGGATGGAGGGCGGGGATGGAATGGATGTGAGCAGCGCATCTTGAAGAACAGAAGTTACAGGTAATTAATTGTCCTTTTTCTTCTTTCGAGCAGCTGCTGACATGCATTCCACTTTGGTGGGTGGAGATACCGTTTGTGAGCACCTTACCTGGATGGTGGGTGGAGATACCGTTTGTGAGCACGAAGGACAGCTTCATCGAAGGCTGTGTCCTCCCTTGCCTGCTGGACTAGGGTGTAGTGAGAGGTGAAGGTATGGACTGAGGACCATGTGGCCGCCTGACAAATGTCTTGAATTGGGATGCGGGCCAGGAAGGCTGCCAATGATGCCTGTGCCCTAGTAGAGTGCACCTTTACCGAACTGGGGGGTTGGGACCTTCGCCACTCGGTAGCGCAACTTTATGCAAGAAACAATCCAGGACGAGATCGTCTGAGATGACAGTGGGTTGCCCCTCATTTGCTCTGCAATGCCAATGAAGAGCTGTGTAGATTTGCAGAAAGGCCTTGTTCTATCGATCTAGAAGATGAGCGCTCGCCGAATGTCCTACGTATGCCAGCGCTTGTGTTCCTCAGAGGCGTGCTGGTTCAAATGAGAGGGCCTTGAGCTCCAAAATCCTCCTCACTGAAGTAATGGCTACTATGAATGCCACCTTCTGTGCCAGGTCTGGAAGGGGGCATGTGGCCAAGGGTTCGAATGGAAGCCCTTGTTAATAGTCTGAGGACCAGGTTCAGATCCCACTCGGGGGTTGGGGGTCTCTGATGGGAAAATGTTCACTCCAAGCCCCGCAGGAAGCAGGCAGACACCAGATGAGAGAACACTGGGTGACCCTCCGGGGGGGGGCATGGAAAGCCGATATCACTGCCAAATGGACCTTCAACAATGCAAGGGCAAGCCCCTGTTGATTTAGGGCCCAGAGATATTCCAGGATGTCTTGAATAGGAGCCGATATGGGGTCCAGGCCCCGAGAGCAAGCCCATAGGGAGAAATGTGTCCATTTTGCTTCATAGGCTGAGCAGGTTGAGGCTTTCCTGCTACATATCAAAATGTGTTGCACCTCTGATGAGCACACAAGCTCCTCCCAGTTCAACCACGGAGCTTCCACACGATCAAGTGGAGCAACCTCAGGTTCAGATGGAGAAGGCATCCTTCGTTCTGGGACAGCAGGTCGGGCCTGAGTGGCAGCTCCTGAGATATGGCTACTGACAGCTCGGTCAGGAGGTGAAACCAGTGCTGTCAGGGCCAGGCAGGGGCAATCAGGATCACCTTGGTTCTGTCCCTCTTTATTTTCAACAGGACCCTCAGCAGGAGTGGAAACAGGGGAAAAGAGTAGAACAGTGTACCTGACCACTCCAGCAGGAGAGCATCCAGTAGGGAGCCCTGTTCTGACCCCTTCTGGGAGCAAAACTGGCAGCACTTCCTGTTGGCTCGCGTTGCAAAAAGATCGACTTGGGATGTCCCCAGTTATGGAAGATCCAATGCAGTACTTCCAAGTGGAGGGACCACTTGTGTTGTGAATTGAAGTGCCTGCTGAGGCGGTCTGCCTCACTGTTACTCACTCCCGGAAGGTGAGAGACAGTCAGATGGAAATCGAATTCCACAGCCAAGTCCCACAAGTACAGAGCTTCGAGGCATAAGGCCAAAGAGCGGGCTCCACCCTGGCAGTTCATGTAATGCATGGCCGTGTTGTCGTCCGTTAGGATGTGCACAAATTTACCCCTCAGCTCCTCTAAAAAGACCCCACAAGCTAGCCTGATCACGTGCAGCTCCTTCACATTTATGTGTAATGGGAATTCCTCCTCTGACCAGCGACCCTGCGTGCTGAGGTTGTGAGATAGATGAGCACCCCAGCCCCTGTCTGAGGTGTTGGAGATCAGAGTGATCTCTGATGTCTTGGTCCCGAAGGGGATCCCCAACATAGTCGCCCAGGAGTCCTTCCACCATGAAAGGTCCAGCAACACATCCTGAGGGATTGTAACCACTTTGTCTATGTGGTGTCTGCTGGGACAGAAGACTAACCTCTGCCACCTTTGAAGTGGCCTGAGGTGCAGGTAGGCAAGACAAACTACCAGCGTAGCTGCCGCAATGCGGCCTAGCAGTCTGAGGCAATTCCAGGCTGTGGTCATCGGGTTGGCTCTAGCGTAGCTATGGCGGTGGAGATGGCGGTGAATCTGGCCTCTGGAAGATAGGCCGTGGACATAGAAGTGTCCAAGACCACCCCTATGAACTCTATTCGCTGAACAGGAATCAGGACGGATTTCTGGTAGTTGGCCAACAGCCCCTAACAACGACAGAGGGACCATGTTCTGTAGATTGCGGACCTGAGCTGGCTTCACAGCTGGCCCCTGAGAAGCCAGTTGTCTAAGTATGGAAAGATGTGCATCCCTCTTCTCTGCAGGGTCACCGCAACCACCACCATGCATTTTGTGAAGACCCTCTGGGCCAGCGCAAGACCAAAGGGAAGAACAGTAAATTGGAAGTGACGAGACCCCCTTCGTAAAACACAGATACTTCCTGTGCCGGGCATTGATCGAGACATGAAAGTAGGTGTCCTGCAAGTCGAGGGTGCAGAACCAGTCCCCGGGGTCCCAGGATGGGAAGATCGGATTGAGGGTGACCATGCAGAACTTTATCCTTCTGAGGAATTTGTTCACATTGCGCAGGTCCAAAATGGGTCTCAGGCCTCCTTTTGACTTTGGAATCAGAAAATATCGGAAGTAAAAACTCCTCCCCTCCTGTCTTCTTGGGATTGGCTCTATTGACCCTAAGTCGAGGAGCTTTTCTAATTTCCAGTCCAGGAGCTACTCAATGAGAGGTGTCCCTGAAGCGGGACTGCGGAGGGGGGGCGTGGCTGGGGGACTTCATGTGGAATTGGAGGGAGTAGCCCTTCTGAACAGTTCTTAGTACCCAATGATCCGAGGTGATGGAAGCCCATTCATGATAAAACCTGGAAAGATGATAGAAAAGGGAGTCTGAGAGGAGTGATGGACTGAGGGTCTGGTTCGCTGACCTTGGGCATCTTGTCAAAACCGTGTCCTTTGAGTGCTAGGACACCGCCGACTGGATTGAGAAGGTCTCAAGACCCTAACCCTTTCTCTATCACTTTGCCTACCCCTGGACCCCAGGGATTGCCTGGGCTGGAACTGCTGGGACTAGGTTTGCTGCCTAAAGCTGTTATCGAGATGCACTTGGGGCGTACAGACCGAGAGATCAGAGGGTCACCCAAGAGTCCTTCAGTCCGTGGAACTTGCCATCCATGAGTTCCGAGAACAGGCATGCGCCCTCAAAGAGCAAGTCCTGGATAGATTGCTGGACCAGAGGTGGAAGACCTGACACTTGCAGCCACACCACTCTGCATAGGCTAATGGCTGAGGTAATAGCTTGGCCCACTAAGTCCGTCGTGTCCCACGCAGTCTGCAAGGTGGTTCTTGCAGCTAGGGCACCCTCGTCCAGGATGGTGCTAAAGTCTAAGTGGTGGTCAGGGGGAAGGAGTTCTGAGAAGCGAGGAGTCCGAGAGTTCCAGAGATTGAAATTATACCTCCCCAGTAGGGCCTGTTGGTTAGCAATCCTGAACTGCATGGTGGCCGTTGAGTACATCTTTCTACCAAATGCGTCTAGAGACGTGGCCTCTTTGTTCTTCAATGTTCAGGCTGGCTGACCCTAGCGTTCCCTCTGATTGACCACATCTACAACCAGAGAGGATGGAGGTGGGTGAGTATACAAGTACTGGAAAGATGCCACCGACACGTAATGCTTTTTCCCTGCAGCCTTACATGTTGGGGCCACCAATGCCGGGGTCTGCCAGATAGAGCTCACAATCTTAAGGACTCCTTCGTGGCCCGGGAGAGCGAGCCTGGGGGGGGCTGAGGCTGACAGTACCTTGAATAATGAATATGAATTGTCTTTCATTTCCTCCACCTCGAGGACCAGATTAGATGCAAGTCTGTGTGAAAGGTCCTGATGAGCTTTAAAATCATCAGGGCGTGAAGCAGAGTCTTGCACCACTGCCACATCAGGAGACAGTGAGTAGTGGGCATGTGACTGTAACGGGGTTGAAAGGGCCCCATGGCCATCTGACTTTGACTGACTCACTGTCCTCCCTTCAGGATCTCTATATGACACAGAGGAAAAGGAAGAAGCAGCCCTTTGCAACTGGGTCCACAGACTGCCCGAAGGCCAACCCATCTGCCCCCAGTGAGGGGACTGCACAGGCAGAAATGCAGTATCCCCCAGGTAGGATGATGAGGTGGACAGAGAGACATCACCCTTCACAGAAGGTGGAAATGAGTCAGAGCAAGTTGGAGAGCCATGGGTACGGTACCGGGGCTTCTTGTGTTTCGAGCAGTGCTGCGCCAGCCTTGCCCCCGATCTGTGCTGCCGACACCAGGAGGGGGCCACTGAGGACGAGAAGGAGGAAGAAAAATGAACCCTCTTTCTCTGTGCCGAGGACTGGTGGTGCCACCCTCTCGGCGCATCCCCCATGGGGGTTGGACTGGTGAGGAAGAGTTGTCCGGGGCTGGGGACGTGCTATGTGCCATGCACTTGCCTCTCCTGCCACGCTGAACCCGTACTGCGGGTTCCTCGGGGGAGTGGTCGACTGCTCTGTGGGGTGCGATGCTGCAGCTGCCACTTGGGGGAGCGGAGAGGCAGCTTCCCTTTAGATGGAGGTCAGGAGTGCACATCGGCTAGGGGCAGAGATATTGGCAAGACTGACAGAGCCCTTGCTGCCTCGTATGCCTCTTGTGTTGACGGAGCAGGCAACAGCTGTACTCTAACACCAGCTGGGGTCAAGGGAGATTCTGCCTCTCCAGGGCTGCTGTGACCCTGGCCCACACGGGCTTCCTTGGGCTGTGCCAAGGCTGCTGGGGCAGGCTGCTTGGCATGGGCTTGCGAGTCTGCGGGCACCAGGGAGGGACCTGGCCAGGGTGCAGGCATGGACTGCACATCGGGGGTCCCAACTTTGGCTGGAGCGGCGCTGGGAGTTTCCGGTGCCAATTTTAATGCAGCCTCCATTAACAGTGCCCTGAGCTTGCGACTGCAGTCCTTTTTTGTGCGTGGCTTAAAGGATTTACAAATTTTACAATGGTCTACACAATGTGCCTCCCCCAGACACTTTAAACATCAGTCGTGGGGGGTCGCTGGCTGAGAATGCTTTGCCACAAGCGGCACATGGTTTAAACCCCGGTGAGCAGGGCATATCCTTAATCTAATCTATGCACTACAAACTACTAAAACTAACTACTAGAAGAACAGTAACAGTGAACAGCAACAAATGAAACACAGTTCAAACTACTGTTGTTCTCTCCACGGGGCTTTCCAGGAACTGTCACAAATGGCAGAAAGAAGGAACTGAGAGGGAGGTGGAGCAGTGGTGGCTGTTATAGTGAGTGATCACATGCCACTCTAGGGGGTGCCGCCGCTACTCCTATGGAGCAAACTAAGGGCTAAAAAAGTTTCCAGCAGCTGGGCATGTTGGCTCATGCACCACCAAAGTGGAATGCATGTGAGCAGCTGCACGAAGAAGAATCTTGATTTTAGTAAGACTTTTGACACTGTCCTACATGACATCCTCACAAGGAAATAAGCAGTGTAGCCTCGATAAAATTATTATTAGGTGGGTATGCAACTGGTTGAAAGATTGTCCTCAAAGAGTAGTTATCACTGAGTCACTGTCAAACTGTCACTGTACATAGCGAGGTGAAGGGATCAGTCTTGGGTCCAGTGCTGTGCAATATTTTCATTAACGACTTGGAGAATTACTCGAAGAATTCTGGCACCCTCTTCAGCCCTATTCTTATGGATAATTAAGTGTCGTACACCTTAGGGATGTGCCAGAGATCATGGGGAGGGTGTATTTAAATATTCTGAAATAAATCCCTTTAGTTTAACTGCCTCAGTTTACCCTTGAAAAGCTATAGATACCACCATGTCCTCGAAGGGCTAACACTAAGACTGTGAATTCTTGGAGAAGAAATGTATTTTCCAATTTAAAGCTAAATTGTGTAAAAATAATAGTAAGTAAGAGTCACTTAGTAGTACATAAATATGTTGGTAAATATATTAGCAGGATACAACTATTATCTATTACAGTGATTGTCAAACTTTTTTCCTGGGGACCCAGCTTCAGGCCCCTCTGCCAAGCTGCACCCTCTCCACTGCAGGGCGGATGGGGCACACCTTCCCCAGATCAGTGCTGGCTGTCAGGGCAGTGAGGGGCAGCCGCCCACACTCCCAGGTGCAGCATGGGTGCTATGATCCAGTCCCTTTGGGTCTGTGACCCAGTACTGGGTTGTGATCTGTACTTTGATGAACACTGATCTATTATATGGTATGGAAACAACAGTTTATCAGAAATTATAATTCCTAGACTATTAGAAACAATATGGTGGATATGGTAACACTTAGCACTCTGTGGCAGGGTTGCCAGCCTCACATTTAATTTTCACTGACATGAAGATGTGAAAGAGATTTTTTTTAAATGTCATAGTAACCTTTATACTGACATCACTAAAAATACCACAAACAATATATTAATGTCACAGTAATTTGTACTTGCTCATGATATTCTGTTTGGAATTACACAATTCTTTTAGTTGTAGCTATTTGATCAGTTGAACTCCTTGCATATGAGAAATAGAAATGATAAAGTCCTGATCAGTGTAGTATTCTGACACAAGAAGGGATACTGAACAACAACAATGTCAACATACAATGTTTTCTTTCTACTCAATTTTACTGAATTTTTAATTTATGGATTTATTGACAATGTTAAAATTACCCACTTTTTCTGTCAGTCAAATTACTGATGATTGGCAATCCTGACTCTATGCCACTTAAAAGCATGTGGATCAGGTACGTGTTGAATGGGAAGCGAAAAGAATCTCATTCAAACCACAATCACTCGGCTTTATTGATATGCAGCCTCACAGACTCTTTCAGTCTTGGATACGGGATGTCAGACTTACATGACCTTTCCTAAATCCCTCTGTTCATCAGGGAAGGTCCTTCTGTTCTGTCATACCAAATACATTGTGTTGCCCAGACAGAGAGTGATGCTGCCTTTGCCTATGGCCATAGGTGCATCTATTGGCTACCACTTGTATGATTTTCTTTTCCTCTCAGTCTTTCTCCTTCCTCTGATCCTTTGGTCTCTGTTTCTCCCTATAGTCAGTTTTTTTCCTTTCTTCCTGATGATCTGTTATTGCAGTCAGAGAGTTCCCCTTTTGTGATGTTTCTTTAGGTATTGCACTCTTTCTTCTGTACAACCTCTTCTGCCTGACAATAAGGTAGATATAGTGGCAGTTTCAAGGCTGGGTGATGGTGAAATGACATTTTAGCAGTAGCACATGAGAGTAGGTAGAGGAGGAGTGGCTTTTAGGTGGGATTGGAGAAGGGAGGGTTGAAGGAGTACGAGAAAAAGTTTTAAAACCTTTTAATTGCCACATCAAATTAATTCATTAATGTTTGTTTCAAGGATTGTTTTCTCCTGCAGCTCTATACTATTTTTAAACATGACAGAATGTCTACCACTCTTTATCTTACTCCAGTCACTCAGACTTCCTATTGTCCGATATTAAACCCCTTTTGAGGTTTTTCTGCATCCCTTTTGCCTTGCTGTTTTCCCCTAGGAAGTCCCATACTGGTAAAGACAAAAATCTCTGGCTACAGGAGACTTGAGTGGAGAATCCACTTAGCTGTTTACACCCACCTGGGAAGGGTTGCAGCAAGCACTTTGAAGGGCTTGATCAGTATTCAAAATGACCATGAGAAGTTGAAGAATTGATCTGAATTCAAAGTGCAAAGTACTACACTTCGGAAGGAAAAAATGCAGAGCTACAAAAGGGGAAATAACTGGCAAGAGGGTCATACCACTGAAAAGGATTGGTGGGTTATAGTGCATCACAGACTGAGTAAGACACAACAATGTGTTGACTTGGGGGAAAAAAGCCAATATTCTGGGATGTATCAATGGGAGTATAGTACATAAGATATAGCAGGTCATTTTCCCGTTCTGCTGAGAAAGAGTGAGGTGCGAGGTAGAGACCTAAGTCCAGTTCTGGGCACCACACTTTAGGAAGATGTAGACAAAATTGGAGACAGTCCAGGGAAGAGCAACAGTAATGATCAAACGTTTTAAAAGTTCAGCATGTGAGGAAAGGTTTTAAAAAATTGTGTATGTTTAGACTTGAGTAATGAAGACTGTGAAGAAACCTGCTAATAGCCCTCAGAAGCCAGTGATCAATCATTCTCTCTGTCCACTGAAGGTAGGGAAGGGAGTAATGGGTTTATTCTGCAGCAAGGGAGACTGTGGTTGGATATTACACACAGCAAACATGATTTATTGGAGATAAGACAGCATACTTTTCATAAAGGAAAATCATGCAGCACCAATCTACTAGAATTCTTTGGTGGGGGGAGTCAACAAGGATGTGGACTACAGAATTGAGTGGAAATAAGTTACTTAGATTTTCAGAAAGCCTTTGACAAAAACTCATCACCAAAGTCTCTTAAGCAAAGTATGCTGTCATTGGATAAGAGGGAATGGTCTCCTGGATCCTAATAAAAATGGTTACAAAGAGGAAACAAAAGGTTTGGAATAAATGGTCAGCTCACAGAATGGAGCGAGGTGATAGTGGTTATCCCAGTAGGCAGTAGTGGGACTAATACTGACCACATTTTTCACAAATGATCTGGAAAAGGTGTAAAATAGTGAAGTGGCAAAATTTCCAGCTGATACAAAACTTCTCTATTTAGTTAAGTCTGAAAAAGACTGCAAGGAGTTACAAAGGGATCTCATAAAACTGAGAGACTGGGTAGCAAATTGGTGGATGAAATTCAATGCTGATAACTGAAAGTAATACACATTGGAAAACAGAATCCCAATTGTACATATAAAATTCTGCCATCTAAATTAGCTATTACCACTCAAGAAAGAGATTGTGGAGTCCTTGTGGATAGTTCTCTGAAAACATGCACACAACATGCAGCTGCAGTCATAAAAACTGACAGTTTTGGGAAAGGGAGAGATGATAAGAAAGAAAATTTTGTATTGCCCCCCTGTAAATCCCTAGTATGCCCACATTTTGAATACTGCATGCAGATCTAGTCACCCCATCTCTAAAATACATAACACAATTAGAAAGGATATAGAAAAGGACAAGTAACATGATTAGATAAACAGAAAAGTTTTACATATTAGGAAAGATTAATAAGACTGGGTCTTTTTAATATGGGAAGGAAA
>ML682042.1:3460848-3480232 GCA_007922195.1 Podocnemis expansa
CAACCCTGGCCGGAGATGCAGGGCCTAGCCGCCCATGGCGGCATGCCGGCACCTGGCCCTGTCCCTGGCCAGGAGGTAGGGCCTGCAGGCTGGGGGCGGGGCCTGCGGGCCAGGGGCAGGGCACAGGCCCATGCCCCGGGTCCGTCCCCTGGTCAGCGACACCTCTGGCTGAGGGTATGTCTAGACTGGCAGGAGCAAAATTGCCACCATCAGCGCAATCTTCCAGGAGCAATTTACAGCAAGTATGAAGTCACTGCTGCACTCCAGAAGTTGTCATAGCAACTCTGGCCCCTTAACAGGAGTTCCTGAAAGGCAACTGCAAGCCATTTGCAGTCAGATTCCTCTGGTGTGTCCTGGCTGCTTAGAAAGTCACTGGCAGATATGCAAGGTATTTTACGTGCCTTGCGTATCTGCTATTGACTGCTGCTGAAAATCAAGGTAAGTGTAGACTAGGGCTGAGTGTTCTTAGAACAGAGCCCAACCCACACTGCATAGGAGCACTGCTCTCCTGTAAACATTCAGAAAGAAATTCTGCATGCGGGGTGGCTGCTTGTGGTTGAACATTTTGCAAAGTTTATCTAAAATGGAACCTGTTGGATGCGGCCTTCCTAGTAACTACCTACCTTCCTCTAAGCTTATTTTATTTTTTCCTGGTTCATTGTCCAGCCCCTTTCACAGTGATTGGGCCACGTGACCCTGTCACAGCCATCCTGGGCCAAGAAACTGTATTACCCTGTCACGTGTCCCCCAGGATGAGCGCTGCAAACATGGAGGTGAGATGGTTCCGCACTCAAGGTTTGTCCTTTGTGCATCTGTATCGTGATGGGAAGGATCAGTATGAAGGGCAGTTGCCAGAGTACTGGGGAAGGACAGAGCTTTTGAAAGTTGGACTCACAGATGGAAATGTTCCTTTGAGGATTCTGAATATCAGACTCTCCGATGAAGGACGCTATGGCTGTTTTGTTCAAGATGATACTTATTATGAAGAAACCATATTGGAACTGCGGGTAGCAGGTCAGTGACTTGTCATAGCTTTTCCTTATGGGTCTTCAGACTTTATTCTTTCCTATTACAACTATGACTCCCTGCTTGTGAAATATTTTAAAATAACACAGTGTAGCTAAAGTTCAGCAAACTGACACTTTCATACTAGGGAAAATACAGTATGCTGAAAACTTTCTCAACATGTTATTTAAAACATTTTCAGGGTTAAAAGCATTCTTAAGGATGTCCAGTCCCTTTCTTCTCAATCTTCATTGACTGCAGAAGAGGCCTTTAGTTAAAGGAGAAAGGACTTGTCATAGGCAAATATGGCCTCCCAGTTGCTCCACAGCCATTTCTAGGGTGTGTGGCTAGGGTGAGACTGATAGACTTCTGTGGCCTTCTTATAGGTTCACTATTAGTTGTTACTTAGGGGTGTACTTAATATCAGATGCAGCCTTTTTATTTGCTGAAACTGTACAATAGTGGTGGGAAGGATGGGGACTTATGTATTTATCACTCTTATACAAGACAAAGCATTTCTCCCATGCTGTGTTGACACTAACCATGAAGCCATTATTTTTTAATAAAGATATCTATCCAAGGTACTGTCTATCCAATTTTGAAAACGTTCATATCCCATTCAGGTATCTAAATGAAGGGGTCGTACCTTGAAAGGTGCTTAGCACTCAGCTGCTCCTGTGCTGAGAGGACAGTATTCTCACTTACTCAGTGCTATCATTTTAAATATATGTTCACATTTTTCAGTGCCTGTGAACATTGGAATTTCAGAGATTTCAGTATTCATATATCTCTTCTAGTGACTTTCTAGCATGAGTAAGGACTCCCACAAAGACAGTTCCTCATTTCTTATGCTATATACATTCATTAATGGAATTAACACCCTTACGCATTTCTCCCTTAGCTCTAGGATCTGCACCTCTCATCTCTGTTGAGTGTCAGGAGAATGGAGGGATCCGCGTAGTTTGTCGATCATCTGGTTGGTACCCAGAGCCTGAGGTACTGTGGAAAGATCTCAATGGGCGACATTTACCATCACCCTGTGAAACAAAATTCCAAGGGGAGAATGTTTTGTTCGAAACAGATACTGCTATCCTTGCAAAAGAACACTCAAACCAAAACTTGTCCTGTTGCATCAGGAACACCATTCTCAATCAAGACAAGGAATCAGCAGTTTATATAGCAGGTCAGTTCCCATTCAAATGCCTCATTCCACTCACCACCACTAGAAATAAAACAAAATATAGGAAGAAAAGAACTAAAATATTTGTGGGTGATGTTTCATAATCTGCATATAAAGATGATGGGAGGTTGGTATATTTAGGGGTCACTGTTTAGGCAAATTTCTTCCCTTAATTGTGAGTATTCAGACTATGAAAGTTCTGGATTTCCTTTAAATTTAATGTTAAGTCATACTTTCTGGATTTTCTACCACATGCTGATACACGCATGTGCACACACGCACATACGCATACACAAAACTTCTACCATATTTTAGAAGGAACTTTCACTCACTGCACTGACAAAATTTATTCCTGCACCGTTGAATTGATTTTTTTCTATTGTTGTTTGCTTGTGATTTTCTTGCTGCACCAACTCATTCTTCACTACTTGTAGTGTGAAAGGTTATGTCGTGGAATAATCCCTCCCTTGTGCCCCCTTGTGGGGAAAGTACAAGGGACATAAACAGAGAGGGTGCCGCCATGATCCCTGCATGAAGACAGTACTGTGTACTGGCTATAGAGTCAATAGAAAGCCCTTGGGTCAGGGCAGCATGGCCTTGCAGCCAGAGGCAGTAAAAGGCCCTCAGGTCAGGGCAACACAGACTAATGGCTACAAAGTCCATAGGGAGGCAGGGAAGTCTGTAGGGAATGCGGGCCCAGGCTGGGTGGGCTCAGGCCCTCCCACTTCACTGAGCCCCAGCTCAGGGCCAAATAGATGTTGGGGGGTGGAGTAACTTTGTCAGCGAAGATCTAGGCTGAAACGTGCTGACCCTTATACCACCCCTGGTTGTCCATGCCAGCTCCCTGGGCTACTTCCTATCTGGCTTGTTGCAGTGGTCCTCTCACGGGTCTCCAGCAGCTGCAGTCTCCTTGCTGTCTGTCTCCAAGTAGTTCCTCAGTCACATCTGCTCCTCGGTGAGATCTCTGGAGTTGCTACTGCTCACAAGCTGAGGCTGAAGCAGCTCCTGGTCAGGATGTGTCCTTCCACAGAGTGTCCTTCCTCCATGCTGGTCCACCCTGAAGGAACTGTGCTGTTTTCTTTTGTACTGGGGCAGCACGTGCAGCATGCTCAGCAGAAATTAGGGCGTGAGGCGTCTGCTGCCCATAGAGTGGGGATCCACAATGCAAGCTCAGTGAGCCACCTGTGGCTCCCTGAGCATCCCCTTCTGGCCCCCTGGCAATGTTCTCAAGGGAGCCACGTGTGCTTCAGGGACTCCCGGCAGGCACAAGTCCCCACTTCCATGGTGCCAAGGTCGCCACCACCCTCCCACCAGAATCTCATAAGCCGGAAGTGGCCCAGTGGCTGAGCCGCAGCCCCTAGTGCTAGCTGGGGGTGTGTAGGCAGGAAGCACTCCCTCCATCTGTCCATCTGCTGAAGGGATGGAGCAGCACTCTTCACCTACCCCAGCCAGCCGTCCCTCCCAAGAGCAGCCAGGGGAGACCTGCAGCTTGGAGAGGCGGGGCTTGGAATAGCACCTCTGTGGAATTCAGGCCACTTTGACCCGGCCACTCCAGGCCTGAACAGAGGCTGCCTCACCCCCAGGCCCTGAATTGGGCCTGTTCAGGTCCGGGGTGGCCGGGTTTAGGCAGCCTGAACTCTGCAGAGGGGATGCTCCAGGGTCCCGTCTCTGCAAGGTGCAGGTCTCTGCTGGCCACTCATGGGAGGGACAGCCGGCTGTGGGTAGGCAGGACAACGCTGCTCTGCCCCAGCAGCAGAGGGAAGGGCAGAGGGAGCGTGCCCCCCCCAACCCTCTAGCAGTGCTAGGGGCCCACAGTGCAGCCGCTGAGCCGGTTTCAGCTCATGTGGTTGTGGTGGGAGGAGGGAGGAATCATAGAATCATAGGGTTGGAAGGGACCTCATAGGTCATCTAGTCCAACACCCTGCCAGAGGCAGGACCACTCCCACTTAAACCATCCCAGTCAGGGTTTTGTCCAGCCGGGCCGTAAACACCTCCAAAGATGGAGACTCCACCACCTCCCTCGGCAGCTCATTCCAAGACTTCACCACTCTCCTGGTAAAAAAGTTTTTTCTAAAATGGAGAATGGCTCTTCAGCTCCTCTGGTTTGACAACCCCTGCCATAGAGAGTACTGGGCTTTTGGAAAGCAGGAAGTACTATCTTGTTACATCCTCCACCTTTACATTGGGTCTGGGGGAAGGGACTGCCTTCTCCTTTCCCTCTTCCCCAAGCCTAGAAAAGAAATCCAGATTAGTGTGGGTTTTAATGAAGCAGTGATTTACTTTGAAGTTGTATGGCTGAAGAGCAAGATATCAATGGATTGTTCTGAGGTCGGTGTCTTTCATCATATGCAGCCATCTCAGGGTGCTTGGTCTATCACTAACGTAAAGTGTGACCCAAGTAGGTAATAACGTAGGGTGTCAATGGCCCACTTTGTAGCCAAGACTTTTTTTTTTTTTGAAAGTTGAGTATCAGGTCTCCCAGGGGAATAGGGCCAGCTCTAGCGATGAGCCAGTGTGGCACCAGCTCAGGGTGTTGAAGCTTAGGGGCACCAGGGGTAGGGCAGGGTGGGTTGGCCCAGATGCCGAACTCCATGCTCCCCCCTTTCCTCTGAGTCAGCGCCTCCATTCCCAAGGGCAGAGTGGGTCAGCCCATGGGTAAGACTCCACTCTCTCGCTCTGTGACTGTGCTGGCCCTCCCCGCCCCTAGGAAGGAATTGCTGGCCCAGGGCAGGGGTGAGAGAGTGGAGCCCAGCCTCTGGGCTGTCCTGCTCCACCCTTGGGCCAGCTGTCCCTGTTCTGGAGGTGTGGCGAGCTGGCCTAGAGTGGAGGCTGGGTTCTGGGCCTTCCCCTGTGTGCAAAAGTAAGATCTGACTCAGGGCACCATCAGCCTCTTGAGAGAGTACCGCACTAACTCCTAACTCTGACGCATCAGTGTGTAGTATAAGGTCTTTTATAAAATCAGGTTGTATGAGGACTGGCTCTTGTCATAGACATCCCTTCAATGTTGGAAAGGCGTTTTCACATTGTGCTGTCCATCACACTTGTTTAGGCTCCAAATTCTTAGTTAGGTCTGTGAGGAGTGTTGCAGTTGTCACAAACCCCAGCACAAAATGACAATAATAACTGGCTAAGCCTAAAAACTGCCACACCTGCCTCTTGGTTCTCGAACTTTGCATGCTGACCAGGGCCTATACCTTGTTGACTAGCATTCGTAATGTACCACCTCCAATGATGTATATGAGGTAAGTGACCTCCCTTTCTCCCAGGTGACACTTAGTAGGGTTGACCATCAGGTTAGCCTCTCTGAGCACCTCAAGCACCCATTTAAGATGGCCAAGGTGCTCTTCCCAGCAGGCACTATAGATCAGTATATCATCAGTATATTCTGTTGCTATAATATTTTATTTATTAAATGCTGAAAGGTGGCTGCCGCTTCATGTAGTCTGCAGGGTATAGTCACAAATTGGAAGAGTCCAAACGGTGCAGGAATTTGGTGTTAGGGATATCTGCCAGTACTGCTAGGTGCCAAGTAGCTAGCATGCCTAGGTACTTGGCTCCCCCAACCATTCTAGAAGTTCATCTGTGTGGGACATTGTATATGTATCAAACCAGAATATCGCATACCTTTCAGAAGTCAATATAAAACCACAGATTTCCATCCAGCTTTGGTACTTGGACAGCTGGGCTACACCACCCACTTTCTGATTCCTTGATCACTCCCCTCTTGAGCATGGCTTTTACCGCTTGTTGAATGGCAGCCCACATCTTTTGGGGGAGAGGTCAGTGATTGTCTCACCTTTTGTCCAGGAAGTGTCAAGATGGGATGACTAATAGGGTGTGTATGTCCGGGCCGGGTCGATAGGACATCTTGGAACCCATGGAGAAGGGCCCTTAGTTATCCTTGCCGTGTAGCATTGAGATCCTTTTCCAGCACCATTGATCCAGCTTCTCGGTATGTCTCGACCGATGGTCCTAAGTCCAGTCCGGGGGTTGGTGGGGCTACCCATAGCATCTCCTGAATCTTTCAGGGCTTCTGCAGGTTCACATGAAAAGTACGCAACTCCTTACGTTGACCCGGCAACTTTACTTCATAATCAGCAGAGCCAACCCACAGGACTACTTCAAAGGGGCCTTGCCATGACTCGCTGGTTGGTAGTAGGAATAAGTTCCAATCTCCAGGTTCAAAGACATATGTCCTTCTTCCTTGATTATAATAATGTTCCTGCATTCCCTGTGCTTGCTTCAGGTTTTCTTGGGGAAACACTCCCAATGTCTGCAGCAGAGGCAGCTTTTGGGATACATGAGACAGGTGGTGGCCTAGGGCCCCCAGCTGTGGGGGACCCCATCGCTCCCTTGGTGAGTGCAGGGAAGCCGTGCCACTCAGCTCTCTGCTTTAAATTAAGAAAAGCCGCCTCTGCTGCGTGCCTGAGGGCTCGCCCCGCCCCCAGGGAGGGACAGCCAGCCAAGGGGCAGGGTTTCCCTTCTCCACCCCTCCCCTGGGCAGTTCCACTCTAGAGACAGTGAGGGCTGGCCCAGAGGTGAGGCAGAAGAGCAGAGCCCAGCCTCTGGGCTGGCTTGCTCCACCCCCCTCCTTTCACCCCCATCAAGCGGCAAACTTCTTTTGCTGGGGGGGAGTGGTACGGACATCGCTGGTGCTGGGCACACAGGGCCTGTGCCCTGAATCTCTGAGGCTGTCCCCTGAGTCTTTTTCCCTTGGCCGGTGCAGGCGCAGAGAGAGGAACCTGTGGGGGCGCAGGCAAAGCTGACTCAGCTGCTGCCGCCCCTCCTCCTCCTCCATGCTGCTCCAGCATGTGCCTGGGAGAGGCTGAGGTAGAGAGAGGGAGATTCAAACTGCTCCTCTCTGCAGCGGCAGCAGCAGCAGCAGCTTCCTCTCTGGCACATGCAGAGCAGGTAGGTGCCATGGGGGGCAGCTGGTGGTGGAGTGGAGGGGTCCTGGGCACTCAGGGGGGAAGAGGTAGAGTGGGGTGAAGTGGGGGGTTTCCCTGCATGGTCTCCAGGTCCTGAGTGGGCCCAGGAGTTGCTCTCTGTGCCCCTGGTTGGGTGGGGGGGAGACCTCTGGGCCCCTGCCCCAAGGCCTCTGGGCCCCTGGTGGAACTGGGGGATGTGCTCCATGGCCTCTGGGACCCAGGGGTGGGTAGCCTGGGAATGGAGCCCCTCACCTGAGCTCTGGGGTGGGCCGAGGGATGTTCTTCAGCCTCTGTCCTGGCCAGGGTTGGGCCAACAGAGGGCTGGTGAGCCAGGGGTCTTTTCTCAGCCCTGGAGCTCTGAGGACCAGGTTGCTGGCCAGGCTGCTGTGAAGCAGCCCTGGCTGGGAAGCCCCCGCAGCCTAGGGGGTGAGGCTGGGGATGCAACCCAGGGTCTTCCACCCTCACCCCATGCCCAGATTGCAGTGCTACTCTGTCCCCCTCAGGGTTTCCTGGCCTTACCCCATGCCCAGGTGTCAGGGCTGGCCTGGCCTGGCCTGGGGTCACCTGCCCTCACCACATACGCAAGTGATAGAGCTGCCTGGTCTGACCACAGGGCCTCCCATGGTGGTGGGGCCAGCCAGGCACAAGCATGGGGTCTCCTGCCCTTGCTTAGTTGCCTCAGTTGTGAGGCTGGGGCAGCACGTGGACTGGGGGTTGAACCTCATCAGCAGTGATACCATTTTTAAAGTTGAACTCTTCTGAGCACACCATATGCTGCGTCCAGTATGTTTTCTGTGCTTGAAACTATTCTCTTGGGTGCTGAAATGCTTTACGTTAAGCAGAGAGTGCCTGGAGGAAATGGAGTTGTTATACTTAAAAAGAAAAGACTAGCAGGATCTTTTTGTGGGCAAGTCAATACGTCACATTTATTTGTAAATGTAAAAATAACAAAAAACCAGACCTATACATTGATACCTATAAAATTTTGGAAGCTGGTGTGATATAGTTACCAGTCCTTTATGTGTTGCTTGAGCCAGCCCAGTGGCCCACAAGGAGGGAGCCAGGTCTCTCTAGGTCATGAATTTGGTGCTCTAAGATAACAGCTAGAGAATGAGACACAAAATGTTCGTGTTTTTATACTTGCTGAGTCTCTTGTGAGTGTACGGGGCTTGCTGTGCCTTGCTACCTCAAAGCTCCTCTGTGATGATCATTCACCAGCAGTTATTTGCAGACATGACTTTGATCTTGTATTTTGTTTTTCTCTTTCTGGGGTATATTCTTCTTACCTTTCAGGGATTAGTTTGAATTGTTCATCCATTAAAGTGGTACTTGCATTTGATCAGGACAGGCTGGTGTCAACTGATCCTATCACACAGATCTTTCATTCACATGCCTTTTCCACACATATTTAAATGAAATTACAGAGTGTTACATCTAAAAGAAATGTCATCAAGAATATGAAATGAGTTCTAAATTTATGATATAGAGCTTTGTTAATTATTGGTTATAATGTATATTAAACTGGGGGGAATTAAACATTTTAGTTATGAGATTAAAGAACATATACAGTGTTGCCTAACAGATGTTTTAAAGGTAAATTCTTTTCATTTTATTTGTGTCCCTACATTGTAGCTACAGAAGACTGAGCTAACATTAGCAGACTGGGGGTGGGGAAAATAGTCCTGAGATTTCAGAGTTCTGTTGAGAGATCATGAGTGAGACTTTACCTACCAATAATGTCACTCATGCTAAACTTGCAAGAGTTGACATGTCTGTATAATTTATGTGCTTCAGTTTTGGGCCTGTGTTGAAAAAGCCGCAGTGGAATAATGCTTCTTATTTGTGCAGCATTTCAGTAAAAGTTTCAAATATGAAGAGTGGCTCTTGTGACCCCTTCCCAACAGGAAGCCAAATACTTTGCCAGTTTGTTCAGTTTGGGTTACAATAGAACTGAAATCAACCTCAGAAAGAGCATTCTGGGTTTAAACTGGTGCCTCTTGAGCATCCTCTCCAGTGTCAAATTTGCTCAGGTAACAACCTTTTTTTCCCCTATGTAAACTCACTGCCACTCCTCCTCAGATCTGAAAGTAGCTGGGTTCTGTTCTTCTCTCTGTCCTTCTCATAAAGCACAGGCCATATTCTGCCTTGAGTCACACCTAGCTTGAGTCGGCCCATGGCCTTCAAATTCAGTGTCTGCTAGTGCTGCCCTGTAACATTCAGTGGTTGGGTAAGTGCAGTTGCACCTGTGCTTTAAATTAGCAAATAATTCTAAAGATTAAAACAAACAAACAAAAACCCTGAAGATTAAAAAAAAGTGGAGGATCCAACTTAGATTCAGGTGGGGTGGGGGTGAGTTGCAGCCATAGGGAGCCAAGTGAGCAGTGAGCAAGAAGGGGAGGTAGCCCAGGGGCAGAGGTTTGTCTTGGGAGCCAACTAAAAAAAAATTTCTTTGTGTGCACTAATATTAGTACTGTTGAATTTTTTCAAGTGCACTTTAATTTGTTGTGTGCACGGTTTTCACAATCTGTGTGCATGTGCACACGTGCACAGCTTAGAGAGAACAGTGCTGGGCAGCCTTAAATGAGCTGTGCTGCTCTCTTTTATATGGGAGCAGCACCTGGAGCATGCCCAACAGAATTTAGGGGGCAGGCTTCTGCTATCCATAGAGTGTGCTGGGCTTTTGGAATGTGGGTAGGCCTGCCCCAGCACAGAATACCCAACTTATATGATATTGTTTCTCTTTACTTTTGATGGGACTTGAGATCCTTAAGTTACTTTGGTCCAGATCCACAACAGAACTGATTTTACCCTTGTCAATATACAAAAGTTGCACTTATTAACTATGAAGTTAATCAATGCCTATCACAGAATGCATATCTATATGACTGTGCTGTTCATTTATGCACTGTGATTGCATGATTTTATGCCAGTTAGGCCATGCAAGGTTCCTTTATGAATGTTTGTACCATATCGTACATGATTTCTATGGTATCATGTTTCCTGCAGCGTCATGTGTGTGCACAGATGTGCAACATATGTAGTATGGCTCAGGGGGATGGAACACAGACCAAACTCTCTTCCAACAGCATGTAAACAACCAAATCTGTGAGCAAGCTAGTACCTGGGGTAGGCAACAAAGACTATGCTAATCAATGTCCCATGTTCAGATGGGATAAAGAGATCACCTCTGCCAAGAAAGGCAGGGGGAGGGGAGATAGGGGAATCAAGGAATACACTTTGAAGAACTCAGGACTTTTTGCCTGAGAAACTTCATTTTAAAACATCTCTAAAGAATTGGACCCTGCCTTGGAAGAGGTGGAGATGGCTGCAAACCATCTTAGTTGGACTTAAGGGGTGAGATGAGCATATTTGTAGTAGAGTTTTAGGTTTAGCATGAGTGTTATAACTTGTGGCAACCACTGAAGCAATTATATTATGATTCTGAATTGATTTGCTTTATATTCACTTAAAATCATCTCTGGACCAGTAAACTATTAATTATTTTATCTAAAGCTATGTGGGCTTTAGAGGGTGTGAGTAAGGGAGACTAGGCACAGTCTATTTCAGTGTTAAATGGGCATGATTGTATGGTGACTGGAGAAGGATCCCAATCCCTGTAAGACAGATGTTCCCACTGTGGTGTCTGGGGATGGGGTTGCTCACTAGGGGACCATTGCCTGAGTGGCCAGGGGGCACTCACCCACTGCCTGGGAATGATCACATGCAAAATGTTTGTGTGGGCTGATTCAGGAGTAGGTGGCCACCTGGCAAAGTGGGGTAAATTGAGGTTCAGGAGTGGAGATCTGGGGGCGGGTCAGAAGGGCACACCAGCACAGGTTAGGAGAGCAGCCTTGCACAATAACACTTGCTTGGGTGAACAGTCATATAAGTTTCAGGGTGCCCCTGTGTAAGATTAAGTTTCAATCTGTTCCTTACAGACTTCAGGTAAATGGAGGTCAGGGATTGTTAAGCTAATTTATTATTTTAGTTTTTGTGCATTAATTGATTTCAATTGGTGCAACCTTCATAGGTTGTCAACCCTTGAACCAATGTAAAAATGGCCACATAAGAGAATTCCTGCAGTTTCACTGAATCAGAGCACAAACCATGTGTAGAGAAGGCCATGGGTGTATTTGAAAAAATCCATCCTGGTTAAGTGAATGAATCACTGTCGACATAGGAAAAACAAATTAGTTTTCTGTGCAAAAATTAATTAGGTTTCTGTGCAAAAATCTGTAGGGATTCTGATTATAATTTCTTCAAATATTTGGGGTAATAGGGGATTTTTCCAAAAATATTCTAATTAAGCTGTCAATTTCTGAATGCTGCTGAAAACAGGGCCAAATTCCTTGCTGGTGTAACTCTTTTGAAGTTGTCAGGTTTTATGAACAGAGAACTTGCCTCTGAAGTCTATGCCCCTCTGAGTGGCAGTGAATCAGATCAGGTCTGGTTTTTCAAGGATAAATCAGTGTTACAGAGGTGTTGGTTGGAGCCATTTTTACAATCAGTGTCAAGTCTTTTGTTTAGCGGACGCATGGGTGTTCTGTCACTCTTGTCTCACACAAATCCTCCTAGACTCTAACTGGCATTTCTCTGAAATAAAAACATCTGTTGTTAGTCACTGCTTCCAAACTAAGGAAAATCTTGACTGTTTTATTTTTTTTCCCCCAGACACCTTTTTCCCAAGGATGAATCCCTGGATGGTGGCTCTGAGTGTGATCCTGATGGTTTTGTTTGGTTTCATTGGCTTCACTGTTTATCTCTTTAAAATGAAAGGTAACTGTCACAGGAAGAAATGCACTGGACATAAAGGTTTTATTTTAATAAAAGAACAAGGGCAGTTTAGGAATTAAGCATGAAAAAATGCTGCTGATTGTATCCTAAATAAAGAGGAATATATGGGAGTTTATTAATAGGGAATGGGGCCAGAGGTGCAAAGGAGACTAGAGCGAAGGAGGATCTCAGGCTATAGAACTGAACCAGAAATCACATTATAGCGTCACAGTTCTCTGCTCCATCCCTGATCATCCCCTTTTCCCACTTCTTAAGAGGTTACCTTCTTCCCACCATTCTTTGAGAAGTCAGCATATTTATTTGATAGGCCTGAATGATGTATGACCAAAAGCCACATGGTTGCATGGAGAGATACTGCTGCATAATGCGTAGGTTATGATGTGTCACTGAATTAAGCCTGCGGAGTAGGCAGGGTATGGTTAGTTATCAGGTTGAAGAACTTCCCCTGCAAATGACTGCTTAGAACGTCAGTGACTTTTCACCTCTAAGGCCTCCTTTTCTATGGCTGATTAGGCTACTGCCACGGGTGCTATTTCCTGCTGAAATATAGAATAGGGTATTCTTGAATCTGATATCAAATGCTTTAGAATAAAAGATTATTCTAAACTTTGCTATTGTCACTGCCCCTTCAACAGACCTGGTTAAGGACACCATACTGATAAAGGTCCATTGGACCAAAAGTTGTTATAGAAGGTTTAGGCCACTACAAGACCTGTTGACCCAGGAGTGAGTAGAATAGTACTCACTCCTGGGTCAACGGGTCTTGCAGTGGCCTAAATGTTTTGTAACAGCATTTGGTCCAATGGACTGTTATGGGTATGGTGTTCTTAACCAGGGCTTGTCAAAGGGGCAGCCACAACAGCAAAGTTTTGGATAAACTGCATATAGTATCCCGCTAATGCAAAACTATCATTGGATTTGCTTCTTTGTGGAGCAACAGGGCAGCCCACTAGGGATTGGAGTTTTTCAAATGACAGCAGTAGCTGCACTGTTCACCCTTCCCCTCCATGGCATACTCTAGCTAAGTTACTTCTTGGCTGACCAGCTGAAATTTTGTTGTCTTAGTCACCAAACCCTCCTCTTTCAGAGCCTGTAATACAACAGCAAAGTACTTCATGTGAAAATGGCAGCAGCTGAATGACACCCTAAGGCCATGGTTTTAAACTGGTATAGAATCATTGAATCAAAGGGTTGGAAGGGACATCATAAGCTCATCTAGTCCAACCCCCTGCTAAAAGCAGGACTACTCCCACTAAATCATCCCAGTCAGGGTTTTGTCTACCCAGGCCTTAAATGTTTCCAAAGATGGAGACTCCACCACCTCCCTAGGTAACCCATTCCAATGCTTCGCCAACCTTCTAGTGAAGAAGAGTTTCCTAATATCCAACCTCAACCTCCCCAGCTGCAGCTTAAAACCATTGCTCCTTCTTCTGTCCTCTGCTACTACTGAGAACAGCCAAGCTCCCTCCTCTTTGGAGCATTCCTTCAAGTAGTTGAATGTTGCTATCAAATCCCACCTCAATCTTCTCTTCTGCAAACTAAATAAGCCTAGTTCCTTCAACCTCTCCTCGTAAGTCATGTGCCCCAAATCCCTAGTCATTTTTGTTGCCCGCCACTGGACTCTTTCTAATTTGTTAACATTCTTTCAGTAGTGTGGAGCCCAAAACTGGACACAATAATCAGATGCAGCCTCACCGAATAGAGGGGAATAACCACATTCCCCAATCTGCTGGCAACGCTCCTACTGATAGAGCCCAGCATGCCATTGGCCTTTTTGGCAACAAGAGCACATTCTTGACTCATATCCAGCTTCACATTCACCATAACCCCCAGGTAGAGCACTGCAAATCTGTGGCTATCCGCAGATATCTGCCTTATATCCTCATCCGTGGATACAACATGGATATCTGCAGACCATTTCTTGTGGATGCAGATTGGATACGGATCCATATATATTTTTATGTGCACAGAGCTAGAGCCCTGCAAATATGCAGATATCCATGGATATTTGCATCCGTGGATACAACACTGATATCCACAGACCATTTCTTGTGGATGCAGATCAGATATGGATCCACTTGTTTGTATCCGTGCAGGGCTCTACCCCCAGGTCCTTTTCTACAGTGCTGCTACTTAGCCAATTGGTCCTTAGCCTGTAGCAGTATGAGGGATTTTTCCATCCTAAGTTCAGGACTTTGTACTTGTTCTTGTTCAACCTCATGAGATTTCACTTTGCCTGCTGCTCCAATTTGTCTAGGTCTCTCTGAATCCTAACCATGCCCTCCAGGGTGTTTACCATTCCCCCCAGCTTGGTGTTGTCCATGAATTTACTGAGCATGGAATCTGTCCTATCATCCAGATCATTAATGAAGATTTTGAGCAGAACTGGCCCCAGGACTGATCCCTGGGGCACTCCACCAGTTACTGGTTGCCATCTAGACATTGAGCCATTGATCCCTACCCGCTGAGCCTGATGATCTAGACAGCTTTCTGTCCACCTTATGGTCCATTCATCCAAACCATACTTCCTTAACTTGCTGACAAGAGTGCTGTGGGAAGCCTTATCAAAAGCTTTGCTAAAGTCGAGGTACATCACATCAACAGCTATTTCCATATCCACATATTCAGTCATCTCATCACAGAAGGCAGTCAGCTGGTGAAGCATGATTTCCCCTTGGTAAATCCATGCTGACTGTTCCTAATCACTCTATTTTCCTCCAAGTGTTTCAGAATGGATTCTTTGAGGACCTGCTCCATGACTTTTCCATGGTTTGAGGTGAGGCTCATAGGTCTGTATTTCTCTGGGTCCTCCTTTTTCCATTTCTTGAAGATAGGTGCTATATTTGTCTTTTTCCAATCATCCGGGACCTCCACCATTCACCACAAGTTTTCAGAAATAATGGCTAGTGGCTCTGCAATCACATCAGCCAACTCCCTCAGTACCCTCAGATGCAGTTTGTCCAGCCCCACAGACTTGTACACATCCAACTTCTCTAAGTAGCCCCTAACCTGACCTTTCATCACTGAGAGCCACTCTTCTTCTCTCCATTCTGTGGTATCCAGCGTAGTACCCTGGAATTTGACCCTGCCTGTGAAGACTGATGAAAAAAAAAAGCATTGAGTACTTCACCCTCTTCCACATCATCCACCACGAGGATACCTGCCCCATTCAGTAAAGGACCTACAGCATCCCTGATCCTTTTATTGTTACTGGTATACTTGAAAAACCCATTCCTGTTTATCCTTCACATCCTTTGCTAGCTGCAACTCCAAATGCCCTTTGGGCTTTCTGATTTTATCCCTGCAGACCAGAGCAATATCTTTCTATGCCTCCTTAGTCATCTATCCAAGCTTCCACTTCTTTTAAGCTTCTGTTTTGTGTTTCAGTTCACTGTGGAGTTCTCTGCTAAGCCACGCTGGGCACCTTCCATATTTGCTGTTCTTTTTGCACCTCAAAATAGTATCTTCCTATGCCCTTAGTAGGGTTTCTTAAAAATACAGCCAGATCTCTAGGACACCTTTCCCTTTCAGGTTGGCCTTGCAAGGGATCCTGCCCATCAGTTCCCTGAGGGAGTCAAAATCTGCTTTTCTGAAGTCCTAGATCTGTGTTTTCTTTCTTTCCTTTCTTCCTTTGATCAGGATCCAGAACTGTGCCATCTCATGGTCACTGCTACCCAGGTTGCCATTCATGTTTACTTCTATCACAGGGAGTTTCTTCAACTGTGGAGTGGTTGCTTTTAAATTTAGCTTTCTCTTTTCATTTTGCATTAGTCAACTTTTTTTTTTTGCTTAGTTGTTTTTTTATTATTGTTATCTTTCATTTTCTGAGCCCTAGTCTATACTTGCCACACTTTTTGGTTGCAGTTGACAGGAAATATGCAAGTTATATAAAATATCTTGCATGTCTCCCAACTACTTACTAAGTACTCCCTATACACTATGCTAAAATGACCAGAAATGGCTTCCAGTCAGCTTATTCCCTGATAATTCCAATTCCAGGGCTGGAGTTGCTATGGTGATTTCCAGACTGATTGAGCATATCTACACAGATTGGTCAGCTGAACCCAGAATATCGTGCTGATGCTGGCAATTTTGCACTGTCAATATAGACTTAGGATGAGGGGTATTGTTTTTTTTTTCTTTGTAACCATAAAAAAATGTAGAGAAAGACCAAACTGGATGAAATTCAGTTAGATCAAAAGCTAATTAAAAAAAAAAAACAAAACAACAAAAAAAAGAACAATATGTAATAGAGTTACTGAGTTACAGAATTTAAGACCAGAAAGGATGACAGAATCGTCTACACTGACCTCTTTTAAAAAAAGATTGACTAGAACTAATCTATAAGGGTCAGGGATGTCCTTAAAGGAGGGCAAGAGGAGGAAAGAGCCAGCCCAAGGGAGAGCAGGCCAGCCCAGAGGCTGAGCTTCTCTCCCTGGCCCCTCCCCTGGGCCAGCTGGTCCACCCTGGGGGCGGGGAGGGCCGGCCCAGAGGTAGCATGGCAGAGCAGAACCCAGCCCTGGATCAGCCCACTCCATCCCCAGGGTCAGGGGAGGGGTGGCCATGCGGGACTGACCCGCACCCCCCCCCCCAGTTCATGGGGGATAGGGCCCCACACATGCCGATTGGCCCGGGGCCACACACCTCCCTGGGGACGGCACTGCTTAGTTTATGTCCACACTTGGTCTTTAAATCAAAATAATGCTGATTATTTCGATTGAAAGGACAGGTCCACACCAGCCTTCCTTATTTCAAAATGAGATGCTCCCTCATATGAAAATAAGGAATGGTCATTTCAAAATAATAAAACCTGGATTTGTTTTGAAATGATGGTTACATCAAAACGGTTATATCAAAATAATGCAGTGTAGCTGCATTATTTAGATTTAACTGTTATTTTGATTTTAAGGGAGGTCCAACATTCCTCCCACAGTGCATGGCAAGGAAGGGAATCCCTGTTGCCCAGCCAGCACTCCAGGAGCTGGGCATGGGGTGCATTCACCCTACGTGCCCAGCCAGCCATCAAGGAGCCTGGCAGAGGGTCCCCTTCTCCCCTGGCCAGTGCTCCAGCAAGGAGCCAGGCACAGGATCACCTTCTCCCCCATCCAGCCAGCGCTGACAGAGCCAGGCATGGAGGTCACTTCCCCATGCTCAACTAAGCACACAGGCTGCAGCCAGGTGGGGGGATACATTCTCCCCTGCCAGCCTCAGCATATCCAGAACCGGGTGGGGAAATGCTTTTCCCCACCACCCGGCTTGCAGGGCTAAAGCTGGGCATGGACTTGGGTGTTGGCATGGCCCATCTTGGGGGCCATGTTGCTACACTTCCCATGGTGCCCCTCTCCAAAATCTATCTTGCAATTCATGTCCATGGACATGCTAGTTTGATTTGGGTTCCTAGTGGGGACATGTTAAATTGATTTAATTTAAATTGATTTAAAGATTATTAGTTCACTTTAATTAGTTGGATTTAAGTTAAATCTATTTAACCATCTAATTCTGGACATAGCCTTAGTTTTTACTACCATACTACTAACAAAAAAAACCAAAACGTATATAAAGGATACACCTAACAAACAATATGTGCATTTTTGTTTAATTGTTAGGCAAACAAAATATAGAAATTGATAACTGCCATTATCCTTCCTCTGACAAGAAATTATTTCTACCAAATTGGATCCTCATGTGGGAGCTTCTTTAACTGTGGTGGAGTTGGTCACTTTTAAATTTGTTTTATAATTTTTCTACAGTAGGAAACCTCTTTTACTTTGTTTACTTGTTTTTTAGGATTATTATTCTTTTTTGGAGTGGTAGGCCACCTGAAAAATCCAAGGTATGGGGAAGCTGGCAAAGGAGAGCATTTTTTTCCAGACTAGTAGGTGACCCTGCAGTTAGATTGAACACCCAGTCATTAACAGTGTTTCTGATCCTCCACAGCAGTTGTCATGCAACTAAACCAGGAAATAGAGAGCCACCTTTATTACATTTCAGTCTTTGTCCCAGAATTAGCAACTAAGTCCAGTAAAGGGACAAATTATTAAAATGCTATTCCCTTTACCAAAAATGTTCTCCTGATCCCAAAGGGTCAGGCACATTACCAACTCAGTATGACTTTGTATATTACCCAAAATACCCACACTGATATCCAATCCTTTAATCACTAAAACTGAAGGTTTATTGAAAAAAGCCACATAATGTGACAGATATTAAGTGGCCAAAGCAATGAGATATATAAAATTAATTTATAAGTCTCTATATATCAGGTTCTCAGTAGAACTGTGAAATTTGCAGGCTTGTACAGGCCCCCTGTTGTACCTCAAGCCCTGGATGGGTATGAGTCCTTTTTTTTTACAGCTCCAGTTATGGATGAATTGATCCAGAGGTAGGAAGCAGGAATGAAGACAAGATGAGGATGGTTCAGCCACATTTTATGGCCATTTACCACGTGGCTTATCCCAAAAACAGCCACACGCACACAGAGGTCTTTTTCCACAGGCACATTCTTAAGTGACCCGGTGACTCATGAAGTATAGCCCCTGGGTTCTGTGAAGCAGGCTTACTGATGCCTCCATCCGGTCTGAGGCTGTTACCCAGAAACACAGCACAAATTAAAATATGAGTATACCAAACATTTCTAAAACTTACATCAATCTCAGCAAATCACGAGTTCTCCAATCATATCTGATATGGCATATCTTGTATGAATTATTGTAATTTAGTCATATTACTATAAATAATGGTTTATCTTTTAAAACCAGGCAGCCCTAATGGTTAGCCCTAATGGTTCTGATGCTGTCTGGACTAGGGCTGACTATTAATATCAGACAGAATCACACACCTAATAAACAATATGTGTATTTCTGTTTAATTTTTAGGCAAACAAAATACAGAGATTGGTAAGTGTTATTATTCTTCCTCTGCCGCCCCCCCCCTTTTTTTTACCAGACTGGATCCCCTAGTGGGAGATAAATTGTTAAGAAACTGGATGCTTTAAATCTCTACTTTTAAAATTTTGTTGCAATATTTAACTTACTTTTGTTTATTTGTGAGCTTGCTTTTTGTTAATTACTATGTCTTTGGTTGGAGAGAAGGTGAATTTAACTTTGTAAATGTGGGCTGAGTTAAACTTCGTAAATGTGGGCAAACTATGAATTGGATAATTTCTAGAGGGTTAGATTTGTTAGCCTATTTCAGGGGAAACAAAAAAACAGCCAAGGATTTCTGTGGCACTTCTAAACACTAACAAATAAATGTATTAGTTTTAAACATGCCACAATACTCCTTGTTTGTTTCTCATAATTAAATAGATTGAATACTGAAATCTAATTTGAAAAACTGCTAAGCAATAGAGTCACAGAGTTGAAGAGCACAAGGGATACTGGTTCTTCTCTCATCTGACATACTGATGAGTAGTTTGATTCCTCCCAGCTTTTACTTTTGAATTGATGATAAAGAGAAATAAAAAATAAGGGAAATT
>ML682042.1:3480242-3512669 GCA_007922195.1 Podocnemis expansa
TGTGTCATTTAGGCTCTTCATGTGGGAGTTTAACAGTGATACAGATGCTTGTTTTTAAATTGAACTTTGGAAAGAACTGCAATATGTCTCCTTTCTTTGTTATTGGTTTTCCTTTTTCTTTATTTGTTTATTATTATTATTATTATTATTATTATTATTATTATTATTATAGATTCTGGTGGGTTTTTTTAACTGCATCCTTATAAAATGGTGAGAAAGATAAAATAGGAAGAATTTTGAATTCATGCCAATAGCTTATTTTAAATTTGATAAGTAATAGAGTCAAAGAGTTTAAGGCCAGAAAGGATGACCAAATCTTGTTATCTGATCTCCTTAAAAGGAGACTAAGTAGAATTTATATCTCAGTCTTTACTGTCATTCTGGCAGTAAAGAGAAATAAAGGGAAACATCTAACAAACATTATATGTATTTATGTTTTATTTTTAGGAAAATGAGATACTGAAATTGCTAAGTGACATTAACCTTCTTCTAACAAGCTATTTTCTTACCAAACTGGATCTTCATGAGGGAGTGTTATCAAGTTATCGGTAGGTTAGGTGACCTGGTAGTTAGCACACTGACTGTCCTTTCCTGATGGACAGGTCTGATAGCCAAGGTCATCTTTTAGTCAGAAAAGTAGATATGGAGGCAGTGGTAGGAGAAACCACCCCTCACCCCACCCCCGTGCCCAGGCCCACCTACTGTGCCAGGCTCTGACAAGGAGAAAGTGCCCTGGGAGAAAAAAACAATGTCTGTTCCCCAAAGTTGTGCTCCGAGACAGTTACCTTCCTTGGATCATTTCCCACCATCTACTGGTCTCCACAAGCTACAAGCCCAAATTTATTATATAATTATAATTTTAATTATTCTTTCTGCAAATTGTGGAGACTTTCTTTAAAATGTAATTTCATGAAATTTGGGGAAAGATAAACTGTAAGAATATCAAAAGCTTATCTGAAATATTGATAAGCAATAGAGTCACAGAGTTTAAGACCAGAATTGATGTCCAAATCCTCTTGTCTGATCTCCTTAAAAGGAAACTAAATAGAAATAAGCTCACAGTCCTTACCATTGTACTGATGGTAAAGAGGAATAATGCATAAAAAAAGACAAGGGAAACACCTGACAAACAATATTTATATTTCTGTTTGTGCTGTGAGGTAGGGCCAAGTAAAACTTTGACCATCCCTGACAGCTGTTTGTCCAACCTGTTTCTAAGAACCTCCAGTGCCAGGGATTCTGTAAGCTTCCTTGGAAGCCTATTTCACTTCCTAATTATCCTTATAGTAAGAAAGATTTCCTAATACATAACCGGAATCTCAGAAAGTGGTGATCTTTAGTGTTAATAGTTACATAAAGAATGGGACTTCTTAAAATAGAAAAGTATTTTAGATATGTGGTCACTAGAGGAGTGTCTTCACTGCAGAGATAGTCTTGGTGATTTACATCTGACTCTGAGCAAGTTGCTTAGTGTCACCCAGATGTGAGCATCCCCCCTGCAAAGCCCTACCCAAGTCATGGCTGTGTTGCTGTGCCCATAGTGGTGCTGTACACCAGTGTTTCCCAAGCAGTGTGCCATGGCACATAGGTGTGCCATCAGGCCTGAGCAGATGTGCCACAAATTTTTTTTTTAAAAACTACTCAAAGAGCTCTAGATTTGCTCTTTTGACTCATGAGTTCATTTGGAAACTATACGGTGGTGTGCCACAAATTAATTAAAGGTAGCAAGGTGTGCCATGGCGGAGAAAATGTTGGGAACCACTGCTGTACACACCTGTTTGAGGGGCAGGGCTATCCCTAGGCAGGAGCAGGGCTCAGTGCGAAGTGGCCAGTCAGGGCTCCTGCTTCCCCTCCCCACGTGGGGGCGGGGACAAGGTCAGCCTAGAGGCTGGGCTCTGCACTGCCACTCCACTCCTTGTCTTTAGCTTGCCACTGGGGGAGTGGGCAGCATGGCAATGGGGGGAGCAGTGGTGTGGGCCCCACCCTGCCCTGCTGGAGGTGGGGCAGCATGGGGTCCAGGGAACCGTGGGGCCTGGGATGGTCACTCTGCTTGGATGCCCCTAGGGATGACCCTGGTAAGGGGCTAGGAGTTCTAAGGGGATATCCCATGATTCTGAGCATCATACTCTCATTGCACAACCAGAAGGCAGATGTAGGGCAGGAGACAAGGAGAACATTTCAGAAGCAGCTCGTCACTCTAGGAAGGAGGTGATGTGAGTTAATGAGGAGTTCACTCGCTGCATGCAAACGTGAAGCTGTGGAGATAGTTAATGTGAGTTTTAATAGTTGTGGATTCCTCCTTTTGCTGACTAGCAGTTTTAGAGCAGGAGAACAAGAACAGTACAATAAAACTTACATTACCAAGCAGCCCTGAGATGACCAGCAGTGGAGTCAGAACTTGTACATGAGGAAGGCTGAATTCTTGGTGGCCTGATTTTCAGCTCCAAGACCTGTTATCAGTGCTGGTCTTAACATCATTTCATGCTGTGCTAAGACTGGATGATGTCACCTTGCTGGAAATTTCACAGTGAAAGACAGAATCATAGAATCATAGGGTTGGAAGGGACCCCACGAGGTCATCTAGTCCAACCCCCTGCCAAAAAAAAGCAGGACCACTCCCATTAGATCATCCCAGTCAGGGTTTTGTCCAGCTGGGACTTGAACACCTCCAGAGGTGGAGATTCCACCACCTCCCTAGGCAGCTTATTCCAATGCTTCACCACTCGCCTAGTAAGGAAGGTTTTCCTAATATCCAGCCTGGACCACCCCAGCTGTAACTTGAAACCATTGCTTCTCGTTCTGCCCTCTGTTACTACCGAGAACAGTTGAGCTCCCTCCTCCTTGGAGCAACCCTTCAAGTAGTTGAAGGTTGCTATCAAATCCCCCCTCAGTCTTCTCTTCTGCAGGCTAAATAAGCCTAGTTCCTTCAGTCTTTCTTCATAGGGCTTGTGCTCCAGCCCTTTGATCATTTTGGTTGCTCTCCTCTGGACTCTCTCTAATTTGTCCATGTCCTTTTTGTAGTGGGGAGCCCAAAACTGGACACAGTATTCCAGATGTGGCCTCACTAGTGCAGAATAGAGGGGAATGATCACATCCCTCAGTCTGCTGGCAACACTTCTTCTGATGCAGCCCAGTATGCCATTGGCCTTTTTTTGCAGCAAGAGCACACTGCTGACTCATATCCAGCTTCCCATCCACCATGACTCCCAGGTCCTTTTCTACACTGCTGCTATTTAGCTGATCACTCCCCAGCCTGTAGCAGTACATGGGGTTTTTTCGTCCCAAGTGCAGGATTTTACACTTGTCCTTGTTGAACCTCATGAGATTCCTCTTGGCCCACTGCTCCAATTTGTCTAGGTCTCCCTGAATCCTGTCCCTGCCCTCTAGGGTGTCTACCGTTCCCCCCAGTTTGGTATCATCTGCAAACTTACTAAGTGTGCAATCTATCCCATCATCCAGATCATTAATGAAAACATTGAACAGAACTGGCCCCAGGACCGACCCCTGGGGCACACCACTTGTTACTGCTTGCCAACTTGACATGGAGCCATTGATTCCTACACGCTGAAACCGTTGTTCTAGCCAGTTTTCTATCCACCTTACAGTCCATGCATCTAACCCATACTTCCTTAATTTGCCAGTGAGAATGCTGTGGGAAACCGTATCAAAAGCCTTGCTAAAGTCAAGGTATATCACATCAACGGCTCTTCCCGCATCCACAAATCCAGTCATCTCATCATAGAAGGCGATGAGGTTGGTCAGGCATGATTTACCCTTGGTAAATCCATGCTGACTGTTCCTGATTACTCTACATTCCTCCAAGTGTTTCAGGATGGATTCTTTGAGAAGCTGCTCCATGATTTTTCCAGGGATTGAGGTGAGGCTGACAGGTCTGTAATTCCCTGGATCCTCCTTTTTGCCTTTCTTGAAGATAGGTACTATATTTGCTTTTTTCCAGTCCTCTGGCACCTCCCCTGTTCGCCACGAGTTTTCAGAGATAATGGCCAATGGTACTGCTATCTCATCAGCCAGCTCCCTCAGCACCCTCGGATGCAGTTCATCTGGCCCCATGGACTTGTGCACATCTAGTTTCTTTAAGCAGTCCCTAACCTGACCTTCTGTCACCAAGGGCCTCTCTTCTTCTCCCCAGTCTACCGTACCTAGTGTAGTGGGCTGGGAGCTGACCCTGCTTGTGAAAACTGAAGTAAAAAAAGCATTGAGCACTTCAGCTTTTTCCTCATCCTCTGTCACAAGGATGCCTGCCCCATTCAGTAAGGGACCTACACCATCCCTGATCCTCTTCTTGTTATTGATATACTTGTAGAACCCCTTCCTGTTATTCTTCACATCCCTTGCTAGTCAGAACTCCATTTGTCCTTTGGCCTTTCTGATTTTATCCCTGCAGTCCCGAGCAATGTCTTTATATGCCTCCTTAGTCATCTGTCCTAGCTTCCACTTCCTGTAAGCGTCCTTTTTATGCTTCAGCTCAGTGCAGAGCTCTCTGTTAAGCCACAGTGGGCGCCTTCCACATTTGCTGTGCTTTCTCCTTATCGGAATTGTATCTTCCTGTGCCCTTAGCAGGGTTTCTTTAAAATGCATCCAACTCTCTTGGACACCTTTCCCCTTCAGATCAGCCTCCCAAGGGATCCTGCCCATCAGTTCCCTGAGGGAGACAAAATCTGCTTTTCTGAAGTCCAGGGTCTGTGTTTTGCTTCTTTCCTTCTTTCCTTTAATCATCAACTTGAACTCAATCATTTCATGGTCACTGCTACCCAGGCTGCCATTGTGTTCCAAGCCTCTGATAGAAAGCCATCCATCTTTGCAATAAAGGTCTTTCATTACCTGGTGATTGATGGGCAGATCAATCACTGGAGAGGACCACAAGAACTGGGGAGAGTTGGGAAGTTTGCTCTGCCTAGAAAACTAACCATTTGGAGCAAACATAAAGAGGCTGCTGAACAAGGATGCAGTAGTGTAGAACCAACATAGATGGGCTGTGCAGCACCATCCACCTTACATCTATTGCAGCTGGGCACCAAACCTGGAATAGTGAGAGATGTCGTGAGTACTCTGGACTTAATACTGCCAGTGGCTTTGTGTTGTACTTAATATCTAAGCTGTCTCCAGATAGATTGTAAAAGTAATGTGTGATATCACAGAAATATAGGGCTGGAAGGGACCTCAAGAAGTCATCTAGTCCAGTTCCTTGATCTAAGGCAAGATTAAATGTAGTGTCATATATGCATATTTGCTTCTGTTGTCAATTTCCCTACATATGCAAACATTGCTTCATTGTATTGCTCTGCATGCCTGCAGCAGGCTGTGTTAGACTACATCACTGGTTCTGTATTAATTTTCCCTGTTCAAATGCACATGATCCTGGGTTAACTTTGCAGTGAAGATATATCCTGGGAGAAACTGACTTACACAGTTCAGCAAAGGGCCTGATGCTTTACAGGATGCTTCTGAAAGAATGTATAACTTAAGATTTTCCTCAGTGTATTAGTTTGTACAGGACTGAATCATGAATACTTGCTGAGATCAGTCTTATCTCTAATGATTTGGTTGACTCTAGGGTGGAGAAGGCACGTGAAATCTCAAGAAGAAGGTAATTAAAGATCATGTTTTATCAATGTTTATATATGAGTTCACATGACACGATGTTCCTTCTTTTTCCTTGAAAGCGGAAGTGGACGTGTTAGTTCTTTCTCCAGCATCTTGCATTTCGCAGTACATCATGACATGTGAGGCAGGGCTTCTGCTTATGTTCTAGCACACTTCAGTAATCTATATAATATTGTATCTGTTTCTCCTGCCCCTCCAATTCCTATATGTGCACTACTCCATACAGAGATTTCAAGAGGAGCTTCCACTCATTGTACAGAGCCAGTGTGGGAAATGCAGCTCCACAACCTCTAGTCCCAGGGCAATTTGGTTTCTCTCTGGCTATGTCCACACAAGGCTTTTAATTCGAAACAACCTTCGTTGTTTCGAATTAAAAGTTGACAGGTCCAGAAGATGTTTCCTCATTTCGAAATAAGGAGCTCCCTTACTTCAAAATAAGGAAAATCATTTTGATACAATAAAACCTAGTTTTGTATGGAAATGAGGATTATTTTGAAACTGTGATTTCAAAATAACCGCGTCTGGCTGTGTTCTACCGATGTGTCACACATATCGATATAACACTGGACTTTCATCCCAGGGTGCATGGCACCCTAGGAGAAAGTCCCCCCCCCAGCACCCTGGCCAGGGTGCTGAGGCGAGCTGCATGGGGGGCCACTGGTGGGGAGCCGGCTTGCCCGCTGCCCTTGCTTGCCAGGAGCAGGGGGGGCAGTGGATGCCCCAGTGAGCTGGGCCATTGGGGTGCCCGGCTAGCTCTGCTCCCGCTGCCCGCTTGCTCCTCAGCCTGGGCTCGAGGGGCACCTCGCCGGGCAGCTGGGGCTGGAGCCGACTCTGCTGCGGCCTGCACTTGGCGGCTGCGGCCCGGGCAGGGACTGCTGTAGCCAGCTCTGCACACCGCCCGGGCTCCATGGCAGCCACGGAGCGTGGGCAGTGGGCAGAGCTGGCTATGGCAGTTCCTGCCCCAGGGGCAGCCATGGAGCATGGGCAGCAGGCAGAGACTGCTGTGGCAGCTCCAGCCCCTGCCCTGGCCTTGGAGGCAGCCGCCAAGCATGGGCAGGGGGACAAAGCTGGCTGTGCACCTGCCGCGCCTACTGCTGAGCCAATCCAAGGCAGTGGCAAGCCTGCTCCCAGCCCTCCCCCGCCCCCGCTGCAGCGGGGCGAGGGGTATCTGGGAGCCCTGCACGCCCGCTGCTTGCAGGGTGGCAGGGGTAGAGCTCTTGGGGGCCCCGAAGCCCCGACGCTTCCCAGGTAACAAGAGCATGGGTCACCTAACCCCCTGCTAGCCCTCTTTCCCCACCCCAAGCTCAACACAGGGGCAGGCGGCTAGGAGCCAGCTGGGGCTCGGAGCTGCTTGCGGTATGTGGCAAGCAGCACCCCACTCCATTGGGCTCCTAGCCCCCTCCCCTGTGCTCACGCTGTGGGGGAAAACAGGGCTAGTAGGGGGCTAAGAGACCCATGCCCCCACCGCCTGCGAAGCGGCGAGGAAGAGGGGCAGTTGGGAAAGCCAGGGGGAAGAGGGGCCTCCCCATCTGTGCCCCTCCAGCTTTTTTCCCCCTGCCACTGGCTCTGGAGAGCCAGTGGCAGTGGATTGGTTGGCAACATGGCCCTGTCAGGGGGGCATATTGCCACACCTCCCATGCTACCCCTCTCCTGAAGCAAAATAGCATGTCCACACAGAGAGCATGCTATTTCGCTTTCAGGTTTTCCCTTATTTTGTATTAATTTTTTTTTTATTTCAAAATAAGGATTTTATTTCAAAATAAGTTATTTCGGAATAACTTATTTCAAACTAACCAGCTTTGTGTGGACATAGCCTCCGTGTTCTGATGGCCCATCTCCAATGCCACTGTTTACTCCTTCATCTTTTCTTCTATGGAGGAAACCCGTAGCTCCTCAGGCAGTAAGCTCATACTGAGTGTGTGAGCAGGAGCTAAACTCAGATGCAGCAAATTAAAATCAGCACAGATGGACTCCGCAACCTGTGATCTTGTCTGCCTTCTCTGCTTTCCACCACCATAACCCTAGGCTTCTCCCGTCCCTGTTAAATAGGACATTACTTTACTCTCCCATCACTAATATAACCCCCTCTTTCTTTCCACCAGCTACCTATTCTACCCCTTCTTCCACAAATAACTCTTTCCTTATTTGACTATAAATGCTTCCCTTATGTGTTCCCTTCTCTTATGCTAATATACTAGTAGTGCAATTCTGAGGATATTCAATCCTGTTCCAGTTTGGCTCATTGCTGTCCTGGGAGAGACATTTTGGAGCAGGAAGGATGCTGTGGTAGGCCCCAGGCCAAAGTCCAGCACAGAAGCAGCAAAGACAATGAGATTTAGGTTGGTGGGGGGAGGGGAGCTCTTTCAATGTTCACTCGGTTGTACAATTTGCCAGGCCCCCAGATTCTCTAGGCCCCTTGCTGGGAGGTGGTCTAGGCTTGAGGCAGGTCTTGGTGTGATGGAGACCCCAGACAAGCCTCCTGGATCCCCTCTGTCCACAGCCAGTCAGGTCCCTGCCACGGTGGAGTCTCCTCCCGTCCAGCACCTCGGGTCTCCCCGCTCCGTGCAGCCAGCCCCCAACTCCAGGCTCAGAGGGTCAGATCCTTGCTCTGTCCGGTCTCCCTTGGAGGGGATTTCCTCCCCCCAGGAGGGTCCCAATCGTCCCAATCAGCAGTGACTCTCAGCCAGTGTGGCAATCAGAGGGTTTATTGGCAAACCAGTTCATACAGCAGCAAGGACAGTTGGTATCAGCATCCTCAGAACAACCAGAAGTGAAACCCCCAGGGGATTAGGGCTACACCCCAGGGCAGGATCCTGTCTCTTGGACCCCCATTTTCCCTCTTCTCCCTCCTTCCCCCCAGTCCTTTGTTCCCCTCCTAGCTCTGCCCCCCTCTCCGCCCCCTGGCCCAACCAGTTGAATCCAGTGTGACCAGCAGGGGGGGTCCCAGGTACAGGCTCCCTAAACACTACCCCCCTGCCCCCTAGTGGCTCTACCTCATATCACCCACCTGTGTCCCATCACCTAACTAGCAAAGATAGAGGATCAACACCCGTGTCTTCCCTGACTAGTCTAGCAGAGGGTTCCCACTTCTCCACACTTGGTCAACGAACCTGAGGGCCCAGAGCTGCCCTGGATCGTGGCCCCCACCCCCACCTTGGGCTGCACACCCACCGCCATGGGGCCCTCATCCCCCAGCATGGTGGTTGGCAGGAATGCCACTGTGGCTCCACTCTGACTGGTCTGCATCCAGGGGCAAAATTGGCTGGCATGAGCTGCAGTCCTCAGTGCAGCCCTGAGGGCCATGAGTGAACAGGCTCTGACCCACCCCACCCCCAGAGGGGGAACAAGTTGACCCAAGGGCAGGGCAGGAGCTCAGGGACCAGCCTCTGACCCCAGGGCCCCACACCCAGTGCCAGCAGGCCAAGAGCACTCTCAGCACTCCCCCAAGCCCCACCCATGCTGAGCAGGGATGCAGGGGGATAGATCAGTTAGTGGTTAGAGCCTGGGGCCCACCTTTAAGCTAGGGCCTGGAGCTTCAGCCCCTATATCCCCTGTGATAATTTAGCTCTGACTGGAGGGGAAACACAGTGGGTAGGTCTACAATGAACATTTTTTTTTGAAATACGGAGGCTTATTTCAAAATACCTTTTTATGTGCCCATGCAGGCATTTCGTTAGTTCAAAATAAATGCTTTGTTATTTTGAAAAAATGAAATGCAATTTCAGAATAATTAAATCGGCTTTTATTTTGAAAGAGCAATTCATTCAAAATAGTTATTTCAGAAAAAAAAGCCATTCCAAGCTGCAGAACTGGCTTTTTTTTTCAAAATAACGGCCCTATGCTTTTCCCTACCTTCCCCTATTTTGAAATAGAAAATCTAGTGAAGACTCTATCTCGAAATAACTTTTCTACTTTGAAATACGGTAGGAATTATTTTCACTAGACTTCTATTTCAAAATAATATATTTGAAATAATGCTATTCCAAAATAGTTATTTCAAAATACATTTTGCAGTGTAGACACAGCCAGTGAGTCTCAGGCCTGACCTCGGTGATTCTTTCACTCTGTGCCTGACTCATCTCTGCCAGGGGAGTGATTCTCCACAGTACTTTGCTGAGAGCTCAGAACTCACCAGGAAATCCAGGAGAAAGGAGATTTCTGGATTTACTCTCCAGCTAGGGCAGATTCGGTCACTGACACCATAAGACCCTTCCCAGGGCTAAACTCTGCCCCTAACACTCTGATTCTCTCTCTCCCTAGTGGCTGTGACTCTGGATCCAGAGACAGCTCATCCGGAGCTCCTCCTGTCTGAGGATGGGAAAAGTGTGAGACGAGGCACATGCCGAGATTTGCCTGACAACCCTGGGAGATTTGACACTGAGCACTGTGTGCTGGGCTGTGAGGGATTCACCTCAGGGAGACACTGGTGGGAGGTGGAGGTGTTGAGTGGGCAAAACTGGGCTGTTGGGGTGGCCAAGGAGTCTGTGAGGAGGAAGGGACGTATCAGCCATAGCCCTGAGGTGGGGATCTGGGCTGTGGGGCAGTGGGGGGATCAGTTCTGGGCTCTCACCTCCCCTGGAACCTCCCTGTCGCTGAGCCAACTCCCCAACAGGATCCGTGTGTGCCTGGACTGTGAACAGTGGTGGGTGGAATTTTACAATGCTTGTGACGAGACCCTGATCTTCACATTCCCACCGGCCTCCATCCCTGAAGAGAGAGTCCGCCCCTGGCTCTGGATGCCATTGGAATGCCAGCTCAGACTGTGTCGCTGAGACAGGACAAGGGAAATATGTCAACAGGGGCCTCCTGAAATCAGCTTCTCTATCCTCATAACCTTTCCATCAGTACCTATTGATATGAAATAGTATCAGAAACAATCCCCCAATCTAGCCAGTGACACACTATCCTTCAAAACTGTTCATCTATCTTCCCCTTTATTATTTCTAGATATTTTTGTCAGTTTTGTATGTGTACAGATTATTTAGGGCCGAGACTAGGAACGCTTTCTTGTTTTCATGTCTCCTGACTGATCTAGAAAAACATTCATGATGAAAATATAGCTCTCAAACGTCCACATCACTACCCAAAGCGTGTTTTTCTAACTTACACTCACTTATTAAATCCTGTGACTTTAGCTATATAGGTAATCTATAATTTCCACACATCCCTTCAAGGTACTTTGTATTAAAACTTTTAATATAAAATGCGTGCACTATGATAGGAATGTATATTATGGCCATAATCCAGAATACAATTTTCCCTTAAACCTATAAAGGAAAGAAATATGTGAATACACAGGCAAACACACATGGTAATTTAGAGCATACAGTGCATCCACAAGAGGTTAGTAAACCATGGCAAATTACAAAAGTATGGGTGAGGTGGCTGCAAACTCTCTCTCACCTTGTTCCCTCCTTCAGCAGTTCATTCAGTGGGGCACTTATGTGTGTGCAAATCACTCCAAAATAACTGACTTTTAGAAAGCACAGGTGGGCTTTCTTTGGGCTCACTTTAAACCCAATTTCCCCAGTGTGTTATAATACTGTGTCCAACACCTCCAGAGTCTCTTCTGGGATAAAACAAGAAAAGAAAATGAAAGTAAAAACTTGTTTAACCAGATGAAGTGTAGACCAAAAATGTTAGGAAAAAAGAAAATCATGGCTTTGGAAATCCCTGTTTACTCATATTGTTAGCTGTACCCTATCACCTTTGTATCCAAGCACATCCCAAGCATTTTTAAAAATAGAAACTATAAAATCTCACACTCTCCTCCCTGCAGCCTCTGAGATAATAGAAAGGCATGGAGAGCATATGGAACCCTAAAGAGAAACAGATCTAGGGATAAAGTAGGAGAGTGGGACTCAAAAGAATAGATCTAGTGGGGGAAGGAAACTGGTGAGGGCAATGGGCAGCTCTGTATTCTGTCCAAATGAGTCCTTCCACCCCTCTGTGGGGCTGATCCTCAGGTGCCAGGGTGGAATGTGGGGCTCAGGGAGAGAAGAGCCTTAGGAGGGCTTTTGCTGCACTCAGAATTTGGCATGTGTCCCTTGGGTTATGTCCCAGAAGTGCCCCACTAGATCAGTAGCTGGGTGGCCTGTGGTCAGATAGTGCTGACCATACACTGCCGCCTTCCCCATGTGCACGACATGATTCAGAGGTTCCTGATCCCTGCTCATGTCAGCAGCTCCATGGATGAAGGGAGAGGCTCAGGGTGGTTCCTTTTGCTGGTCCAGTGATTGTGTCCAGGGGAGAAAAGGGATGATGGGATACATCTCAGGGACCAAGGACTCAGGGTCACCTCCCCACCCCTGCCTCCAGCAAGATAGAGCCTCACCCATGGTGGCTGAGTGTCAGCTCCTTCTCACCAGAAGCCTGTGAATTAGTCGCACAAGAGCTGCTGGGCTGTGTCAGCCCTGTCTCTGCCTTAGAGATTACCAATAGATGAAACTGAGTGCTCAAATGCTTTGAAAGCATTTCCTGGAACCCCACCCCTGACGCTGGCTACTCACAGAAGTCACAGATACTCAGCCCACATAGGAGCAGTGCACATCACTTGACCAGTTTTACCTTAATACACTGCTCCTGTGTCCCACACACCACTTACATGAAAGACATGGGAGGGTTTACAATAGAGTCAGCTAAGAACAGGAGAGAGTGGTGGGGAACAATGGTTATAATACAAACCAAAATCAGAAAATAACAGCTGGTCCCTGTTATGGGGCCCACTTCCTGCACTCAGAGTGCCAGAGTGGGGAAAGAGCCTTGACAAGAGGTACCAGGGACTTCACTCCTCTCCTACCCTGGCATGGAGGAGCAGAGTGAGGACAATCTGGATGATGGGATAGATGGCACACTTGGTAAATTTGGAGATGACACCAAGCTGGGGGGAATGGTAGTTATGCTGGAGGTCAGGGATAGGATTCACGGAGGCCAAGACAAATTGGAGCATTGGGCCAAATGGAATCTCGTGAGATTCAACAAGTGCAAAGCCCTGCACGTAGGATGGAAAAATCCCATGTATTGCTGCAGGTTGGGAACTGACCGACTAAGTAGCAGGTCAGTAGAAGAGGACCTGGGGGTTATGGTGGATGGGAAGCTGGATATGAGTCAACAGTGTGCCCTTCTTGTCAAAGAGGCCAACAGCATATTGGGCTATATTAGTAGGAGTGTTGCCTACAGTTCAGAGGATGTGATTGTTCCCCTCTATTCGGCTCTAGTGAGGCCACATCTGGACTACTATGTCCACTTTTGGCCTCTTGACTACAGAAAGGATGTGGACAAATTAGAGTATAGTGGAGGGCAAGGAAAATGAGTAGAGGGCTGGGACACATGACTTATAAGGTGAGACTGAAGGAACTTGGCTTTTTTAGTCTGCTTAAGAGAAGAGTGGTGAGAGATTTGATAACAACCTTCAACTACATGAAGAGTGCTCCAAAGAAGAGGAAGCTAGGCTATTCTCAGCAGTGACAGAACAGAACAATGAACAATGGTTTCAAGTTGCAGCTGGGAAGGCTGAGGTTGAATATTAGCAAAAACTCTCCCTAGGAGGGTGGTGAAGTATTGGAATGGGTTACCTAGGGAAGTGGTGGAATCTGCCTTTTTGGAACCATTTAAGACCTGGTTAAACACAAGCCGGGCTGGGCTGATTTAGTGGGAGTAGTCCTGCTTTTAGCAGAGGGTTGGATTGATGACCTCATGAAGTTCCTTCCAGCCCTTATATTCTATGAATCTATGATATACCTGGATGTAAGAGTTTGTGACTGTGTTCATATTAAAGACCTGGGCCATAGCTGTGCACAAGAAGTGCGATTCTAATGCTCTTTCCAGGGCTGGGCACAGTTTATTGGGAACAGAGAAAAGACAGTATTAAACTTTCCAGTGGGGCTGGGATGGGCACTGACATGGGCATGAAACCATGAGCAACTAGACACCATGTAAGAAGGCTGGAAACTGGGCATCAGGTAGGGTAGGGAGCTGGCTCAGGTTACCCAGCCAGTCAGTGCAGAGCTTGGACAGAGTGAGTTGCCCTGCTCTGCCTGTGAGTCCTCTTGCCCTCCCATACCCCTGGCAGTGCCCTTCTCTCTGCTCCAACACAGCCTCGTGGCTATGAGCTATGGCTATGACCTTGTGGCTATGACCATGGAAGGGTGAATGGGCCTTCCCCAGCCGCATTTTTGGAAGACCTTGGCCGGGGCCCCCTTCAGCTGGTGGTAGTAGGAGCATGATCTGGACCCTGCCCAGGGCCCTGGGACTGTATTGGGTCCCGGTGCCAAATTGGGCCCAGGGCCTGGGCCCTGGGTCTATTAGTGGGGCAGCATTGCACTTTCCCTCAGTAATCCGATACGTAACTAAACTTGTATTTTGGTGAATTATAAACCCACAATGTGAGGCAGCATACTCAGAGCTCCATATTCAATCTTTATTGGAAGAAAACTGAGGAGCGGAGAACCAGACAGACAGGTTCCCATAGCGTTAAAACAACCCTCCCATCTATTACTATGGCAACCCCAAAGACCGAAGGTAATCCAAAAGTATTTTTGTGATGCAATCTGTATGTGAAAATTCTTCAGAGATCAGTAGAGTGTAGATGGCCCTTCCCCAGTCAAAGGTATGCAGACCTGACCAGACCAGAACCCTCTGCCCTGGCCCACCCAGTTGGAAAAGAGTGGGGCAGGTGTAAACCAGGAGAATTGTCCACCTTCACAGTAAGGAGTCAAAGGGCTTAGGAAGGGCAAGGAAATGACTCAGTGGGTGACCAGTGGAAGAGACCAGTCACCTGTTAGTGGCCAGCAGAGAGGGATCCCTTAGAATGTCTCCATTAGAAGCTATGAATTCTCTACTAGTCCTCAACATGGAACTGGAATGGGATAAAAGTAGGAGGGACTGGGTTGCCACTCAGCTGGGAAATACTCATACCATGTCTCCAGACAGTAGGTACTCCACAACAATCCTCAGGGTGGTCCCCTCCATTGTGAGACCTTAATTGTCATCACTGACAACTTCACAGCTCTCTAGGAGCATCTCTTCCTCTTTACCCTCTTTCTCTTCTATGGCCAAATACTCTTCTGGGACCAGATCCTCTCCCTCCAGCTGGTTGCTGAGAGTCTCTGCATTGAAGAAAGAAGGAGAAAGGCAGATTCCTGCTGCTGCTGCTGCTTGCTGCTGCTGCTGCTGCTGCTGGGAAAAGGAAGGGGAAAGAAAAGGTACGGCAGAGCATGCTCCCCTGTCACATGAATGGGCTCTACACTGTCCCTTCCACAGACTTGGCAGCCTCAGCATCCCTTGCACAGAGACTTCCACGTTATCCTGGCTCTCTGGGAGATGCTTCCCAAGAACATCAAGGACCAACTGTTTCCCCGGTGCCCTTCTGCATGGGTCAGCTGTAGGACTCTTGCTGAAGCAATGGATCACATGGCCTCAGGCAAGAACCCGGGTTGGGATGCCCTAATAACTCCAAGATTGCAGTGGAGTTTGAGTGGGGCTGCCCACTTCCTCCACACCGTACCCTGGACTCTGCTCACCTGCTGGGGATGAGCCCTCATTGTCCCAGCTCCAGGGAGCCTCCGGGGGAGCTGCTGCAGTCTCCTCTGGAGTAGGCTGAGCTGCTGGTGCTGCTGCAGGGATACACCATCAATTGCCTGAAGGATGTGGCTAGATCTCTGGCCAGGATGGGCAGGGCAGTGTCTCCTGCTGGTCCCTAGGCCTGGACTCCTGGGGACTGGCTTTCCGACAGAAGCAGTTTCAAAGATGTCTTTCCCTGCTTCCTTCCTGCACTGGAGCCTGCCTCACCAGCAGTGAGGTGGGCCACCTCCATCTTCTTGTGGACCCTACATCTTCACCCTCAGCTCCTGCTCTGGGTGCGGATCTCTTCCTGACCAGAACGGCAAATCACAGACTCCTCCTTGGCAGGCCAGGAGCTACTTCTCTCCCTGCTGGGATGGGGGGACTGCTTTCTTCCTGGGACTGGTGGCAGCCACTTCCTACTTTTGCTGGGGCTGCCCGTGTAACTCGCCTCCTCAGCACTCATCACAACATGTTCATCCTGGAACCAAGCAGGGAGCACATGTGTCTGGGGCAAGACAGACTCTCTCAATGGGCCTGTTTGCAACAGCATGGCACCTGGCCTGGGGTCTCTACACACAGCCAGAGCTTAAAACCAGGCTGCTCCCAAAGTAAAAAAACAACAAGGAGTTGTGTGGCACTTTAAGACTAACAGATTTATTTTTTGCATGAGCTTTCGTGGGAGAAGATCCCACTTCCTCAGATGCTTCAAAGATGGGTGAACTTACAGAAAGGAGGAAGTGGGATCTTCTCCCACGAAAGCTCATGCAAAAAATAAATCTGTTAGTCTTAAAGTGCCACACAACTCCTTGTTGTTTTTTTACTGGGCTAGACTAACACGGCTATCCCTTTTGAAATTGCTCCCAAAGTTCCAACTTCACCATTCCTGCCCTGGGTTCCCAAAGGAGTTTCTACCTGTAGGGTAGTGGGATCATGGTCTGGCACCTACATTAGTCTGGATAAGCAGTACTGTCCTCCAGCCCCAGCCTGCATTTCCTCCCAGGTCAGAGTTAGAGTAGAACCAAGGAGTCCAGCTTTCTGCAGATTGTTACAGTACTTCACAGAGACGATAAGAATGATTCACCAAAACCCAGGTTGACAGTAATTGAGGTGCCCGACTTTAGACACTTCCTGACCACCAAAGGCAACAGAGCTAACCCAGAGAAAGTGATGGCAATTAGAAAAAGTCCCCAGGCAGTTAAAAGTGTCCAAAGATTCCTGGAAAGGATCAACTATTTACGTAAGTTTTGCTACCATCTATCTGAAGGATGCTTGATCCTGAAACAGCTGCCACAATGAGCAGGGCCATCCCTAGGGCAGGGTGAGAGGGACAGCCGTCCAGGGCCCCATGCTTTGGGGAGCTCCACAGGCCCACACATTTGCCCCTCCCATATCATCGTGGGTGTCTGCTATAGACCTCCAGACCAGAAGGAGGAGGTGGATGAGGCATTCTATGGACAACTGGCAGAAGTTTCCAGATCACTGGCCCTGGTTATGATGGGGGACTTCAATTACCCTGACATCTGCTGGGAGGCCAATACAGCAGTGCACAGGCAATCCAGGAAGTTTTTGGAGAGTGTTGAGGACAACTTCCTGGTACAAATGCTGGAGGAGCCAACGAGGGGCCTTGCGCCTCTTGACCTGCTGCTCACAAACAGAGAAGAATTGATTGGGGAAGTAGAAGTGAATGGCAACCTGGGCAGCAGTGACCATGAGATGATAGAGTTCAAGTTGCTGATTAACGGAGAAATAAGAAAGAAGCAACACGCAGACCCTTGACTTCTGAAAAGCAGGTTTTGGCTCTCTCAGGGCACTGATGGGCAGGATCCCTTGGGAGGCTGATCTGAAGGGGAAATGTATTCAAGAGAGCTGGCTGCATTTTAAAGAAGCCCTGCTAAGGGCACAGGAAGATACCATTCAGATGAGTAGGAAGACTAGCAAATGTGGAAGGCGCCCAGTGTGGCTTAACAGAGAACTCTGCATTGAGTTAAAACATAAAAAGGAAGCTTACAAGAAGTGGAAGCTTGGACAGATAACTAAGGAGGCATATAAAGATATTGCTCGGGACTGCAGGGATAAAATCAGAAAGTCCAAAGGACATTTGGAGTTGTGGTTAACAAGGGATGTGAAGGATAACAGGAAAGGGTTCTACAAATATGTCAATAACAAGAAGAGGATCAGGGCTGGTGTAGGTCCCTTACTGAATGGGGCAGATAGCCTTGTGATGAAGGATGAGGAAAAAGCTGAAGTGCTCAGTGCTTTTTTTACTTCAGTGTTCGCAGGCAGGGCCAGCTCCCAGCCCACTACAGTGAATATGGCAGATTGGAGAGAAGAAGAGAGGCCCTTGGTGATGGAAGGTGAGGGTAGGGACTATCTAAAGAAGCTGGATGTCCACAAGTCCATGGGTCTGGACAACCTGCATCCGAGGGTGCTGAGGGAGTTGGCCAATGAGGTAGCAGTACCGCTGGCCATTATCTTTGAAAACTCATGGTGAATGGGGGAGGTGTCAGAGGACTAGAAAAAAGCAAAATATAGTGCCTATCTTCAAGAAAGGCAAAAAGGAGGATCCAGGCAATTACTGACCTGTCAGCCTCACCTCAGTCCCTGGAAAAACCATGGAACAGGTTCTTGAAGAATCCATCCTGAAACACTTGGAGGAAAATAGAGGAACAGGAACAGTCAGCATGGATTCACCAAGGATAAATCATGCCTGACCAACCTCATCACCTTCTATGATGAGATGACTGGATTTATGGATGTAGGAAAAGCCATTGATGTGATATACGTTGACTTTAGCAAGGCTTTTGACACGAGTTCCCACAACATTCTCATTGGCAAGTTAAGGAAATATGGGTTGGCTGTGTGTACTGTAGGAACTGGCTAGATTAATGGTTTCAGTGTGTAGGAATCAATGGCTCCATGCCTAGTTGGCAACCAGTAACAAGTAGTGTGTCCCTGGGGTCGGTCCTGGGGCCAGTTCTGTGCAATATTTTCATTAATGATCTAAATGATGGGATAGATTACACACTCAGTAAGTTTGCGGATGACACCAAGCTGGGGGGAACGGTAGACATGCTGAAGCTTAGGGACAGGATTTAGGGAGACCTTGACAGATTGGAGCAGTGGGCCAATAGAACTCTCATGATGTTCAGCAAGACCAAATGCAAAGTCCTGCACTTGGGATGGAATAAACCCATGCACTGTTACAGGCTGGGGAGAAATCAGCTAAGTAGCAGCACTGTAGAAAAGGACCTGGGGGTCATGGTGGATGGCAAGCTGAATATGAGTCAGCAGTGTGTTCTTGCTGCCAAAAAGGCCAATGACATACTGGGCTGCATCAGAAGAAGTGTTGCCAGCAGATCGAGGGATGTGATCATTCCCCTCTATTCAGCACTGGTGAGGCCACATCTGGAATACTGTGTCCAGTTTTGGGCTCCCCACTAAAAAAGGATGTGGCCAAAATAGAAAGAGTCCAGCAGAGGGCAACAAAAATGATCAAGGGGCTGGAGCACAAGCCCTATGAAGAAAGACTGAACGAACTAGGCTCATTTAGCCTGCAGAAGAGAAGACTGAGGGGGGATTTATTAGCAACCTTCAACTACTTGAAGGGATGTTCCAAGGAGGATGGAGCTCGGCTGTTCTCAGTAGTAACAGAGGAGTGAACAAGGAGCAATGGTTTCATGTTGCAGCTGGGGAGGTTGAGGCTGGATATTGGGAAAAAATTTCTTACTAGGCGAGTGGTAAAGCATTGCAGTGGGCTACCCAGGGAGGTGGTGGAATCTCCGTCTTTGGAGATGTTTAAAGCCTGGCTGGATAAAACTCTAGCTAGGATAATTTAGTGGGAGTTGTCCTGCTTTTATTTTAGAAGGGAGTTGGACTAGATGACCTCATGAGGTCCCTTTCAACGCTATGATTCTGTGATTCTATCCTGGGGATCAGGTGAGCTGGCTAAAAGGGTGGCCTGGTTCAGCACTGCTGCTCTGCCCCCTCCCCACGTGCTGCTTTTGGCTCTGCACCAGAGCAGCGGGGATGGGCCAGGAGGCAGTGTGGGGCCTGTATGGCTACCCGCCCCCCAGCCATACTGCCTCTCGGCCCCTCCCCGCTGCTCCAGCACAGAGCTGAAAGCAGCGTGAGTGGCGGTGGGGAAGAGGTGAACTAGCAGCAATGAACCAGGCCACCCTTTTGGATGGTTCACACGGTCCCCGGCATGTGTCATCTGGCACAGGGGCCTGCCCCTCCCCTTGGCTGACCAGCAGCCCCCCCCCCCCCCAGTGCTGGGAGGGGTGAGTGGGTGCCCCACAGAGTGCAATTCACCCAGGGCCCCGTACTCCCCTAGGGATGCCTCTGCCAGTGAGACGGACTTAGGGGAGTGGCCAGAGCAGCCAGAGCAAATTTTTTCTGTTTGGTAGCATTAAGGAGAATGGATCTGCTCCAACTGGATACGATTTATTAGCCATAACCTTCTAATGGTAAATGTTCACCAAGATCCTTATGGCTGTACCGGGACCATACCATCTGAACAGAAACCCCTGGAAACCATCTTGAAAAAAGCCCTCTTTTTAGTGCACCAAAGCATTTATGACAAATGATGATGTATTTGAAGAGGTACAGTCAGCGGTTAAAGTACATGGGAATGCCTAAAACCTGGGGCTTTTTTGGGGCTGGGCTTACGAGGCTCGAGCCCCAAGTGCCAGCACCTGAGCTCCCAATTCACTGCCTGGCTGGCTGCAGTGGCTGCTGTAGTGGTAGGCTGCAAGCCCCTAGTCCTAGCATGGCAAGCCCTGGATCTTTTCCTGGGCCAGTGGCACTCCTGCTAGGAAAACCTTTTGTAGGCCCTGTACATCTGACGGAACTTGTTTCACATTGTGGGAACCTTTCAAGTATGTCAATTCAGGGTTACTTTTAAACCAGCAAGCAGCAGCTAGCATTCAGGATCTCTGAAGAAAGACTGACTACAAGATGAAAGTACAGCAATGAAATCAATGTACCATACAAGTGAAAAATATTAATTGATTTTTTTAAAACTGTGTTGGTTGAAGTTAGCTTTAACCAAATAGGTATGTATTTTGATGTTAATCAGTTTGCATATCTGTGTTTTACTACAAGCAATAAATGCAATTTTGTGTTTTTGTTTGTCTTGATTGTTTCTGCTTATGCCTTGCTTTGTATTCAGTCAATTACATATCACATTTTATTTAATTATCACATAGTTAATCACAATACTTATTGTGTTATACAGTTTGTTAGCTAGTGTGTGACAATAATTTATATAGACACAAATGCCATACAAAATTATAAATATTTTTTTATGGAGTGATAACCAGTGTATATGGACTAAGAAGTGGTTGCAAATGCCAACCTCAGCTGAGACCCACACATGCATGAAGGGGACCTAGACAATACTGGAAGGGGTCCCAGAGATTAGGAAGGTTCTGGGGCTCACCAAATTCTTCTTAACCATTGGGTATGGTGCACAGAGCCAGTATGACTCTGTTCAACATTTTCATCAATGATCTGGATGATGGAATAGACTGCATTCTCAGTAAGTTTGCGGATGACACCAAGCTGGGGGGACCAGTAGACATGTTGGAGGGCAAGGACAGGATTCAGGGAGACCTAGATAAACTGGAACAGTGGGCCAATAGAAATCTTATGAGGTTCAATAAGGACAAGTGTAAAATCGTGCACGTGGGACGGAAAAACCCCATGCACTGCTACAGGCTGGGAAACACTCAGCTAAGTAGCAGCAGTGTAGAAAAGGACCTGGGGGTCATGGTAGATGGGAAGCTAGATATGAGTCAGCGGTGTGCTCTTGCTGCCAAAAAGGCCAATGGCATACTGGGCTGCATCAAAAAAAGTATTACCAGCAGATCAGGGGATGTGATCATTCCCCTCTATTCTGCACTGGTGAGGCCACATCTAGAATACTGTGTTCAGTTTTGGGCTCCCCACTACAAAAAGGACAGGGACATGCTAGAGAGAGTTCAGAGGAGGGCAACCAAAATGATTAAAGGGCTGGAGCACAAGCCCTATGAGGAAAGGCTGAAAGCATTAGGCTTATTTAGCCTGCAGAAGAGAAGATTGAGGGGGGATTTGATAGCAACGTTCAACTACTTGAAGGGATCCTCTAAGGAAGATGGTGCTCAATTGTTCTCAGTAATAATAGAGGACAGAACGAGGAGCAATGATCTCAAGTTCCGGTTAGGGAGGTCAAGGCTGGGTATTAGAAAAAAACTTTTTTACTAGGCAAGTGGTGAAGCATTGGAATGAGCTGCTGAGGGAGGTGGTGAAATCTCCATCTTTGGAGGTGTTTAAGGCCCAGCTGGACAAAACCATGACTGGGATGGTTTAGTGGGAGTGGTCCTGCCTCTGGCAGGGGGTTGGACTAGATGACCTATGTGGTCCCTTCCAACCCTATCATTCTAAAGAGTCAGCATTCAGTAGCATCACTGCTGCTGGGCCCACAGGACTCGTGCCCTACATTGCCCTGGACTGGCCCTGCTCCAGATTCAGCTTCAGTGCCTGCCACTGGCCAGCATCGCAGCAGCAGGAGCCTGATCTGGGCTGTGACCACCTGCTGCTAGAAGCAGTAGGAGAAGCTGAGTCTGCCGAGGGCCTGATCCTGCCACCAGCAGCGACTATGATTCTCTCACCCCTGGTGGTGGGCCTTGGTCCTGCCTATAGCAGCAGCTCCAGGTCCCTAGCCAGGGCTGCATACAGTCACTGCCAGCATCTCCATACCCCCAACCAGGGCCTGCTCCTGCTGCCAACAGCAGCTTCAAGTCCTCAGCCAGGCCAGATCCTGCTATCTGCTGTTGCTGCTCTCTGCCTCTCAACTGAGGCAGAAGCAGGCCCCCAGCCAGGAGTCAGGGCTGTTGTGGCAGCCCATGTTCCGGGCCAGGGCCTACTCCTCCCTCAGCACAGAGACAGAGAATGGCCAATCAGGGAGAGGCAATATCCCTGATAACTTCACTCCTGGCTAACATAGCCCTTTGTTGTACTCAGACTTCCCTTTTTTCCAACAATCTTTTTACAATGGATCACAGAAATGTGTGCAGTATTGTAGAGTCATACATAGAAACAGAAAACAACACCCTGCTTCATGCTTCACTTACCCAAAACATGGATTCTTCTTCTTCTGGGCAAGACACATCTAACTAGCTACATGAATATAAATACCAGGGCTTTAGTTTGTTTGTTTGTGTTTTTCTGTCCATTCTATTTGATTCCTGCTTTGTATTTGGAAAGACATAGGATGAAGAGTTTTCCCCACATAAAAAAGAGAAACTCCTTTTTAGCCCATTAGCAACTAAGAGAGATATCAAATAGGATTGAATAGGGATAAAGCTGCTGAAATCAGCAGGCCTGTGACAGTGCAAAAGAGTCCTTCCGGGAAGAATGACTGAGGAGGTGTAACCAAGTGGAGATATTCTCAGCATTTTCTCTGGGTGCTGCTTAGTTTCCCTGCAGGTGCTACTGAATTATATTTGTGGAGTGACACAGATTCCTGACCATCGCAGAGACCACTAAAGGGAGGATGGGCCTTCCACTGCCACAAGTTTGCAGACCAGACTAGGATTACCCTGCCTCGGCTCCAAGCAGTTGTAAAAGGTTTGGAGAAAATTGGTGAAAATTGGTGTGGTGGCCACCTAGCCCAGGAAGCAAATAAGAGACAGGGAGGGACTCTGGCACCAGGCTGGGGGCTAGATGGGAGGAATTCCTGGCCCACTCAGGACCTGGAGACCATGCGGAGAAGCCCCTCACTCCACCTGACCCTACCTCTTCCCCCACCCTGTCCAGGACCCCTCCGATTCCCCACCCTTTGGCCCCCACAGCACCTACCTGCTCTACCCATTCCAGAGGAGAAGCTGCTCCTGCCAGTGCAGAGAGGAGCATTTGAATCTCACTCCCTCTGCCCCAGGCTGTCACATGCGCTGCCTGGAGTAACATGGAAGGGAGGGGTGGCAGCAGCTGAGGTCTGGCCTTCTGCCCCGCCTATGGGCCCCCCCTCCATCTCTAGAGTGGAACAGCTCACCCAGGGGAGGGGTGTCAGTAAAGCCCAGCCCCTGGGCAGGCTGTTCCTCCCTGGGGGTGGGGCTGCAAGCAGGCAGGCAGCAGAGGCTGCTTTTAAACTAAAGCAGGAAGCTGAGCTGCATGGCTCTCTTGCACTCACAGAGGGATCTGTGGGACCCCCCACAGCTGGGGGCCCTAGTCCCCCGCTTGCCTCGCCTACCTCAAAAGCCACCTCTGCATATGATGATGTCTTGTGCAGCCATGCGGGCAAAGCTGGCAGCATGGTTCATTGCAGGGATATGTGCCTGATTTAATGTTTCTGTTGTTAGGTCTGTAATTGGTGGCATCTCTTTAAGGTTGAGGGGCTGTTTGTAAGTGAGGATAGATCTTCTGTCCAAGGCCTGAGAGAGTGGAGAGATCCTATTATAGAATAAGGTCATTAAAGATGTGCCGTAGGGGTTTGACTTGGGGGTTGTAGATGGTGATGCAAGAACAAATACACCTTTCTCATTTCAATACTGGCTGTTAATCACTCTTACTTGGGAGGCAGGGTGTATGGCCCTTTGGGGCACAGAACTCTCTGAGAACCCCAAGGTGCGCTCCCACAGGGGTAGTTCCTGATACAGCAGGAGTGCTAAGTCCTATGGGGCAGATGAAGGAGACAAATTTGCAGGTGTGGAGAGAGCAAAGCAGGCTGTAGACCCCTGATTTCATTCTGCCCGGCTGAGCTCAGAGGAGTCCCGGGCATACAAGTCCTTTGAGAATTCATCACATATAAGCAGGGGTTAAAGTAAGGGGGAACACAACCACTATTTTTATGGGTCAGCATTCCAGGGCCACTAAAAATAGAATAATGGAGCAGTATGCAGTGTTATGGTGCATTCTGCTGCACCTAAAAACAGAAAATTCTGGTGAAACTTACATACCACCCTCCATGTTCTGCCTTCTGACAGGTCCTAATCCCCACTGGCCAATCTGGCCAGCGGGGCTCTTCAGCCCCTGCAGGCATCTACTCCTCCACCCATGCCCCTTTCCCCCTCCCTGGTGTGGCAGCGTCTCCCTTTCCCAGTGACAGCCCCAGGCCCCATCCACATAGTGTGTGTTTAGGGGGGGGGAGAGGTCTCCCTGGCTTCTCCTGTCTATCCAGCAATGGGTCCCGGTGCTTCTGTTGAGTGTCGACAGGGAGAAGCTGGTGGGGGGGGTCCCTCTCTTTTCTCTGCCTCCTGTAAAGAGTGTTGGGGGTGGGAAGTATAAAAGCATGTGCCGCTCCATCTCCTTGCACGTTGTAAAAGGGAAATGGTTTCTTTGTGGTGGACCTCAGATGGTATCTTCACCTCATCATTGTACAGAGGGCTTCTTCACCAACTGCAGACAGCCACATCCCCGACTGTGCAGGGTAGGGAGGAACTAATAGAAGCAGCAGGGTGATTCGTGTTGCTCATCCATACCAAGTCAGGATGGGGGAATGGAGAGGGATGGAGTGGGGCAGAGGGACAAGGAGAGGGGGGTAGGGATTGGTGGGGGATGGGTAGTGGTAGAGGGCTGGAGTGGGGACTGGGTGGGCAGCTGGGGAAGGTTGGAGGAGGTTGGGGGGCTGGAGTTGGGGCTAGGAACCAAAGGGGCTGTGGAAGTGTGAAGGGGGTTGGGGCTGAAGGGGTGGAGTGTAGGAATGGGGACAAGGGGATGAAGGAGGCTAGGGAGTTTTGGAGGGCTTTAGGGGGCTGAAAGGTGTGGAGTGAAGACTGGGGAGTGAGGGCTTAGGAGGGCCGGAGGGGGGAATTATGGCACGAAGATTAGGGAATGGGGATGGGGGTGAGGAGGACATGGGGAAAGATGGGGCTGATGTGGGCACTCGTGGACAATGTTGGAGTGATGTGGATTTGAGACTGTGCTTCATTTGTGAGGAAAGAGCTGGCTGGGCTCAAGCACTTTGTTTTCCACTCTTATTATAACTGGGGCTCACCTATGCTTAAAGGGGGCCTGGAGAATGCAGAAAGGGGGCCTGAGTTTAGGAGGATTCTGGGGCCTGTCAATTACACTTTAACCTCTGTATATCAGGACTTTCCGATGCTAGATTTGGAAGCTGGCTGCACCAATGTATGGAGACTTGTGGGGGACTGAGGCAGACTCCACCATGGCAGACTTCTGATCCCCAGAAGAAGAGGGAACCTTGAGCCTCATTCCTGTGAGGCTGCATCACAGGTTTCTGCCTCCCTCACACATGTAAACTGTGAACCCAGCTAATGAGTAATATTCAAACAGGGGAAGTAGAATCACCAAGGAGCTGTTGGCCAGTTACCCTGACATCAGTCCTGAGCCAAATACTGGAAAAACTGTCCACCACCTTTGCCCCAATGGCCCAGCACTGTCAGCTTTATTGTCTCCAGTCTGTTTCTTGGAGAAATGTTGACCACCCACCAGTGTGCTAGAAGTTTACTCCAAAATCCAATGCATACAGAACTGTCACAGTCCCCAAAGTAGTCCTACAAAATGAAGGGGAGCTTTGCTAGGTTCAGGGAGCTGAGGAGAGGGCTAGAGAAAGGACACAAGGAACTGGAATCACGACAGAAACATTAAAGCAGGCACATACCCCTGAAAAAAAACCACACACACACTTACAACTTTGCCGACATATGTGCACAAAAGACACCATCATAAGACAATCATGCCAGCTACTCCATCAAGGGCTCATTTACCTGTTCATCCACCAGTGTCATCCACCAATGTGATTTATGCCATCATGTGTGACAAATGCCCTGACACAGTATGTATTGGACAAACATGACAGCCTCTGCACAAAAGAATAAATTTGCACAAAATTGACATCAGAAATCACAACATTCAAAAACCAGTAGCTGAGCATTTCAATCTTCCTGTTCATTCTGTTGATGGTTTGTTAACAACTCTGCTCAAGTTGATGGGCAACAAATCAAGACTTCAAAGAGAAACTGTAGAATTGGAACCAACATGCAGATTCAATTGTGTGAAAGCAGGATTAAATATTGACTGTGGATTCTTTTCCCATTACAACGGGTGATTTGACCTCACATTCCTGTGTGCGCTGTATTCCAGGGTTTGAATCTTAACAACTGCTTTGATCTGCTGCTACAGTGTGACCTGAAGCCATGACTTACACTTAACTGTATTTATTTTCCTCCCATTCTGCAAGTTCCCCCGTACACTTAACTGTATTTATTTTCCTCCCATTCTGCAAGTTCCCCCGTCTTCAAAGCATCCGATGAAGTGGGATTTTCTCCATGAAAGCTCATGTGATAAATCAATTTGTTAGTCTTTAAGAGCCCTAGGACTCCTTGCTTATTTCATATTAATCTACTATATTCATTTACAATCTGCGGGCATGTGTGATGGGAAGTGTACCATGAGATAAGCCACAGTGATGTCATTGGTGATTCTACCAATTGCTCCCAAAGAGCTTCTCTTACATCACAATGGCTTAGGAGTCATGGCATGGCACAGATATATACCTTATTGTACCTACATACCTCATTGTAGCTGCATACCACATAAAGGTGAAATAGCTGAGGATTTAAAAATTGGACAGTAACAGCCAGTGAAACCCAGGAATAGTGCACTCTGGTGACACAGCAGCCACTCTCAGCTAGGCTTTCAGCTGTTTCCGATATTTCATGCTGACTTTTCAGACAATCATATGTGGCACTCACTCAGGGAAGAAACCATGAAAATCTGACAGTTTACATGAAGGATATGAGCTACCAAGGAAAAATTTTAGCGGACTATATGAGGTTTGCAAAAAATGGTGTAATTAAAGGGCTAGTAAATGATTATAATAATAAGTATTTTTTTTAAAATTCCCCTTTGATTTTCCACTGTCATTTTTGATGGGTTATAGTTAGTATTTCATAACTACAATAACTCATGTGAGATATGCTGTGACCGGGCTTCCTGGGATAACCTCCTGAATGTGCAAAATCAGGACAAGCTGCAAAACCAGGAGCCAAACCCCAAATCCGTTGATGGGTGTTACTTAAGCCTGTCTCCCAGCAGGTAACAAAACATGCTTCTGATTCCCCACTCTGGTCATCAGCAAGCATAACAAAATAGAAACAGCTCTCTTTGTTGTACATCGGTTTCTCTAGTCCCCACCTAGCCACTGGGTCTCTTAAAGAAATAAGTTCTCTGGACCCCAAAGCGTCAGACACATCACCCAGAACAATATAGCCCTGGATCTTACCCAAATACCATACTGTCAGCCAGTTCTTCAGTAACTACAACTAAAGGTTTAATGTGACATGAAAACAAACAAAATATGAGAGATGCTAAAGGGTCAAAGTGAATCACATACATACAAATAATTTAGAGTCCATAGAAGGTAAATCCTTGAAGAACTTGGCATTTGCAGGTTAGTCCAATTCCTCTGATATACACCCTGTACCTGGGTGGGTCCCAGTCTTTTATTCAGGGCAGCAGAATAGTTCCAGAGGATGGTGTTGATTGCAGGATGCAGACTGAAGACAAAATGGAGATGGGGCTATGGCTTTTTATCACCTTTGGCTTTTCCCATGATCTCACAGTCCTTGCCAAATCAAAATGGTGCTGAGTCTCATGGTCAATCTGGGTGACTCATCAGACAGGTTTCCTCCTATGCCCAGCATAGCTGAGGGTTTCCTTAATGGGCCATTAAGATAACTATGTTTCTTTCAGACACCCAGTCTGGGATTTCCTCTGAACCAAATAACTTGGAACATAAATAGAATAGACATATTCCTAATTTCTAATATAGATTTGACAACAATATGTAAACTATATAACCATTCCTAGCAGACTGCAACCTTGCTATTGGTTCCAAATATGGCATTTTGCATATGGATTACAGGTAGTCCTCACTTAGTGACCGGGTTCCGTTCCTGAAACCCGGTTGATAAACGAATTGGTCACTAAATGAGGAGCAGCCCTTACCGGTATTTCAGGCATAATGTACTTTACTGGTAGTGGGTTTTTCAACCATCTGTAGATAGTTTCAATGTCACCTTTGCATCATTTATAACATTTTTAATATATATTTTAAATGTTTTAAGCTCTAATGTACTGAACTTAGTTTGCATAGTGTACTGTAAATATAGGTAATCTGAGAGAGTTGATGCAAGTTCTCGTACATCGCCATAATACCAACTCATCAGAGAGCCGGTCATAATTCTGAGGGGTCACTAAACGAGTAGGTCACTAAGTGAGGACTAGCTGTATTACAAATATGAAATATTAATATTAAAAATAATCATAAACAATCTCCTAGACCCAGACACATGGCATATGTTATGTCTGGTGCCAATAAAAAATGTTATGATTTGCTAGGAATGATTCTATGGATTATAAATAGGTGTCAAATCTGTATTGAAAGCTATGGCTATGTTCACACACAGGGGGTTATTTCAATACAAGTTGTTTCGAAACAACTTGTATTGAAATAAGGTGTTATTGCGAAATAAGTTAATTCAAATTAAGAATATGTTAATTTGAATTAAGGAAAAAAGCTCAAAGCGAAATAGCATATTCGGACAACAGTGATTTTGAAACGAGGCACCGTCGTTTCGAAATAACATGGTCTGACGGGATTGTTTCAAAAAAATCGTTTCGAAACAACATTGTTTTGTCACCAAATGGGGTTTAAGTTGTTTCAAAACAACGCCATTGTTTCAGAACAAGGGAACCCATTGTTTTGAAACAACGGTACGTCGTGTGAACATGGCGTTTCTTATTTCGAAACAACCTCTGTTGTCTCGAAATAAGACTGCTGTGTGAACACACCCTATGATTATATCTGTTATGTTTTTGCTTCAACAGATCTGATGCAGGGAAATTCCCCAGACAGGATATCTACAACCATTGTCTTCTTAATGACCCATTAAGGTAGCTCCCAGGTACAGTGGGCCATAGAAGAAACCTGTTGAACCACAAGGATTTGCCTGTGTGACTCAACTCTATTTTGGTTTCTAAAACCTCTGCACAGCATGGGGAAGGCCAGAGGTGATAAAAGCAGTAGCCCCAGATCCACTTTGTCTTCAGACTCCAGTCTACAGCCAGCACGCAACTCTGGGAACTATTCATTTGTAACTGGACAAAGAACTGTGGCCCACTCCTGTGGGTGTTGAGTGTTTTGCAGAGCAAACTTCAAACTCTAAATTCTTTCAAGGATTTGCTTTACATGGACCCTAAATCATTTATATGTATGTTATTCACTTTGACACTTTAACATCCTCTGTATTTTGTTTCTTGTCCTTTTAGATTAAACCTTTAGTTTTAGCTACTAAAGAATTGGTTGGCAGCATGGTATTTTGGGTAAGATCAGGAAAATCCCTGACCCAGGATAAGACCCAGGGCACTGCCCCAGGCTGCGCCCCCTTAGGCCATGATCTGGCACCCCAGCCTGAGCGCTCATCAGGCTCCTGCTGCCTCTAGCCTGGCCTCAGATATCTGGCTGGGTTTGGGGCCAGGAGAGGCAGGTGCCACCACTTGTGTGCGGCCTCAATCCCACCCTGGGAGAAGCAAGCAGTGCTGTGCAAAAATTAAAATAATAAATTGTCCTTAATACTCCTGTCTGTAAGACTATGTCCACAGTTAGACAGTTAAATCAATTTAAGTTAAATTGATTTAATAAAATCACTATAAAAGTCATTAAATTGATTTAAATTAAATTGATTTAACAGGTCCCCACTAGAAACTCAAGTCGAACTAACATGTCCATGGACAGGGCTTACTAGTCCGATTTAGTAGAGGGGCATCATGGGAGGGGTGAGAAGATAGCCCGCTAGAAGGGCCATGCGCCCACCTAATAGAAAAAGGACAGCATTCTGGGAAGGAGAAGGGCAAAAGTGTTAAATCAAACAACGGTTAAATGGAAAGAACATGTCCACACAGCATATTTTGAAATAACAGTTTTGATTGAAATGTCATTCTCATATAATAGTAGCTTTTATTATATCAAAATGACTTTTCTCATTGTGAGATAAGGGAGCTCTCTATATAAGAAAATGTAGTGTGGACCAGTAATCTTTTAAATTAAAAAAAAACAAACAAACAAACAAACAAACAAACAAAAACCTGCATTATTTCAATTCGAAGATTGTGTGTGGAAATACCCTAAAAGTTATAAAAGCACTTTTTAAGTTAGAACAAAACTCAGAGCAAAATTCCTGGAACACTGGTGAACAAATGTCGTCCAGACAAACTACAACCCACATGGTCATCTGATCAGTATGTGTCACAACAAATACAACAGATTACATGCACAAGCCACAAATTTGTCACTGACTTAAGAGAAATATTAAAAGCAAGAATCAGGTGGCTAGCCCCATATTAAAACCCCAAGAATAGCAAATCAAAAATCAAGGGCTGTACTAAGTTTCAAAAAATCTTGCCCATGCTTTAAGCCTAAAATAAATACAAAACTATGATCACAGTAAATAAAGCCAGCCCCTCTGTATATCAAGTAAAAATTAAAACAGATAATAAAGTATCAGTTATATCAGTTTTATTCTACAGAGCTTAAAGCATAAAAAAATCTAAAATATATGGAATAAGAAACTAGAAAATACTACAGTACTGTACAATTCCTCTATAATGTCATGCTAGTTTAAAGCCAACGAATAATAGCAAAGATAAAAAAAAATATGAAAATAAAAGCCTAGAAATGTCACTTTTGTGTAGTGTTTTTGTAGTAAGTACACACATGCACAAAATCAAATCATTTAATAGAACAAAGGTTGCAGATCTATAAGCTCGCCAACAGACTGCAGTTCCCATTTCATTCATCCGATAAAGGGGGATTGCACCCATGCAAATTCATGCAATAAATGAAATTACTGGTCTCCAAAGGCTCCACAGGACTCCTTGTTTGTTTTGCTGAACTACACTAACAAGGCTACCCCTCTGAAACTTACTATTGTAATTTTACTGTGGGTATTTGCTCAGCTATGCTGGTGTAAACAAACTAAACTGTATGATCTCAGACACGGCAGAATACTACCCCTATAAATTAATGTGTGGCTAAAACATTCTTTAATGCTTAAAACAATAGCCTTCGGTAATTTAAAGTACAAATTAATAAGTCATAAAACTAAAATAAGCACCTCTCTCTAAAATGTGGTTCAAAATAATGTAATTTATTTATACAAAATTAATTAAACAAGAAATTAGTAAAAGCAACAATATTTTATGGTGTTGATATCAGTCTGAAGTAATTTACAAAAATGCTGATTTTAACTATTACTCTTGCTGTGATTAATTTTAAGCCTTTTATGTAACTGAGTTATCTATTAAAAAAACCCCTTACACATTGAACCTTATAAATCTGCAAATCGGGCCTTCTGCGTCTCACTGGTATATACACTGATCCTTAAGCATCCAATATCAACAAGGCCAACTGGCAGGTCAGATTTCCCAAGGTTCTTAGCTCCGTACATCCTGAGGCACTGAAATCCAGCTCTTCTAAGCAGGGGAAATGCTGGATTGAAGGATAGCCTCAGATTAACCACATGCAAGAGAACATAAAACGCGTGGGTGAGAAGGTTACACCAACAAACTCTAAAACCAAACTGCCTGGATAAAGGGCATGATATAAAAACATACTTGTAAGTGCCCATCTCTTATAACAACTGAGTACTGATGCTACATTCCATGTTAGAGCAGGGGCTACTCATTTGCAGCCTTGCAGTTAGATATATTCTACATAGATTTCCAGTAAAGGCCCCTAGAAATCTGATAAGAATGGCAAACAGGAAAAATGAGGCAGGCTGCTTCATCACTTTGATGGCTACATACCAAGAGAACTTTGGTGTTTTACCTCCAAACTAACAAGCAGGGAGATGTCAGTAAAAAGTGGGGTGACACAGCTGCACACCAGTGCAGACTGGAAGCAAGTAGTGTCAGACATACCTATAAGCTATGGAGTCCAGGCCCAGGTTCCCCACAATCCAGCCCCACCCTCTGGTGTGCCAGCGCCACGCCTAGGTCCTTAGCTATACCTGGGCCAAATCCACCCCTGTTCTCACACAGCAGGTTATTCTGATACTATTGTTTCGAAACAACCGTATATTGAAATAACCCTTATTTCGAAACAACTTATTTTGAATTAACAAAATGTTAATTCGAAATAAGGAAAAAGGCGGGAAACGAAATAGCAAGTTCACACTGTGAACTTGCTATTTCGCTTCCGCAGGGGGCTGCAGGCACCGGCGGGCTTCAGCGCTGCCC
>ML682043.1:0-14938 GCA_007922195.1 Podocnemis expansa
GAGGGGCTGTCTTCTTGTTGGGGCACAGATTAGGAGTCATGAGCTCAGCTCCTGGCTCTGGTACATGTTCATTGCACAGTCGAGGGGCAAGTCATGTAACCTTTCTGCGCCCGTTTCCCACCTGTAAAACGAGGTTATCATACTTGTTTACCTTGAAGGGGTGGCGGTATTTTATGAATGTGAGGAAGTTGCTCTAATCTAATCTGGGATCACAAACACTAAAATGTCTTCATCAAAATCACATAGTTGCTGCATGGTAGCACTATAGAGAAGGGTAAAGATTAAATTGGTCCACAATAAAAATAACAGGCAGTGGGTTTTTCCATCACCCTCTCCAGCAAGTCACCACCTGGGAACACTTTGTTCCAACCTCCTTCTTCCCTGACCCAAGGCCCCCTTTCCAGGCTTCCTTGACTCAGAGCGACCAGTCTTGCCACAACCCTTCACTCAGGTCTTCACCTTGAGGGCTCCACTCCTTATGCCTCCTTGTCTGTCAGTTCTACCCTCTCTGCCCAGGGGAATCCACATCTCTAACTTCTGGGTTCAGCTTTTCTGGCTAGGCTGGAGTTATCCTTTTTCCTAGGGGACACTGCTTGAGTCTTCTGCTTGTCTGGGGTCCCCAGGTTTGGTCGCCTCTCAGGGATAGCTTTCCTCTAAGATCCTAGCCAAGAGCTCACAGCCACTGCTCTTCTTCTATACTCAGATCTCTACCAAGCAACTCCACAGTTCTCCCTTGCTGCTTCCTGTCTCCTGCTGAATCCCCTCAGACTCTACAGATCTCTTGCTCTTTCCTGGTCTCAAGTAGGTCTCTCCTGCCAACTTCTGCTGTCTCTGCCTCACATATATGGCCAAGGTGCCCTCTTTTAAGCTCACCTGTAGGTGAGCTGATAAGTAACAGGTCAGCTGGAAACCCCTCCCCTCACTTCTCTTAAAGAGGTCCTCTGTGGCACCCATTTTATGGGTCATCACAGGAACCTCTTTGGGTATGTCCATGCACAGCTTTTAAGTTGAAATAACATTGGTTATTTTGATTTACATATGGGCAGGTCCACATGACATTCCCTTGTTTCAAAATGAGGAGTTTCCTTATTTCAAAACAAGGGAACTTAGAGCAAATCAATAAAACCTCAGTTTGAATTGAAGCAGCGCTTAGGTCCAAATGGTCATTTTGAAATAAAGCCATTTGGAAGTGTTATATCAATATAACCATTATACTGATATAATGCAGCTTGACCTTCTTCCTCCCAGGGTGCAGAGCACCAAGCCTGAAGAAGGAAGTGCCTCGTCCTGGGCATACAGTGTGCTGGAAGCTGTGGAGGCAGCCATGTCCCAGCCTTGCAGCATGGCCAGCCAAGAGCGACGGAGGGCTCCTGTTTGGAGGAAAGAAGCGGTCCTCTGCCTTATTAAAATATGGGGCAGGAAGGACATCTGTGCCCAGTTCCAGGCTAGGCACCAGAACCGGGATGTATATGCTGACATTGTGAAGGCAATGTTGGCGAAAGGTCACCACCACACTACAGAGCAGGTGCGCTCTAAAATCAAAGCCCTTCAGCAGGACTATGTAAAGCTCAGTCAGCTCTGGGGGCAGCAGCAAGCACCACCAGGTGCCCCTATTATGATGAGCTGCATGCCTTCCTCTAGGAGGAGTCCACTGGCCTGCCACCCACCAACCAGGCCTCCTCCCAGCAGCACATACCTGCAGTCAGGGAGGAGGAGTCCTCAAGCAAGGAATCCCTGGATGTGGGCTATGCCAGCCATCCCAGATTAGTGTTAGGGTTAGAATTAGGGTTAGGGTTAGGGTTAGGGTTAGGGTTAGGGGTTAGTCCACCGCCACCGGCTCAGCCAGCATACTCAGAGCACTCCAGAACCAGGAGGAGGGAGTGCCCATCCCCTAAACAGAAAAGGAGGGGAAGGAAGAATTGGGGAACAAGGAGGAGGCCCCCTCCCTTGAGGGCAAGCCTGGAGAGGGGATATGTCGCTGGACATCGGTGGCACCTGTCAGTGAGTGGTCCTCTCCATGCAAGCAGGGCCGTCCCTGCTAGTAGCACAGCCGGGGCAGTGGGACAGGGCCTGGAATGGGCAGGGGCCCAGGGACAGGGGAGCTGGGCGGTGTCCCACGAGGTACAGGAGCCAGTGACCCTGTGGAGGGGGAACTCAGACCCGACTGGGGTGGGAGCCAGTCAGCAGAGGGGTTGGGGGGAACCAGAAGTGGCAGTGTCAAGGGGGGCAGCATGTGGGCGACCCAGCTTACACATGGTCTAGGGAGATAGCCTGGGAGCAGGGCAGCGCTGATTGCGGCCCACCAGTGAGGGCACCACTCCCAACCTGGGAACTATGGCTCAGTTGTGTGTCCCTTGGGGGCCTGTCTCACAGGACAAGGATTGGGATGCAGGGGTAGCCAGGGCACAGCTGCTTGCAGCTGTCAGGGTGCACACAGCACTGGTGACTTCCTGCAGAACTGCGCTGATGGTGGATGTCCTGACGCCAAAAAGGTGTGCCACTGACCTGTAGGACTTGGGAGTGGCCATATTCCAAAGAGCGATGGCTAGAGCCCTGCACAGATACAAATACGTGACTCTGTACCTGATCTGCATCTCCAAGAAATGGCCCACGCATATCCATGTTGTATCCGTGGATTTGGATATAATGTGGACATCTGCGGATATTTGCATATCCGCAGGGTTCTAACGTTGTTAAGATAAAACTATGTGGACCTGTATCCAATCTGCTTCTGTAAGAAATGGTCCATGGATATCCGTGTTGTATCTGTGGATGTGGATATAATGTAGATATCGGTGGATATCTGCATATTTGCAGGGCTCTAGTGCTTCAGGCTCCTCCACCACTGTTCCCTGTCCCATGTTCCCTGCACTACCTCCTCCTACCAGTCCATGCTGGTCTCATGTGCCCAGATGTGATGGGGCACAGGGGGCAAGGGGAGCAAAGGGCGCTCTGAAGGCTAGCAATGTGAAGACCTCAGATTAGTTCCCTGCTTTATCTTCCACCTAAAGCGTCACCTTGAGAAAGAAACACAAACACAGAGAGGATTACATATCCTCTGTTTGCTCTTCTCTGGTGTTTGAATCTTTACGACTGTTTTGATTTGCTGTTACAGTGTGACCTGATCCCATTACTTACACTTCCCTGCATTTATTAAATAAGTTCCATGCTACAGGACCTCTCCCTCTGCAGTGCTCTGTTCAGTGCTATAGCTTCAGTCACATTACCTGCTAACATGCCTTCCTTTATGATACCTCCCTTCTTGTTGGGTCAGCTTGTCTTTTTCCTTCAATCTTGATCTGTTGGGCTGTTTTACCTGTATAGTTATCAAGACCAGGCTGTACATGACCAAGACATCAGAGCCTGCATGCTCTCATTTTTTTCCTGTTTGTTTATGGATGTTACTTCGAGTGTGTCGCTAACACACACATTCTTCATGTTGGCCTTCTTGCTTATGCTACTTGTCCATCTCAATGTTTAAAATCTTGTGAAACAGATAGTTTGTTCATGTTTCTCCTTTTTTGCCAACACTCAGTGCCACATAGTAAAAGTGGACAGACCACCATTTTATAGACTTTCTCTTTTAGTCTTATTGGTATCCTTCTGTGTCACATTTGACACCACTTACCTCTTTGCATTGGCATCAGGCATTTATTATCCTAAATCTACTTTTGTTCTCCATTTCCCTTCAAACTTTGCATTTTCAGTACTGTCTGTCAATCTGGTTTCAAGGATAATTCTTCACTGTTCACACTACAGAAATTATACTCTAACAGCACCGCAGGGACACCATGATGAGTCCTGCCATCCCTGCGGACAAGAGAGTGGCCATTGCTCACTGGAAGATGGCCACTCCCGATTCCAAACTAACAAATCTGTTAGTCTTTAAAAGTGCCACAAGACTTCTTGTTTGTTTTACCATAACGTCTGTTTCCTCTGGGCTTATTTTGAGTCCAGGTTACTCCAATACATCTCTTCAATAAGCAAAATCTTCTTCTAGACTATCTTTCCCCTCACTGCTTGGATTACCATCTGCAAATAATGTACACCAAGGTGCCATCTTCTGTATGTTTTTGTGAGAGTACTTAGGACCAAGGTAAACAACAAGAGCTTAAGTAATTTCTTATGAATGTGAACCATTAACCAGAGCTCATTTGTTTCAGTACTAGACGTTCTAACTGTTGATTTTGCACTTACGTACTTTGCACTTTTGCTGTTTGACTTTGACAAAGCCAAGTTCTGCAGAATTTTCTCCCTCCTACATCAATAGATCCTGTTGTCTGGAATTCAGTTACAGGATTTTTTCTTGCTCAATGAAATCCCTGTGACTATTTTCCTCTGCCATTAACAGGTCCAAGCCCAAGTGAAAAATCTCCACTTGTATATCTTCCAAACACTTTTACCACACTTGCTATTTGTTGGGACAAAATTTCCAAAAGTCACTACTCAAGTTTAGGCTCCATATTTACGTACTGCCACGGTCACAGAGCAAGATCCCTCTGTTGTCTTTCTGGTCTCTCTGAATGGACCTCCTTTCAGGTGTCAGGCTTCTCGTCCTTCCTTGTGGACAAGTTCCAAAGGGGCAGCCGGGTTAGTCTAGTACAGCAAAACAAACAAAGGAGTCCTGTGGCAGTTTTAAAGACTCAAATTTATTTATCGCATGAGCTTTTATGGGGATATTCTCCCATGAAAGCTCATGTGATTCATAAATTTGTTAGTCTTTAAAAGAGCCACAGGACTGCTTGTTTGTCCTCCCCTGTGTCTCAGGCAAATCTCATGATTCCTCTGTTTGATGCTTAAATTGCCAGCTACAAGTACAATTGCCAGCATGAGGAAACACACCCAGGCTAGCTCTGATTGAGTGAACATGCTATAAATAGAGCATAAGCTTTGTTCAACCAGTTAAAAATAAGAATAATACTTGGTTCTTATACAGCACATTTAGTCTGCACTTGAAAGACAGCTGGTGTCTCAGGGAGATAGCCCTTTCTTGGATCCATGAGGAAGATGGCTGTCGTACAGAAAACAATCCATATCAACATGTATATCTTCAACAGCAGTAAGGAGAGAGTGAAGTACCTGCTAAATACATGTTTACATTCCCTTTTCTCTTTAGCTCACAACGGATTCTATGGGCATGATACTTTAGTCCAGCAGTTCACAACCCCTGGCCTGCAGGCCAAGTGAGCTGCAGGGTCTTTAAAATGACCTGTATTCCCCTCCTGCTGGCTGGGAGCCAGGCTGCAGCTGCAAGCTTCCAAGGCGATGCCTGCTTCCAGTCCTCCCAGCACTGCAGACACCTCTCTCCTGCCTGTTCATTTTATTTGCTTTGCACTAAATAAATATTTACTTGAAACATGAAGAGATGTATAGTCCTTAAGAGCGTACTGTATACCAAGGGTAGCCAAGCAAATAGAACTCAAGAGCCGCACTAGTCAATTATTAAACCTTTGAGAGCCACTGTGGTATATAACCACATATTTTTACCTATTCCAAAATGAGTAAGCTTAAAATTTATTTTGCATTTTAATTTTATCTGAAAAACAGGGCAAATATTGATCCTACTAATGTCAGATTCTAATAATTACTTAAGGTTACAGTGAAAACTAGGCCTATACAGTAAAAACTAAGCTGTCGGTGGATGTAGAACACGCGGGCTATTGGCCAGGTTTTTTAAAATCTGGGCAGTAACTTCTGAATGCAGTGTATAAAAGGTCTCACAGGCGCTGATCTCTAAGTATTGCACAATGTTTTGATTTAACAAATTTCATTGTGGAATACAATGCTTCACAGCAGCAGGTATGTCCACACAGGGCTTTTATGTTGAAACGACACTGGTTGTTTTGAAATAAAAGTCCCTATGTCCACACGACATTTTCTTGTTTCGAAAGGAGGCAGCTCCTCATTTCGTAACAAGAGCCCTCCTTTCGAAACAGCTGAAACCACTTTTCTTTCGAAAGGAGGGTTATTTTGAAACCAGTTGTTTTGAAATAAGCCATTTGGACATGTTATTTTGAAACAAGAATTGTTTCAAAATGACAAGGACCTTCCCTGCAGGGTGCATACCACCCTGGGGGGAAGGTCCAACTCCCCCCTCAGCACCCTGGCCAGGGATCAGCACCCTGGCCAGGGTCCTGAGGGGAGTTCAGGGGGTTGGAGGGCGCCCCAGCCGGCTTCCCGCCCCCGCTTCCCTTTGCTGGGAGCAGGAGGGGAAGGGTGTCTCAGCCCCCTTTGCCCCCTAAACCCCCAGCAAGGGGAAGCAGGGGGAAGCTGGCTGGGGCACCTCCAGGGCTCTGCCCTCCGCCCAGGCTGCAGGGGAGCTGCTGGCCCCACGGCCCGGTCAGGGGGACTGCAGCCCCCGCGGGGTGGCCTCTTCAGGTGTGGTTCACCTTGCCGCCGGGGCTGCCCCCAAGCCTGGGGCGCCCTGCCCCCGGGGTTCCCTGGTGCCCCCCTCATGCCGCCCTGCCTCTTCTGCAGGGGGCAGGGGGCTTCCCCTGCCCCCTGCCGCTTCGGCCATGGGTGGGGGGCTTCTGCTGCCCCCCCGCGACTCCTGCCGGGGGTGGGGGGCTTCCCCAGTGCCCCCTGCCACTTCTGCTGCAGGCAGGGCCGGGGCAGCCTCCATCCCCGGCACCCCCCCACCTGCAAAGGGGGGCCGGGAAACCCCAGATGGGAGGTGGTCCCGGCTCGGCCCATGGCAGAAGCAGCGGGGGAGCACCGGGGAAGCCCCTCCACCCATATCAGGAGCTGCGGTGTGGCAGGGGAAGCCCCCCACCCCTGGCGGGAGCAGCGTGGGGGAGGGGAAGGCCCCCACCCCCTGCAGAAGCAGCAGGGGGGCAGGTGAAGTCCCCTACGGAAGCGGTGGGGGGGCAGGGATAGCCCCCCCCACCCCCTGCAGAAGTGGTGGGGGACAGGAGAACCCCCCCTCACCCCCTGCAGAAGCGGTGGGGGGAGGGGGCAGGGAAATCCCGGGGGCGGGGCGTCCCTGGCCCAGGAAAAGCCTCCCTGCCCCTCCCCTCCCTATTTCAAAATAGCATGTCACATTAAACATGTTATTTCGATTCCCTCTTTTTTCCTTATTTTGAAATAGCTTTTTGTTTTTTTCAAAATAAGGTGTTCCAAAATAAGGCTTTTATTTCGAAACAGCTTGTTTCGAAACGGCTTGTTTCGAAACAAAGGCTTGTGTGTGGACAAAATCAGCAAGTTGTGCTAAACATTAAAAGTAATCTACATTCAGTTTTAAACTTTTCTCCTTTGTATTTTCATTTCTTAGTATTCCACATCATGTTTAGGACTTGTGAAATGAAATTATAAGAAAGCAGTACACTGCATTAGGGTCTATGAGAAAAATCTAAACATGCCACAGCTTCTCCGACCATGCTGCGCTCCCCCCCCCCCGCCCCCCCCCCGGGCCGCCTCTTACCATGCCACTGCTTCTCTGCTGTCCCAGACCATTGCTCACTTCTCCCGCTGTCTCCGACCATGCTGCCCTTCCCTGCAATGTTCCCTCTAAGTTGATGATGCAGCTTAGCAACTTTTGGAAGCAGCTGAGCAAGTTCTCTCCCAGTTCCCCAACCCGGTGCTGGGCACCTGCTCATCAGCTCCCCAAGTGCTTCCACAATTTGGTTCCCTGCATCATTACCTTAGAAGGAACATTGCTTCTGTCTCCCATGACAACTCAACTGTCCTGGGAAACACTTTCCTACTGCATACATGACCCAACACTCGTCTTTCAGAACAGGCTTGGTTTTGTGGAATAGGATTCTGCATAAACTAATTCTGAAGGGGGAGGATGTTATGGAAAACAGCTCATCCCCAATGCCTCAAGGTCTCGGAAAAGCCTCAACTGTCCAGAGCTCCAAAGAGGTAGCCGTGTTAGTTTAGTTCAGCAAAACAAACAAGGAGTCCTGTGGCACTTGTAAAGACTAACCCATTTATTTATCACAAGAGCTTTCATGGGAGAACTGTGATAAATAAATGGGTTAGTCTTTAAAAGTTCCACAAAACTCCTTGTTTAACTGTCCCGAGCTTGATCTACAGGTTTCAGTAGAGTTGGCAAGAAGGAGCAGGATTCTTCACTGGCTTATTCTTTTTTCCTGTGATATAATGGAAGCCATTTTAACCTGTTTTCCTGACTACCATACTTGTAAAGGGACTGGTTGAGGTGCCTCTAAGTTTATAAAGTGCTGTGGACAGGACTGAGACTGGCAGGGCATGTGGTATGAGGTAAATATTAAACAAACAAATAAACAAACCTACCTAAACCAACCAGATGAAAAGAAAATAAAAAAATACTAAGTACACAAAAATAAATAAAGCAATGCAAATAAATAAATAAATAAATAATCCACACTGAAATCTATGAAACAGAAAATAACTAACCAACAATAACTTGTTAGTCTTTAAGTCCTTTACAGCTTGTCTCCTCCCTGATCCCCTCAGCCCCTTCCCTCACTGTCTCCATTCCCTGAAGTGCCTTTCTGTCCTGAGACCCCCCGACCCCCACCACTTCCCAGAGCTGTCCAGCTGCTTCTCCGCCACCCTCCCCTGAGCTGGGGCTGCTGCTCCCCCCTTCCCCACCACTTCTCTGAGCTGTCAGCTGCTGCTCGCTGCTCCATCCTCCCCAGCCGCCCCTCCTCTGAGCTCTCTGCTGCGGCTCACTCCTCCTCCCGCCCTTCCTGGAGCTGCTGGCTGCGGAGCTGTCTGAATTGCCAGAAATTTTAACTCCCTGGCCTGAAGAAACATCCTGCTGGGGAGCTGCATTTTTTCTTTGAAAAGCCTCATGTGGCTCGCGAACCAGAGTTTGGCTGCACCTGCTATGTACAAATACATCAATACATCCTTTTTTTCGTGAGTTGAGCATCCCCAGCTCCAGATGCACCTACTAGTTTATCGATCAGGATATGATTTTAAGTGAGTATATAGCAAATCTATACAAAATCAATTTAGGAAGGATTCAGAAGTGACCATAAGGAGATCAAAGGTATAAAACCACATACTATTCTACTAACATTATTTCAAGGTTAATGTTTAGTCTATTCTCATTTTTTTAACCCCAGGACTGATTGTTTGGATGGAGTTCAGTCATTCTTGCACCCCACCCCCAGCTATGCAGGCAGGTTCAGTTGCTTCTAAGATGGTGTTTCTCTGGCCCAAGCCAGCAGCTTTTCACCTGCTTCAAACTGTCTCTCTTTGTTTTCAGTCTTCACTTCACCCTTCCCTCCTGGGAAGAGGTGATCCTTTTGTTATGCACCTCTCCAGTCTCTGCTCCCAGCCTTGGCTGACTTCTGGCTCCCTCCATCACCCCTGAACCATGGAAAACATGCTACACAGCTGTACACCTACATGATGCCAAAGGAACCAGGATTCCATAGTAATCATGTACAGTATGTTCCAAAGATTCATAAATGAATCCTGCATGGCCTAACTGGCATCAAATCATACAATCACTGTGCCTAAGTTAACAGAAAAGTCATATAGATCATAGACCAGAGGATGCACAGATGTGCATCCTGTGACACCATACATCAAACAATTGCAATCTATAGTTGATGGGGAATCACATCTAGAAATAGATCTTTGTTAAATGCCCTTTTCTGGCCTTCAAAAAGCTCCTCCCAAACTCAGCATTGGAAGAAAGCACCCTGTAGACCACAACATGCCAATACAAAGCGGCATCAGACTCAGTCAGAACAACAGATTCAAAACCAGCCAATACAGCTCCAGAGTTATGATGATCAATACCATTCACACCTTTCAAGAGTCATAGGTCCCACACAGGCCTATCACAGTATGTAATGTCTTCATCCAGTGCCACAAATACTGCAATAACAACTAACCAGACAATCACTCCTCCCTTGAATGAAATCACACACACAAACACACAAAGGTAACAGACAAAGCCACCACATCACATGCAGGTGGCCACTTTTCACAAAGAAATCACTCCATATCTAAGCTTTCAACAATTGTTCTTAAAGAAAAGCTATACAGCATGGTCAAAAGACATGCCTGGAAACTGAAATTTACAACCCTGCTAGATGCTAAATAGAATGGACTTAACAAGCAGATTAGTTTCGTGGCTCATTAACACAAGTTATAGCAGATACTTCTTGCTTGCTAACTCTTAATGGCCTACTTCAAACCTATTGTCCAAACACCTCCAATCTTTTATTGCCCACACTAGGTAAAAATGGTCCTCTACAACATACATTAGCCCTTGTGCTTAACAGTCTGGTCCAATGTGTATTTAGCTCATGCCCTCTGATTTCTTTTCCTTCCCTAGACCCGTTAACTCAAAAGTTCGTACCTTCAACCAAGGGAAGCTGGTCCACTATGGCTTCAGCCACCTTATCTCATGTACTGAGCCCAACATGCATGGATGGATTTTGAAGCTGCCCTAGGGGAAGGCAAGCTTCCTGCCCCCCCCCCCCCCCCCAGTGTCCCACCTCCAGGCTTCTTCCCCAGCTCGGCATCATAGTTGCTGCATGGGTCTCTGACTGACTTCCTCTTCTCCTCTCTTCTACCTATTGCTCCCACTTCCTTCTCAGCATGAGAGGCAGCTGCCCATGTGCCCCTCCAAAGATAGGAACTGAGTCTGTGTGGGATGGGGGCTGATTGTTGTAGAATGACTCACTCACTAGCCTGTTCCTCCCTCCCTAGCTGACTGGGGCAGTGACAGACACAAGCATTTGGTTGGGGGGAGGCGTGATACAGTAAACAGATCCCCCCATCAGGAAGTCTGGGAAAGACACAAGGGCTATGTCTATGCTAGAGGGCTCAGTTAAGATGGCTTAATAAAGTCTACTTTACACCGGCTTAAAGTCGATCTCATTATACCAGCTTAGAGCTTCCACACTCAAATGCCAGGAGACTGCCTGTATCCACACTGGCAGCTGCTAGGTTGCCCTAGGAGTGGTACATTGTGGGTAGCTGGCCCACAGTGCACCACAGTAGAAGTGCCCCTCTCTCCCAGACACTCCTTTACAACAGGGAGGTGAGTGACCACACCATCCTCCCTACTCTGTGTGGCAACATGGAGCCTGAGGAGGTCAGAGACCCTGATGTGGCCAAGCAATGTGCCAGCACAGCACTCCACACTCTCTATGCATTGGCCAGACTCCTCTGGCTCAGGACCAGGTGCAGCAGGGCAACTGACAGCATGGGGCCAGGCCAAAGCCTGCCCACCCTCTCTGGGAGCTGGTGCAGACAGGGTGCCCTCCATGCACCTGCCCATCTGGGCACAGGAAACTGGCTGCAACTGCTGGCACTGGATTGTCGTCATTGCGGCTGGGATGATGACCACTGGCTGCAGAACTTGCAGATTAGGAAGATCACCTTCCTCCAGCTGCTGACACAGCCCTCATCTGCCCATTCCTGCCTCTCCACCCCCTCTCACCCATCTCCCAAACACAATAAAAGAATGCACTGCACACAGAATGATTGTGTGGATCTGTTTTATTTACAGTGGAGAACTGGGTGTAAGCCGAGTGGAGTGAGGGGGTGAGAGCTGTAAGGGTTGGGGGTTTACAGGGAGTGAGGGGTCTGGAGGTATGAAGGGGGTTCAGGGGATGAAGGGACTGGAGGGGAGAGAGTGGGCAGGGGTGGGGGACAAGTGCCAGCAGTATCAGGCCGGATGGCCCCGGACCTGCATTCTGCCACCCCAAATCCAGGGCCTGTGGTGATGTCCCCTGCTGCTGGGGTCCCGCACTGGTGGCTGCTCCATGCCAGGGCCCCCAGGGCACAGGCCTGATGCTCTGGGGCATGCATTTGCTGCTCCATCATGTTGAGCAGGTGATCCATCTGGGCCTGCTCGACCCTGAAATGGGTATTCTCCTTCTACCTCTGCTGCTCCCACCAGGCTTGAACGTTTGTCTTGGAGTGCTCGACCAGTTGGATGTGGTCCTCCAGTATCTCCTCCCTGAAGCGATGCCACCTACTCTGTCTTGTCAGGGCTCGGTGTCCCCCCAGGAGTGACCTGTGTCAGGGTCACAGGGTCTGCAGGACCAAAGCAAAGAACAGAGGTTCCTGCTGTTAGGTAGTAAGAAGTGCAGTCTGACAGCAGCTGCTATCAGGGGCATCACTGGCGCTGGCACATGGGGCACATGCCCCGAATCCTGGCGCCAGTGCCCCAGGTCTGGCATGGCCCCCCTGTCCCAGTCCCCGGCCCAATTGAGCCGTACATCCGGGGCCCAGCAGCCTGAACTACCTGAAAGGGGATTTCAGGAAGGATAGAGGCTGTTATCAGTGGTAGTAGATGATAGAACTAGGAACAATGATCGGCTATTAGGAAATATTTGCACTATGAGGATGGCGAAGCACTGGAATGGGTTTCCTAGGGAGGAGGTAGATTCTAACATCCCTCATTCTTAGAGGTTTTTAAGGTGTGGCTTGACTAAGTCCTGACTAGGATGATACAGTGCGTATTTGTCCTGTTTTGAACTGGGGGTTGGACTAGATGACCTCCTGCGGTCCCTTCCATCCCTGATCTTCTATGATTCTACCATGATTGTCTCAGGAAGTAAAGTGGTTATTTGTGTCATTATGTGGAAAAAAGTATAATCGTTTTAAATAAAAATATTTCAAACAAACTTTCATTTTGTCTACGTGTGGCCTAAAAGCCAATTTTACATTGTTAGATTTCTTTAATTCAGGCTACGTGTATGTGTGTGCTTGGTATAAAATAATGCTGAAATACAAGTATTATGTGTGAATGAATGACTAAGCTATATAACAATTTATGACCATTCCAAAACTATCCTTACAAAGGGCTTTTTATAAAATGGTATACAAGTTGGCTTGAAGATACGCTGACTTGTTCTGGGAAACAGAGTGGAATGGGAGGTGGTGGTTGTGTACTGTATGTCTTGCTCAAATATTCTTTTAAATTTACTAAAATTAAGAGACCTTCAAGATTAATACAATTTAATCCAACAGGTGCTAATTTCCAGGAAACAGAAAAGGTTGTGACAAAATGCAGTACCTTGGGTAAAAGGAATAAGGGAAATTGGCATAGAAGTTAGGCATGTCTTAAATTAGGGGCTGTCTACCAGTTTTTAAAGACAAATGCTAAAGAAATTAAAGAGAAAAGAATATTTTATTCCTCATCCAAACTGAAAAATAAACAAGAATAATTAGGTAGACACGGGTTTTGTAAAATGATTGATAAAGAAATTGACATGCATGCTCCTTTTGAAGTAAAAGATGGGGAAAAAAGGATGGGTGGGTAGGATAGCAGCATATGCTAACATCCTTATCTCTGGCCTTTAAAAAGATAGAAAATCTTACAGCATTAAACTTTAGGGAAATAAGAAAACCTGCTGCCCCTTGCATGCCCTGCATCGAGGGAACCAAAATTCAAGTTAAACAAAAAGTGCTGCAATGAAACTTGAGCATAGTATGTAGTAACTTAAAGGCTAATACTGAGAAATACTTGAGTGCAGCTTAGTGTTTGTAGTCACACCCCTAAGCACAAGAAAAATCACCCACCCATTTTATGCGTTGCAGCTGACAGTGATTAAAGAAATTGGCACCCAAGCCTGAACCAATTACAGGACTTAATAGGGGTCCAGGTATTGTTTTCTCCTTTTTCTGTATCCACAGAGCATTTTAAACACACTGATAGTTGAAGTGTTCTTTCCTTATTACTTTTGCTTTAAAATTCTGTTTCTGTTAGTTTCTTCCATCCTCCCCCGCCCCAGACTTGATGATGGTAAATTCCACCTATACCAATCACATGAATATGTGACTTTATATTGTCATGTGTGACTGTTTTCTGGTCACATTTGCACTTAATCTTCCTTCTCATAGTTTCTAAACATCCAGAGAAGTGATTTGCCACTATGGTGCTTGGAGGCTTCACTGATCCCAAGCCTGCAACCAAGGAGATCCAAAAGATTGCTGACAAGGTGAGTGGCATCCAATGAAAGATGCACAATGGAAACTAATGTAGAAAAAGTGGATGGCTTTAGGGCAAATTCTAGAGAGATTAGGGAATGAAGCTAAACTTTTCTTCAAAGTCTATCACCCAGTATTGCAAATGGAATCCATCTTGATTGATTGGAAGCATGCAGTATGCAGCATGGAAAAATTGCTTAAGTATTGACTGCACTGAGTTCAGTGCAGGAATTCTCAGCTTCATATATGCCAAGACAAGATGGGACAATTTAGTTTGCCCTCCTGTATGACAGGCATAGCTTTTAATCCATTTGATCTTAATGTTGTATCTTGCTAGCCTTTTTAAGTAAAATCTCATGCAGTCGCAAGTATAGAAGTCTGTTATATGAGTGACATTACCTTTTATTAACTAAACTAAATCTTGTCAAAAAAGATTGTTGATTTGACAGGATCTATTCTGCATAGATCCATGTGAATTATAAAAATTTCCTCAAATTCTTTATTAATCAAGGCCCATATAACCTGCTCCAATATCTTCCCTGAGATTGATGTCAAACTGGCAAGCCTATAATTCTCCCATTTATCCTTTTTAAACAGTGGTGCATTCGCTTTCTTCCGGTCTTCTGCCATTCTGCTTTTTTGGCTTCTGGGAGCATGACAAATACTCACAGTTGTGGTACAGACACAAATACCCTCACCACAGCCTGCACTAAGGTCTCTACGTGTTGGGAGGCAGCCACCAGGAGGCAAGTGACCTCGTGTCTCCTGGTTAAGGTGGAGAAGGGGCCCCAGCTGCCCAAGGTGGAAGGCAAGGAGACGGCTTGGGCAGGTGGTGCCACAGTGGGTGGAGGTGTGGCAGGCACCTGGGTGTACACCCTGGGGGCAGGAACACCCCCAAAGCTGGTGGAAGGAATAACAGGGGAAGAGAAGGGGGCCACGGCCAATGCCTTGGCCACAGCGATGGCAGGGCCCTTGCCGGCGTTTTTCTGCTGGCTTTTAGGGCTGGCTGAGATGGCCAAAGCAGCAGCAGGGGTGGAGGCCCCTC
>ML682043.1:34938-231289 GCA_007922195.1 Podocnemis expansa
GAAACTGAGGCAGTAAACATGATGAGGAGGGGTCTGCTGACCCCATTACACCATCTAACCCTCCTTCTTTTTTGTATAGGTGAAGCCAGAGCTGGAAGAGGAGACAAACATGAAGTATCCAGTCTATAATGCCATCAGTTACAGATCCCAGGTTGTTAACGGAATAAACTACTTCATTAAGGTCAGTACTCAACATAAGATTCAAGAACTGGGGGACTGTGTCAAGTGTTCTAATAGAAAAAGAACAGCAGCATATTCAAATAGTGAGCTAATAATGCAGGGAAAGTTCCACAATGGCTTCGAATCAAGGTAAGGACACTCTCTCTTGCACTTGTACAGTGCCCAGCTAGCAACTGTTGGTGCTAGTTCTCTATCAAGAAAAGAAAAGTTAGCTACAGTAACTTGTGTATTTCCCGTTGAGCATCTGACGAAGTGGGATTTTCTCCCACGAAAGCTCATGTGAAAAATCTGTTAGGGTGTGTCTACACACACATCCTTATTAAATAAGTTAATTTGAATTAAGAAAATGTTGATTCCAATTAAGGGAAAGCCTGCTGTCGAAATGGCTGTTATTTCAGAAGGGATATTTTGAAATAAAGCCATTTGGACCTGTTGTTTTGAACAGTTGTTTCGAAACAACAGGTCTAAAAGGTGTTGTTTCGAAAGAACAGGTCTAAACGGCGTTATTTTGAAATATCCCTTCCAAAATAACGGCCATTTCAAAAACATCGAGGTTTTACTTTTTTGGAACTTAAGCAAGTAATAATTCCTGCCCTCTAGGTTGACTTAAGCTTTTAAGCTGACTTTACAGGCCAGGAAAACTTGGGCCCCTCCCACTGCCCCATTCCTGTTCCTGATGGGGCTCCCAGAGCCCAGTTCAGCTCTGGGACCCTAATCTGGCTCCAGTCCTTACAGCAGGTGGTGGTGACTGGGAGCCAACTCCTGCCACCCACGGAGAAGTGCTGGGAGCCTGATCTCCACCTACAGAGAGAGCCGCCCACTTGTAGCCTGTGAAATTGAAACTGCCAGGCTCCAAGCCTCCTGCCCGCAGCACAAGCAGCTCAGGCCCAGATCAGGTTCCAAGCATCCTAATGCCACCGGCAAGCAGCTTGGGGCCCGATTGGGACTCACGTGCCTTAGCTACTGCTTCAAAGTCAAGGGGTGGTGCAAGTTTGAATTCACACAAAATAGCCAGAGGAGATAGAGGAAGAAAGCAGACTGCCTTGAAACCTCTAACCAGGGGTTGGTGTTCCTGCTTAAGAGGTGAGAGACCATCATTCAGTTCCTCTCCTCTGCCAGATAGGAAGATGGGATTTGAATATGGTTTCCCATCTCTCAGGTGTGTGCCCCAGTTAGAGAACTACAGAGTCACTCACTCCCTGTTTGAGCCAATCCATGTATAACTAGTTACTCAGAGTGCAACAGCTTCAGTGGGGGCATCAGAGAGCCCCCTGCCTCAGACTGCCCCATAGCCCAGTGTTTAGGTAGAAGATCCATGTTCAAATTCCTTTTTCCCATCATGAGGAAGGGGGAACTGGATGGGGTCTCCCTTGGCCCATGTGAGTGTCCGTATTGTTGGGCCAGATGTCATGAAACAGGCTGATTGCCTTCTCCATTTTTTGGAGAATCCAAATACATTTACTGGATCAGGTCCTGCAAATAATCTGGCAGGGCAACACCTAGCATGAGAATCCTATTGGGGGTTAGGTGTGATATAGGTGTCCAGGTGCCTAATTGAAAGTAACATGTATGCCCCATGATAGAAACTTAGGCTAATATGGGGATCCTAAACATTTAGGTGGTCAGAGCATATACGCACCCCTAGGGTGGGTGTCAGCTGAATGGGTCTTTCATGACTACCCGATAGCACTTTCATGTTGGACTTTAATATCCAGCTTAGGCTCTTGAGTCCCTTTGTCAACCTAACCCTCAACCTCCCCTCCACAAGCTACCTGGGAAAAGACACTGACCTGTCAAGGCCTGCATTGTGTATTTCACAATTGTTGGATAACAACAACAAACATCCAGGTTCACTGTAGTACTCTCAAGTACACTTGTCTGCAGAAATAGCCAATAGTTGGGTATGTGGTAACTCACCAAGGCTTCTTAGAGCCTCTCTGTACAGCAAATGGGCATGGACCAGCCAGCCCAGACTTTCAAGGGCTGGAATGAAGCGCTGTTCATTCCTGTATACATGTCAGGGCTCAAGACATTATGATTAAATGTATATTTTTACTATTCACATTCTGGGATGGACTGGCTCCTGAAACAAAGATTTACACTGAGTTCCCAAACAAAGACTCCTGCCTTTGGCAGTTGAGCATCTATGCTTCCTTGTTACTAAAAATCATTGCATTGGTTGGCTACAGCTGTGCCTGAAGCTGTTGCTGCTCTTTTGCTAAAAATACCATGTCAGTCCATGGATGCATATGTAGAGACATTGGGGAACAGAAAAGGAGGACTCTCTGCTCTGAAGGTACAGGCCTCCACCATATGAATTCAGGTTCTGAACAGATGTAAGGACTATATCCCCTCGGATGTCCAGCCCCATAAGTGTTACATGATAAAACACTTGAGTACTTCAGATTTCACCTAAAAGCAGCTGTGGTGCTAGGCATTTGTCTGGTGTTAAGTCAGCCAGTCTCATTTGTTTTCAGGTTTTGTCCTGTACAAATGTAAAACTGGATGTGGTTTTGTCCAATATCATGCTGCACTCAGTGGAGGATGTCATTTTTAAGAGCACAGTCTTCTGCCTCTCCTAGCATGATCTCACATTCATCATACTTGTGAGGTAGCATTAAGGCGGGGTGGCACACTCTTTAAAATGGCATCCTTTCTGTACCATGAGCAGGGTCACACAGGTGGGGGGTGTGACCGTGCTATCCCTGGATGTACCAAACTGCTGGGGATGAGACAGTGGCCACTTTAGAAGTCACCTACATCAGAAAATATATTTCATCCCCTCTAACTCTGCCTTAGGGATTCTGAACAGCAGTGGAGCACTGGGGAAAGGTCAGAGATTGACAAGATCCAGAGAAGGTCAGTGAATAAAGAAGAGGCACAAATGAGTGACTCTGTAGAGAGAGACCCTAAAAATCAGGACATTGTCTTCCAAAACATTAAACTAGGAGCAGAGAATTTGATTGGAATATGACTGTCCAAACTCCTGTCTAAGTGCCCAAACCACCAGCCTACAGAGTCAATCTCTCATTCCATCTGCTCCATTGAATATTTATACACCATGGAATAGCTTCAACAAGTAAATGGCTTGCCCTAGAATACCTCATAGCCCACTGGCTAGTGCAGTCTCTGTGATGTCAGTGTCCCAGACTCAACTCACTTCTGCACATCAAATAGAATCGAGGTGTCCACATGCCATGTGAATATCCCCAACATTGGACAAACAGTTATAAGGTAGAACACAACCATAATCTCCTGTCACTTTGAAAATCTGTCCCCTAGCAATTAATCATTTGGAAATACTAAATATTTATTTCAGCATTTCAAAATAAATCTGTTTGAGTTACATTAGCCAAAATTGTTCACAAACTCACAGATAGTTTTGGAGATTTGAAACAAAATTTTTGTTGAATCAGCTCTGTCAAAGAGAACTTCACTCGCTCTATGTGAGAGTGTTAGATTACCTCATTCCTGCATCAAGTCACCTGCACCTTGATTTCCCCCTCTGGTGATAGTGTGCTTTAGGCTTGCTTGGTTAGCCTACCAAAAATCCCAAACCAATCTTCCTCCCTTTCTATAAACTGTGACAAAGTTCCTCTTCTACCTTGGTGGGTCCCACACTTCCCTCTAGCACTGGGTCTGTTTCCCGGAGGCCTGGGAAGAGTCCTTTGCCCCCCCTTGGGAAAAGATTTTTCCTTCCCCCAGTCTTTGTACTTGCCGGGCTCTTCCTGACCAGTGCTCTGCTCCTTCTCCTGGGGTATGGCCACACACACTTCTTATTTCAAAACAACAGAGGTTGTTTTGAAATAAGAAGTGCCATGGCCACAAGTCGCACGGCCATTTCGAAACAAGCAAACAGCTTGTTTCGAAATGGCCCTACTCCTTTCGAAATAGCTTAAACCTCGTTGTGTTTCGAAACAGGGTTGTGTTTCGAACCAGAGGTTTCGAAACAGCCCTGTTCGGACATGTTGTTTCGGAACAAAGTGTTCTGAAACAACATGTCACCTTACTCCCAGGGTGCTAAGCACCCTGGGAGGAAGGGCAGCCCCCCCCAGCACCCTGGCCAGGGTGCTGAGGGATGTCCGCTGGGGCGGTGGGGCGCGGGGCTGCACCGCACGCCACCGGTGCCTGCAGGGGACTGCAGGCACCGGCCGAGTCAGGCGCAGCCCCGCACCTCAACTGGAGGGTGCCTGCAGCCCCCTGCAAGGACCCACCAGGAGAGGGCGAGGGGGCGCCTCACCCCGGGGGCTTTAAAGCACCCCCCAACCCCAAACCTGGAGGCGCGGCACCGGCGCGCGGCTGCGGACCACTGCTGCCGGGGCCGGAGTGAGTGCCGGTGCGGAATCCCCACGCCGACGCTCCTGCCGTGGGCATGTCAGGAGGGGTGTGCCCCGGACACGCCCCCGGAATCCCCAGCATGACGCCCCTGCCGGGGGCATGTCCGGTGCACTGGACACACCCCCGGCAGGAGCGTCATGCTGGGGACTCTGGGGACGGGGCTCTGGGGCACCCCCCCGGACACGCCCCCAGCAGGAGCATCAGCGCGGGGATTCCGCGCCAGCACTCACTCCGACCCCGGCAGCAGCGGTCTCCAGCCACGCTCTGGGGCCGCACCCCCAGGTTTGGTGGCGGGGGGGGGGGCTTTAAAGCCCCCGGGGTGAGGCAGCCCCCGCCCTCTCCTGGTGGGTGCCTGCAGCCCCTGCAGGCACCAGCGGGGTAAAGCGCCCAGCCGCACTTTACCCCGCCGGTGCCTGCAATCCCCTCCCCAGGCGGAATAGCATGTCCACACTGTGGACATGCTATTTCGCTGCCTTATTTCGAAGACAAAGTTTTTTGTCCTTGAAATAAGTTGTTTTGAAATAATATGTTATTTCGAAACAGCTTGTTTTGAAACGTCTTGTTTCGAAACAAGCATACCCTGTGTGAACATAGCCCTGATGTCTCTGCCTTCCACACACCTTGTCTCCTCTCACATACTCCCCTATTTCTCCTTACTCCTGCTACACCCTTTCTCAGAGGGAAAGCTTTTTAACAAGTCTTGGATGAAGTCTTAATTAGGCCTAGGTGTGCCAATTAGCTTGAAGTAACTACCACTCAGCTACGAGGAGAAACAAGACTTCCTGATTCTGGCGTTAATATATTCACTTTCCAGAATTCTCCAGAAACCCTCCAGTCTGACTCTGTCATAAAATCCAGCTAGATCCATTTAGGCCTTGGAGAGTTCAACAGAAGGGATTCTTCCCAAAACACACCTCTTCCCTTTTCTCTGGCTTTCATCAACTGACTCCGTCTTCGGATGATGAAGAAATCATCTTTTCTAACTTTCTTTGCTCCTTCCAGAGTGTCTGTGAAAACAGCTACGGCATTTTCAGAGCAAGAAGAATAAATTCTTCACTGCGAGCCTGAGCATGGGATCTGATTGAAATCAGTGAGAGTTTGCCTTAGGAAAAAGTGATTGAAAAATTTTGGGATTGACCATGAGATTTCCTTAAGGCAAATTCTCGTTGAGTTTATTCAGATCCTCATAGTTATGTGTGAAAAGCAAAAGATGAGGGGCTTTAATAGGAAGGATTTTTTTTAGGTATAAAGATTGGCCTAAATTTAACTCAAGTATAAACAAGTGCAACTCCCAGAGCAACCAGTGGAAGTAGCACCTTCTTATGGCAGATTGAATTCGGCCTTGTGAATGTGGAATAAAATTTCTACTTCTATTGATCATCAGGGACAGACAGGCCTGTCTCTGCTCACACATATGATATAAAATGAGATAGTTTCTACAGACCAGGACTAGGGGATTGCATGAGATTGTGTGTGATTTAGTTCTAGTTTTGTAACTATTCACAAGTTCAGCCCTACACCTCCTTAGAATGACCTTTCATTAGAATTTAGTAAATCCAGAGTTGCCCCATTATTGTCTCTTTCAGGTTTGCATCACAGATACCACTGGTGAGTGTGTGCACTTGCTGGTGTTTCAAGCCTTTTCTTGTGATGGAGGGAAGACCATTCTTTGCTGCTATCAGACTGGCAAAACCAGAGAGGATCCACTGGTGCCATTTCATTGCAATGCTTGACATGGAATCTTCAGTTACTCTTTCTATGGATGACCAGCTGATACTACCTGTGCTGCCAATACAGGATTGAAAATAAAATGAATCTGATTTGAAAGCTAAGTGTGTGTTTCCATGCTACATGTTAGAAAATGTCTGAGTTCACTGCAGCAGTAACTAGCCAGCTGCTGCTAACTTATGACGGGCTACCAAGGTCACGTGCTGGATCTATCTCAATAACAACTTATCACTGCATCTCCCTAAAACAATCTTTTATTACAATACTCTTAGTCTATCAGCTTGACTATCCCATTTCTCCTGGATTTTTGGTTTCTGCTAATAAAGTAACTTATGGAGTACTAGAATTCTTCTGCCAAATATGGCTCAAGTGCATGTTTCCCAACGATACCTCCACCCACAACTACCGCATCCCCAGCAACACTCGCAAGAAGAAGAATCATTTGATTAGACACTCCACAGTCGATAAAACAACATCTGGGATCATCATATCAATTGTTTATGTGGCAAAAAAATAAAATAAAATAAAATTTAAACCCCTCAACAAACATTCCATCCATCACAATCTCTCTGCCACACAGAATACAGCCATATACTCCATGAAATCCAGCCACCAGAACATGAGCAACCCAGTAGGCAAAGAGGCATTATTGTAGTACTTTATCACACTGTCAATCAGACCAACACACATCTCTGACATCACCTACCATAAAGAACTAAAAGGAGACCCCTCACCATACTCAGATAAAATTTAAGAATATCATCAAATCCTTCCCCACACAATACCAAGAAAAGCTCGAAAATCTCATTCCCCCCCCCCCGCCTCATGACAGGATTCCCTGGGTGCAGTCAGGAAGCTTTGGAACCTCTGTGTCTCTTCACCCTTCCTTCCTAAGCCAACTCCTAACAATGCCACGCTGTTGAGTGATAACCAGCAGAGCCCTTCGGCACTGTTACCACCCAGCATCTCAGCAGGTGGAGCCACACAACCCAATTACATGAATGCTTTCCAGCCATGCATGAGCTAGTAAAAGAGAAAGACACCAGCCAATTCTTCCTAGCCCTGCACTATGGGAGCATACACTCTTGCACTGGCCAGAAGCTCATTACTTGGTCCAGCCTTCTCTTATTTTGGATGAACATGCAGTAGTCCTCGTTAACTGAGATGAGATTTCCCAAACACTTCAGTGAAGGCACACTGGTTTAGGTAAAATTATACAGCATGTTTATTAACTACCTGTGAGAGGTGGAATTTTCCACCCTTCCTTGTTTTCCTTTTTGCTATGGCCAAACTTCCACCTTGGAGGAAATGTGGCTTGTTGGGCCTCTAACTGAAGAAAAGAAACAATTAGGTGATGTTATCTCTTGACAGCAGAGACTGATGGCCTTCAAGAACGGTTATTGTCAATCTGAGGGGGACCCGACCTGAAGGAAGTGCTAAAACAAACTATAGGTTCCAGCTGCAAAAACTTATGGGTTACAGCTGAAAGATTTATGAGTTCCCTACTGACCGGACCAAGGTCAGTAAGTTGTCATGCCAACAAGCGATATGCTAATTTTTAGGGCTCCAAGACATAAAGCCGGGGTTCTGGTCTAGGCACGTTGGAGAAGCGATAGGCCAGCAGCTTGTTGTGTTGCCAGGGGATTTGGCCACCCCCCTAGGCATCTCCCCACTCTTCACAAGGAAGAGTGTTAAACCCCTTGACTGATCACCAAGGGAGTCTGCAGTTTTTTTTCTTTCTTTTTGGCAGATCTTTTTCTTTTTGAATTCTTTTATTAAGTCTTTAATTTTCACCTGTTTACCCTGGAGTGTGAGGTGGGCAGTAGCCCTCAGGTGCTCTGAAGGGGGTGACAGGGGATGTCTAACCGCTGCAGCTGGTCACGGTGGGCTCTGGATTTTAAGGCTGCAGGCAAGAGCCACGAGGCTGTCTGTTGGTCGAGCCGTTTTAACACCGGGCTGTTTTATCACGTCTTGCTATCTTTCTCTTAAAAAACAAGTCTGCTGTCTGTCACTCCGGAGATAACATCCAGATGTGGTAAATATACTCTGGTCAAATTTGGGATTTAAATAGGGAAATGCTTTTTGGGAATGTGTATGTGTATTATTACTGCTCTGAACCTATTAACCTCACAGATCAGTATCAAGCGGGTGTTCCACAATCAAATTGGGAAACAGCAGTGTAAAAAAGTGTGATGAAAGAATAAATCCACTTGTGTTCCCCGCCAGGTACCCCAGCTGACCCTTGTAACTCCTAGCCGCAAACAGCCCATGGCTAGCCTCATTGGGCAGTGATCCATGGTGTCTGGAGAGCCGGGGGAGAAGCAAGGTGTTCATGCTGTCCTGGGCTGTGTATGATGTTTTGGTGTGATGTTTCAGTGTGTGTATGTGGTAAATAGCAAAGCTCTTTTTGCCTACAGACTGTGTGTTCTATCTCTGTCTCTCATAAACCCCACTCTGTTAAATTATATCAATCAGGATTGGCACTGAGGGGGTTGATTCAGGGTTAGGTACAAGAATGGGAATAAATGTTATAGTGATATTTGTGCTCTATTTTCTGTTTATTGGGCAATTAATTTGTACTTAGAAGATCTTTAAGAAATAGAGTTCTAAAACCCAGTTTGTATGAGTTTTAATAAGTGTAATTTAATAGGAATTGCAAGTTTTAATTTTGGTAATAGGAATATTAGTAATTAAATAATATTAACCTCTTATTTAACTTTTTTTTCCTCTTCTTGCTTTTTTTGTAATTTTATTTATCTCAATAAAAGTCACATAGAAAGTAGTTAACTCAAAAAGTTGTGGTTTGGTCTATTGCCTCTCAATTGGGACTCCTTCCTGTAGTATGGGGATCGTGCCCCCTACACCCACTCCCCCACAACACTACCCTCCCCCATTCAGAGTCCTTTGTCTTCCAGATGTTCCTTCAAGTGTTGAGTTGTGGGGGAGTGAAGATAAGTGGTGGTCTCAGTACTTGTCTTGTAGCTTCTTCCAGCATGATAGAACAGTCAATGCTTGGGGCCTGTCCTCATTGGTCATGCAAGATTCATTATCTCAGTACTTTCTCTCATGAAGCCTTACAGGATTCCCAGTGGGAGAGTGCATTACGTTAGTAAGTCTGGCTGCTTCATTGTTTTATCTGACAAGTTACTGTGCATGTTTCTTACCTCCAAACATATTTCAGTAGCACGTACACAGCAAAACTTCATAACTTGACGTACAATGATAGCACATACTATGTTAGACAGATAGAATCATAGGATTGGAAGGGACCTCATGAGATCATCTAGTCCAACCCCCAAAGGTGATCAACCACTGTGGTTCTACTGGGGCTTGAACCCAAGATCTGCGTGTAAAGCAGATACAATAGCCACTACTAACAGGATATTAATGTTTAACAGATCAAGACTTTTAAAAGGATGCATCACAAAGTATACTATGTACAGAATATATCATAATTACATGACAGCGGTGAATATGGGAGTTCTGGGACACTGCTTTCAGACACAGAGCATGACATCACCTCAGGGACCTCCTATGTGCTTCCCAAGACACACAAACAAGGGACCTCAGGGAAACCTATCATATCTGGCCTTAGCACTTACTCAAGAAATACCGGGACTCTTAGAAACCATCCTCAACCCACTCACCACACCAGTTTCCTCCAGGATACTTCTGACTGCCTCCAGAAACTCTTCAATGTTGATTACCTGCCTCCATCACCATCCTTGCCATGACAGAGGGCACCATGCTGTATACAAATATCCCTCACAGTGATGGCATAGCTGCCTGCCTCAAATATCTATGAAATAATGTATGCCATGCATAAATGTACTCAAAACATATCAAACTTACCCATTTAATACTCACTCAAAACCACTTCACATTTAACAACAAACATTTTGTCCAAACAGTAGGAATGTGGTTTATTGGGAAGCCTATCCAATATGCCAGCCTCTTCTTGGGTCACCTTTAGGAATAATTTATAGGAAAATGCACCACAAAACCAATGTGAAATGCAAGATCTGCTGATATTTTCATCCTTGGTACTGATGAGCTTTCTCACTGACTTCCACCATTCCTTCAATAGCTACCATCCATGCATTAACTCTCTATAGAACGCTCCCACGCCATCATCTTCCTGGACACTACAGTGAGCTTTTGCAGTGGAATCCTATAAATTATTATATCCAAGAAAAGCATAGATCACCACACCTACCTGCACAGTTCAAGCAACCACCCAACACAAACTGAGAAATCTTGTCTATAGCCAGGCACTCAGATACCACAGAAGAAAGTCCAGAATACATAGCTAAATAGTTTTAAACTGCCTTCACCTAACAAGAACACACCATAAGAGACGTAGATCACATTATAAAGTGGTCCATCTAAATACACAGAGTGAACCTGCTTCAGTGCAGAAAACAAGATCACAGACCAGACGGCATTAGTTGTCACCTCCCATCCCACGCTGGAACCCATATGTGACAGGCTGCTTCCCAGATCCAGTCTAGTGTGCCACCATAACCCCAATTCCAACATCTGAACCCCAATTCACCCCACTTTGCCAGGTGACCACTCCTGATCAGTCCCAGGAAGCATCTGCACACTCTCTGGCGACTCAGGCAATGGTTCCTTAGTGAGTAACCCCAGCCCTGATACCACAGTTGGAATTTCGGTCCTACAGCAATTGGGACCCACTCCCAACCACTGTGTACTCATGTCTGTTCGTTTCACACTGAAATGGATTGTGCTCAGCCTCTCTGAGTCATGCCCTCTGAAGTTCCCACAGCTTTAGATAAAATGTTCATTGATCAGGATATGATTTTAAGTGAGTATGTAGCAAATCAATACACAGTCAATTTATGAAGGATTCAGAAGTGACCACAAGGAAATAAGAGGTATAAAAAATTCACACTATACTATTAACACTATTTCAAGGTTACTCTTTAGTCTAATCTCACCTTCTTAACCACAAGACTGATTGTTTGGATGGAGTTCAGTCAGTCTTGCCCCCCTCCCCCAAGCATGTGAGCAGATTCAGTCCCTTAAAGTTGCTTCTAAGATGGTGTTTCTCTGACCAAAGCCAGCAGTTTCTCACCTGGTTCAAACAGTTTCTCTTTGTTTTCAGTCTTCACCTGACCACTCCCTCCTGAGGCAAAGTGATCCTTTTGTTATGCACCTCTCCAGTCTCTGCCTCCAGCTTTGGCTGAGTTCTGTCTGTCTCCCTCCCCCTGAGCCATGTAAAACATGCTACACAGCTGTACACATACATCATGCTGCAATAAAGATGTCACCAGAGTGTCACAGTATGCACATCTCTGCACCCTGGGTTATGATCTATATGATTTTTCTGTCCACTTATACACTGGAATTGTATGTTTTAGGCCAATTGCACCACACAATGTTTCTTTATGGAGTCTCATAACCTATTCCACATGAGTAGCATGATATGTTTCCTACAACTTTGTAGTAACCCTTAGGGAGGAAGAGGTTAACACTCTGGTCAGTGAGTCCCAGGACAGCCAATAGGAACAAAGCACAGCTTTTTGAATTGAATTGGACCAGCAGGCTTGCCTGTTCCTGTTCGGATGTAGCAGAGCTCCTGGAAGGAGCAGGAGGAAGCCAGGGGGGCCTGAGGAAGAATCCAGCAGCATCCTTACCAAAGATAAGTTAAGTTTGTTACTGACCAGGCGTGGGTAGAACGGGGAATGTTTATTTAGATGCGGTCAGGGTATTTTCTTTGTTTTGGGTTTGTTTTTGGATTTCTCTGTGTTGAGCACATGTACCCCCTCTCACTACCCTGTAACTACCTAAGTTAAATCCCAGAGAAGCAACTCTCTGTGTTTTTTATCTGTTCTTTTTAAATAAAGATTTTACTTTTTAAGTAAGCTCTGGTTCTGTGTCCTGAAGGGCAAGAGTTTTGTGTGCATGTGCCTCAGACTGCACAGCCAGCTACTAGAGGGAACCCTGTTCCAGTTCCAGCTCATATTGCAGCTGGGGTTCAGTCACTTTCCTGAGGGAGGAATAAAAGTGATTGCAAGTACCTCACAGGAAGGAATTCCCAAGTGTGCTTTCCTGGGTTTTCAAGAGGTTTTTTTTTTTTTGCATTTGGGTGGTGACAGCGATACCATTCCAAGGCCAGGAATTGGAGACCTTGGAGAGTTTTAAGATCAGGCTTCAAGGCCAGTGGCTTTTAAGGCCTGTTGCAGGCCCCCACCTTCTGCACTCAGAGTGCCAGTGTGGGGAAACAACCTTGACAAACTTCATGCATGTGCGTGGATGTGTAGCATGTTTAGCTTGGCTCACGGGCATTTGGAGACAGACAGACGAACAACAAGCAAGCAGCTGGAGGAGACAAAGGTATTTTAATAAATTCACTGGCTCAGAAGAGACAAAGGGATCATCTCTGCCTGGAAGGGGAGGGGTGAGAGGAATAGGAAACAAAGCGAGCCACCTGGAAGATTTTACAGGCTTTTTTGGCCTGGAACTCTCCACCCTGAAACAACTCGAAGCAAGAATGTGGGCCCTGTCTGGTCTCATGCAATGTCTGGCTGTGCAGACATCTGAGAGCTGAACACCTTGAGCATGAAGAGCTATGAAGTCAGTTTAAGTAAAGGTTTTCAGGTGGTATGCTTGTTTTACCTTGTACTTTCTCGTGGTCTCTCCTTACTCATTTATAGTGTGATTCTGTCGTGATTGGCCGTATTTTCACTTAGAATTATAATCTGATAAATAAACTAGTAGTTGTTTTATCTAAAGCTGTATGATCTTTAGAGGGTGTGAGTGAAGGAAGCTAGGCACAATCCATAACTTTGTTAAATGGATGGACTTGAGGCTAGGGTGGTTGGGAGTGGGACCCAACTCTGTGGACATTGTCCCCCACAGTGGTGTCTGAGGCTGTGGCTGTTTGCTGGGGGACCATCCCTCAAGTAGCCAGAAGGCATATACCCACTGCTTGGGACCAGTTGCATGCCAGAGGACAGAGTGGACTGACTCAGGAGTGAGTAGTTACTTGGCAAAGTGGGAGAATTGGGGTTCAGGAGTGAGAATAGGGGGGGGTCACAGCAGTACACCAGACTGGATCTGGTGAGCGGCCTGTCACACATAGTAATCATGCAGAATATGTCATGAACATTCATAACCGAACTTTGGATAGCATAACTGGCATAAAATCATTCAATCACCATGCATAATTGAACAGAAAAATCATATAGGCTATGTTCACACTGGGCAGGCTTGTTTCGAAACAAGACATTTCGAAACAAGCTGTTTTGAAATAACATGTTATTTTGAAACACCTTATTTCGAAGGACAAAAACTTTGTCCTTGAAATAAGGGAGCAAAATAGCAGGTCCGCAGTGTGGACCTGCTATTTTGCTTGGGGAGTGGACTGCAGGCACTCACAGGGTGCAGCACAGAGGGGCACTGCACCCCATGGGTGCCTGCAGAGGGCTGCAGGCACCGGCGGAGTGAGGCGCAGCCCCATGCCTCACCTGGAGGGTGCCTGCAGTCCCCTGCAGGCAGCCGCCAGGAGAGAGGCAGCGGGGCGCCTCACTCCAGGGGCTTTAAAGCCCCGGCTGCCCCCAAACCTGGCAGCGCAGTCCCGGTGCACGGCTGGAGCCCGCTGCTGCCGGGGCCGGAGTGAGTGCCGGCCCAGAATCCCCAGCGCCCCCGCTCCCAGCCACGCTCCCGGAATCCCCGGTGCCCCCGCTCCTGCCGGTGGAGTGTAAAGGATAACAAATGGGCCAAGAGTTTGGTAGGAACATGTGGGAAGAGTTGGGGGAGTGCATGGAAAACAGTTCTGTTGTGACTGTAAGGGGGGGGGGCAGGACTGAATATGCATAAACTCTTTCTGCAGTGACACTATTATCTTTTGCAACTCCCTCTGCTGTTCCATAGCCTTGATCATGCACTCATGACCTTCCATGACCCGCCTCTGGTTGTCTTTCCTTTCTTTTCTCTTCATCTTGTGACTTCGGGTGGTGATTGTCTCCATATACTTTCTTCTGTTTTGGCTGCCTCAGAGGTCTTGAATTGTTCCTGGAGCATCTGCTCCTTGCGTCGCTGGAATCACTGCCTTATCCATTAGCTGTGAAAGTCACATCTGTGGAAAGACAAGAAATAATGAACAGATGCATAACTGTTCATAACACTAGATGCATTACTTTTAAACACACACACTGTCCCCTGGGCAGAGCAAAATTCTGTGATTACCCTGGGAATGATGAGTTTTGCCTGGAGATGGGGAATCATCCAGCTGGTTGAGGTTCTGGATGGATGGATGCTTGGGACAAAAGTGCAGGTACATAAGGAAAAAGATCTCAAATTGTGCCACCATTCTCCACAAGTGGGGGCCAAAGAATCCAATATCTTGCTCCTGGGAATTAAGAGGGATGCTAGGTGACATCTACTCTGTGTAAGCAGCTTCAAACCATGTCATTATGCTGCCTGCCTTTGAGTTGGTTTGGTCCCCATAAAAGTGATTGCCGGGTGTCATGGTAAAGTGTCCTCTAATGGGGAAAGGATCTAAGCCACTCTTCTCAGGAATCTGAGAGGGAATTAGCAAGCACCTATGGGACAGTTTCTTAGAGATCTCACCAAAGAATACATGTGAAATCTTGGTGTGCATTAACACGCTTCTCTGCAGCTCTGTCTACCTGCAAAAGGGAATAGGAAAGCACATGCAAACAGAGCTACTCTTGTGAGTTTATATCCCTTCAACTACCTCTATGTTTTATCAGAGAAAAGGATTCCTGTGCCTCCTGTACACTAGGTGTATTAGCTTCCAAAACACTTGTCAGAGCTACCCTCTTCTGCATCCTGAATGTCAGACCTGTAGGGCTATGGCTAGCTGCAACTTTAGGGGATCAAGAACAGGTCCTGACTCCTCACATCACCTCATTAAATGAATTGATCCCCGGCTTGGAGCTGTCCTCCAAGTCCACCTCACTGTTCACAACTCTATCTCCCAGGCCAGAAGAGGCCGCAGGAGGCCGGGCCCCGTATCCCCAGCCACGGACGGGGCTGCCGCAGCCATGGGAGGCTGGGCCCCAGATCTCTGGCCCAATGGGGCACCGGCACTGGGGTTCGGGGCACATGCCCCGGGGTGCCCAGTGCAAACGATGCCCCTGATGCCAACCAAACAGGAATGGAATTTCAAAACTTCCTATGACTTATAAAGGGAAGAGGCAGGTGGCTATGAAGCAGCAGAGTGCAAACTGATGGCCAGAGCAGTCAGGAAGGGCTCTGTGGAATACTTTGGGAAGCTGTTTACTGTGATGTAACCAAAGAGCAGTATCTACACTGATGCCTTTTCCATCCAATGGGAATTGAAAAAGCGTCAGTGCAGATACTGCTCTTTGGATACTACTCTTGTCAAAGCAGTTTTAGTTTGTCAAAGAACCAAGGCAGTTTTTCCATGGGCTAGAAGGATGGGAATGATTGCACTGTTTACATCAACACTGCTTTGTCAAAGAAAGCTGACTTTTTTCAACAACAGAGTTGAGTGTTGACTAGGGTGTAAATGGTTAGCATCTACAGAATGCTTGCAAGATATTGTATACACTAATCTCATTTGCAGGGTCCCTATTCCATGCTAAAAGGAAATATGTAAGTGTTGCTTCATAACTCTGAAAATGTTTGCTCTTTGTCAATTCACTTGAGAAGAGCATTCCACCTGCTTCCTGCCAGAGGAATTATTAAACTCAGCTGAGACATCAAGGATCATTGCCATAAAAAGGACTGGCAAATGCCTCCATTGCATGTTGGAAATGCTCCATGCAAGGGAGCTCGTCCCTTCCAAACCTAAACTTTCATTATTGCCCTTTCTGGGCTCTTCCAGAACCAAATTCCACTGGACTCAAACTACAATATGCAAATTTCCTTGCAGGGTAAGCCCTCCCAGATCAGGGCAGGTAAAGTAAGGGTTTGCTTTAATCTCACACAAGTGATTTGAGTTCATGCAGGAACTACTGCACTTGCCCATGGAGTCAGGACGCAATCACCAGTCAAAACAGGGAGATAGAACTTTACGATACTGATTCCACAGAATTTGGCATTTCACGATTCTAAAGCTGACGTCACATGTTATCAGTTCCTGGTCTTTGGCAGTTCTAATTCCTTTCTACCCCCCCCCCCCCCACACACACTATATTGCTTGGCAGGTCACAAGAAAGAGATCAAGCTCTCTATGCCTGGTGAGTAACCATACCATTGAATGAGTAAACTGAGTTATGCACCTGTGTTTCGTGAAAATCAATCAGAACCAAAACCTTGCTCTTTTCTGCCTAATTTTTCATGCTTAGGGCAGGTAGAGAGCTGTCTTCCCTTGTCTCAGATACAAGACACCTAGAAAACCACATTTCAAGCTAAACAGAAAGTGTTGTAATGAAACTGAGGGAACACATGATAGTTTTAAAGGTAATGATGAAAGTACTTGGGGTAGCTGAGGGTTTGGGATCACTTACCTAAACACAAGAACAGTCACCCTCCCATTAAACTGGTCATGAGTCCCGAAATTACCATTTTAGGTTGAATCAATTACTGTAATTTATGTGGATCAGGAATGTTATTTATTTTCAGTTTTTCCTATGGCCACCGAGGACTTAATTCACTGTTCTGTTGAAAGTACTCTTTCCCTTTTTACTAATATTACTTTTATTTTGTTTTGTTTTCTCCCTTTCTTCCTTTCTCTCCTCTCCTCAAACACCATGATGGTAAAATCCACATAGACAAAGCACATGACTGTGTGACTATATAATATCAGATGTCAGAGTCTTCTGGGATCACATTGTCTCTAGAGCTTCCTTGTCGGCATTTCCAAACATATCAATTAACCCTCAGCTATGTGGCCATGGAGTCTGGTCTGACAGCCAGGCTGCATACCTGGAAATCAAGAGCTTGCTGGGCAGGTGAGTTATATTCAATGTAGAACCTAATAGAACAAAAATGTATGTCATTAAAACAAGTTCTAGAGAGATTAGCAAATGAAACTAAAACTTAGTTTCAAACCTATCATCCAGCATTGAAAAAGTAGTCTCTCTTGCTTGATTTTATGTGGAAAGGAAAAAATTGTTTAAGAGTTGACTGCATTGATTGTAGTTTGGGAAATTCTTAACTTTATACTTGTGAATTCTAGAAGAGACCACCCAGTCTGCTCTCCAAGTATAGAACTTTTCTAGCTTTTCATCCACTTAAAATGTGTCCAGTTAGTTTTGCATTTAATCAAAATATTTTGCAGTGCTGAGTAAAATGTCATACAGAAGCCTATTACTTCAACACTATTAACTTCATAATCTCATCAAAAAAAGCTACTGGCTTAGTCTGATACACACTATTTTCCATAAATCCATATGAATTGTCATGATAGTAATTTCCTTTAATTCTTTATTAATCAAGATCCATAACAGCTGCTCCAATATCTTGCTTGAGATTGATGTCAGATTGGTAGGCCTCACTTGGGTTATCCCATTTCTCCTTTTTTTTATAGTGACACAATGTTACTTTTCTTCCAGTCTTTTGCAAACTCTAGAGACCTTCACAGCTGTGACACAGACAGAACAACAGGAAAGACAGCAAGGTCTAGTGGTTAGTAGAGGCAATTCAAGTCAATTCTATGTCATCTAATTAGGTACCAGAACACCTCCACATATAGCAAAAGCACTTGTGTAGCCAGGATTTAGCTGTCTTTGTGCTTGTGCCATCTGTCTTTGGTCTGTACAGAGTTAAATGACAGAACAGTGAAAATGTTAGATTGTTCCAACACTGGTGCTTATTTACTTGGACTAGTGAAGCCATAGCAGAACTAGAGGTTCAATTTGCTAATGGAGAGCAAGCCAGTGAGCCAATCATTTTTCCTGGTTCTATTTTAAAACCAAATTAACTTCTCAGAGTCCAGTGGCTAGCTGGAATCATGAAAACTCTGGGATTTTAAGGCTTTAATAAACTAAAAACGTTCCTACTATTTTGCTGTGATTTATAACTTTGGTCTTTCTGACAAAGATTGAGGGCCCTTGAAAATTGTTTAGGCTGGTGGAGGTGGGGCCAAGGGAGTCAATTTCCTCTGCTGTAAATGATGGCAGAATTATACTTCCATTTCTTCCACAGCTTTTCTTAATTCATGAGTGTAAGGTGTGGGGGACAAATTAATCAGGGCTCTCAACTTGGAAAGAGAGACCACCGATCCTCCCCAGTGATGAAGGCCCGTTCCCAGCTGAGACTCGAATTAGCAGAGAACGAGGTGTGCTTCAGGTTTTTATTATTCAGCTGAATAACAAAAGGAACTTCATCACAGGGCAGCAAAGAAGTGCTAGCCCCTCCGAGCAGGCGCCCCCAACAACTCAAGTGTGAGAGAGAGCCCTGAGGGGCAGCATCACAACAATTTTATCCGGTACACTATGATAATATATACATGATTGACAATGTTAGAGACACTTATATGGTTATATTAACATTATTAAATGCATATTAATGATTAAAGAATGCATATAACTAGCCCCGGCTCTGTGTACTGTTGACTTCATTTGCATTATCCTGGGCAGCCGCAGTACCTGCAAACTCATTAATTTCTGCTTAGAGATGCTGACCTTACATTCTTGTGAGGCTATGGTGCCAAGAAGGGTGAGCAGGAGATAGGAGGTAGTATTCCCTTTTCAGTTAGAACAAAGACGGGACAGTCTAGCTTACATTCCTTGTCCAGATGGTCAGGAAAAAAAAAAGCATGAGAAAGGGGAGATAACACACTTTAACTATCAACACTAGGCCGCTTGTTAAAGGAACTTAGATATATAACTTGCCTGAGAAACGACCCCACTACCATAGCAACCTGCAGCCCCTATAAGGCCTATACTATGGCACCTTCCCTACTATTCTACAAAGGAGATCACCTAATATTTCCCTCACAACTCCCCCCTTTCGACCAAGAGCGAAAGTTCGCTGGTTGACCTTGGGTTCACCTACTGCTTGTGGTGAACTTAATTCTGGGTTCACGTGCACATCTTTCAAAAAAGGAACATACTAATTTTATGGATCCCTATAATAGAGAGGGGACAGGCAAGAACGAGAGTGAAAGATTGGGCAGCATGGACAAGAGGAAGGAAACAGGAAACAAGGTGAAACCTAGGTAAAAATAACAAAACAAGAAAGAAGCCTAGAAACAAATACTTGATAAGAAATTTTGAAAGATTTAGCCAGGATTTAATATTAGAGAACAGGTAATTTAAAAAAAAATAAATCTGCAGAGTGATGCTGCTTTCTGACCTTTTTAAGGTTTTGCAAGGCTTGCTGCATAGAGAGCAAGTGGGAGTTAATGGTTTGTGCTTTGTTAGGAATGAAAGTGCAGCATTGAGAGCCGACCAGGGCAGACACCCCCTTTCATGGATAGAATGGATCTGTAACCAGTAAATGCAGCACTCAGAACACCAAAGAAGCCCATAGATGCCATGTGTCCCAGAACATCAGAAAAATAAGGGAGAATAGTGGGAGCAAGGGGACTACTCCTCTTGTTCCGCACCCGCTTTTCCAAGTGTGATCACGTTTAGACAGCCGGGACCAGTAGGCCAAAATAACAGGAGCCTGACCAGTTGGCACGAATCACTTATAGGCTGAAGTGCCACAAATGTAATAAGTTAAATTGGATCCGGAGTATAAACCACTGGAAATAGAGGGGGAGCTTCAGTGAAAAGTAATGTTTCAAGCTGAAGCTTTACCTGGCTTAGACAAAAAGGATCTAACACCCATGAAGAGCCCAGAGCTATTAGAAGTGAAACAAAGGGGCAAACACATTATAAGCCAGACAAATAGCTGGGAGTTGGGTTACTCAATTTGGGAGCAGAAAAAAAATCAGAGAAGAACCAGAAACTCACGAAGTAGTCCAATAGTGAGTGTTATCACAGATAGAAACTAGGGGAAGAAGGCTTTCAGGAGAGTCACTGTGCCATAAACCAAAACCATTTTGGGAGGCTCCAAGGGTAAGGGGGAAGTGGGAGCACACCGTGGGAGCACACCCAGCAGTTTGTTACATTTAAATCCTATTAATTTAAGTTTACACTGAGGATTATAATATACCAGAAATTATACTGCAAAACACTATCACAAAATTGAAGTGGGTACCTTAAAAACTTTAAAAGCCAAAAATTTGCACATATATATAAATCACAGGTAACAATGACAACATTTTGATTTTATGGAGCCCCACAGGCTTGCTGGGACCTTACTAAAGAGTCTTTAGGCTATTTTTCTTTGCAGCTTTTAAAAATGTGGTAGTGGCAAATCCTCTTCGTTTTGGCTTGGCAAATCCTCTTCAACAACAGGGGAGAGGTTACTAGCACATGCACCCTGTGTTTTTTAATTCTTTTTCTGGAGGTGTAGATCTTTTACAGTGTGAAGCATGGATTCACATTGGCAGTCCATGGCACTTGACTGCTGTATTGGTGATTAACAAAACCTGAAATGGATCTTTTAGAAGCTTCTGCTAACAGTAGCAAGGACTGGCTTAACACAAGGAAAGTCTTTTATCCATCCTGAAAAGGTACATACAACTAATACAAATTTATAAAAATACACTTTGGCATTTGTATGAAATTTAATTAGAAAATTGACAAAAGGTTCCCTTTTTGTCATTACAGGCTTGCCAATATTATGGGCTTGACAAATTGGACAGGTATAACAATACTGATCCTGTCAAATGGGTTATTTTTAAGTACTTCGTCTTATAAACAAACAACATATTTAGCCACAAGTTTGCCTTGTAATTTTTTTTTACAAGACCCATTTTCATATAAGAAAAAATAGTATTTTATAAAGGAGTATCTTTAAATTTCACTTGAGGTATTAACTGAGTGGTGACAAATAAGCAATTATGAGGTTTCCCATTCAGGAGAATTGGGAATAAAGAAGTGGGATTTAAAACAGAACAGCAACTGAGAATTATTTGCAGACAACAAAAAATGTATATTAGATTAATTTAGCTGGGAAAAAAATGCTGTATTTAGTTTATAAAAGGACCACTGCAACAGAGTATGGGAAAGCAACCTTTTGCCAGGCTGTCCTCATGAGAAGGAAATTAAGGATTAAAGGGTTGGGACGTAGCAACAATGCCTCCACTGCCCAAGCCAAGTGTCCCTTCCTGCTGGCCAGGCCAGTAAGGACACGTTGTCTTTCAGTAGCCCAATTGTCCACAATAGTGGCATGTGAAATTTTTTGAATGCTGGAATGCGCCCCATACCTCATCCCCATTAGCAGCCAGGGATCCCTTGCATGGCTGCAGATGACCCTGAGAAAGTTTTCAAGCCATCTATATCATTTCACAAGAAGGCGGGGTTATTAAGCCCGCTTTCAGTTCACACACTTAGGCTTAAGGCTAAGACAGCGTGCAGAAACAAAAACGAAAGAAGGAAAAAATACATTACAGCCAAGTATTGCAAACAGCAAAACACCTTATATCAGGTCCCAGCCAGTTTTTTTTTTTTGTTTGGTTGGTTTTTTTACAGGAGACTGACTTCAGCTGGTGCTTTGGGCATGGAGCCCAGCATTAGTTTACAGTCAGGTTGCTCCTGGGAGTGGTGTAAATACCATGCTACCTTTTTGTCACAAAATTTGTTGCTTTAGCCCTACATTACACCCTTGATGAGCACCCCTATAATTAACAAACGGCTGCAAGACATTTAGCAGGATGGCTTATGCCATTTAGTCTTCACACCAACCACCCCCCTTTTTGAGGCTGAGCAAACTATGTTTGGAACTTTAGGGAAAGTTAGTGATCACAATTAGCACTGCAAAATTTAGCTAACATACCATTTGCAGCTTATTTGTAGTATTCAATATTATACAACTTAAACTTTTAGCTACCACTTTAACATGCTACAGGCTTTTTAACCAATATAATTTAGAGCCTGTCACATTTGCCATAATTCCTTTTAATTTTGGACCAAGGCTCCCAAAGGGAAGCCAGTTAATCTACAACTTAATTACTTTCCCATGAAGGCTTACTTAGTGCCTTAACATTACCAAAATGCCAAAGGTTTGTTCCCATTTCTATCTTACCCCCAGGATGGTGTTCATAACTTAAAGCTTTTTCCGTTACCCTGGGGTGAGGGGAACAATAGATGCTTCTTACTACTTCCACAAATCACTTGCTTGAAACCAACTGCTTACTTTACAAAATTTAACCAATATTACACAAATATTAATTTTTACATTAATTACATCAAAATAACCAAGCAGTTTCAAAATAACCAGATTGCATTATTTGTACCTTTTGAGGGTCCAGGTCAGATAGTCCCCTAACTTCATTCGTAACTTGGGGTCAGATGTTCTCTGCAGGATGATCCTCTGGCTCTGCTTCTTCTTTCTTCCATAGCCTTATCATTATTGCTGAAATTTCACATATTTTCATTGTGCATTTTAGGATTCCCATCTGATGCAATCAGGGCCTGAACTTTTACTTGGGGCATGGTGGGGTGGTGGTTCTGTGGAGGGCAGCAAGGGTGGATTATTACCACAAACCCCTCCTTCTTGCTGGCTTTCTGCTGGATGGCTTCCAAGAGCACAGCCAGCAAGGAGTTCTTCTTCAGAAGCGCTCCGATAACAGCCTGTTTCAGCTTTTCATCCTTAGTTGTTAACCCTTTTTTTTCCTCACATCACGACTGTTACAGGTCTTGGGTTCCCATTTTCATGGCACAGGGCATGCACCTTTACCAAGAAAACAAGAACCTGGGCTTATTGCTTAAGTTGGGGGATACAATGGCACTTGAGGTGTGCTGGGCTTATTTGACTGGCCAGTAGTATTTTGGGATTTTTTAACTTTTAAACTGAGTTTTTACCTTGTCCTGGAAGTCCTTTAGACTCCTGAAAACTGATTTTTTTGGTGCCTTTTAGACTTTATATACACACACACACACACACACACACACACAAATTTAAATACATATTTTACTGTTTTATGGGGGTTATGCCCCCTTAATTTTTTTCTTAAGAAACTGCTTTAAATGATTATTCCTGGTATACCAACTCCATTTAAATAAAACCAAACAAAAGTCAGGCCCATAGTAAGTATACACATGATACCCTGGAGTACCCAAAGGAGGAAAGCAATTTTAGTTCTACCTATCCCCATTATTCTTAGACCACTTGCTTCACAGTGCACTGCTCGAGCCTGAGACGGCTCCAGAGACTGAGGCATGGCATTAGGGTGCCATTCACCAGCGTCTGGAGCACTGGCCTGATGATGGGGGGGGGGGGGCGTGCAGAAATCTTGCAGGCTGTCATTGCCAATTTTGCCTGCCGGGGCTTCCACGTCCTGCATGTCTGCCCACACATACCAGTAATTCAGTTGTTTAGGGTGGAGAATTTCAAGGATTTTCCTGAGGTACCTCGATTTGTCCAAATTTAAATCTCTTAATTGGGGCCATTATAAATTTAGCCAGTTTCATTGACAAAGATTGATCAGCTTCTTCTTTTTTTTTTTTTTTTAAAAAACCCCGGTGCCCATTAGTCGACTCCAGTTTACTAGAACTTTTCCTAAGGGACTATTTTCCGGGATGGACTGACCCTCTCCCATTTTTCACCCTAGGTGGACGTCCCTTGTCCTGACCTATCCAACAGACCATCCTTTCCTAGCCTGTCCAACAGACGTAGTCTTTCCCTGATCTGTCCAATTGGTCTAGTCTCTTCCTGCGCCTGCCTTCTTGGCCCAACCTAGCCTCTCCAACCTAGTAAGGGTGGTAACAATTCTCCAAGAATTCTAGGTTGCCTCAGACAGAATGGAGGACTTATCCAGAGGTCAAAGGGATAGAGGCAGTTTCACTGGGCAGGAACAGAGACATTAATTCCGCCACACAGCATTACCAGAGGCTTGATCCTGTGCACCCTGCAGTTGGAGGGACAGTTACACTAGAACTGCCTGTGTATCCCAAAGGTGGTGAAACCACAAGAAGACTGGCCTAAGACATAACAGACAGACGAACACAAAGACATATAAAAATGTGAACCACACAAAAATAACAAACAAAGCAGTCACCTTATTGCCCCAAAGGAGCTGCAGTCCTGCCCCAAGGTCCCATAGGTGAACTCACCCAATCTGTTGGCCAGCCGGGGTTGGGGCTGGATGGCAGCACCTCCTGGGTGAGCTGGGTAACTCCTGCCTGGCTCACCAAATTTGTGGGGGACGAATTAACCAGGGCTCTCAACCTGGAAAGAAAGACCACCGATCCTCCCCAGTGATGAAGGCCCGTTCCCAGCTGAGACGCAAATTAGCAGAAAATGAGGTGTGCTTCAGGTTTTTATTATTCAGCTGAATAGCAAAAGGAACTTCATCAGAGGGCAGCAAAGAAGTGCTAGCCCCTCTGAGCAGGCCCCCCCAACAACTCGAGTGTGAGAGAGACCCCTGAGGGGCAGCATCACAACACTTTTATCCAGTACAGTATGATAATGCTATGATAATGCTTACATGATTGACAATGTTTTAGAGACCCTTCTATGGTTACATTAACATTATTAAATGCATATTAATGATTAAAGAATGCATATAATTTCTCTGCCTCTGTTTACTGTTGACATCATTTGCATTATCCTGGGCAGCCGCAGTACCTGCAAACTCATTAATTTCTGCTTAGAGATGCTAACCTTACATTCTTGCGAGGCTATGGTGCCACGGAGGGTGAGCAGGAGATAGGAGGTAATACTCCCTTTTCAGTTAGAACAAAGACGGGACAGTCTAGCTTACATTCCTTGTCCAGATGGTCAGGGAAAAAAAAGCATGAGAAAGGGGAGATAACACACTTTAACTATCAACACTAGGCTGCTTGTTAATGGAACTTAGATATATAACTTGCCTGAGAAACAACCCCACTATCATAGCAACCTGCAGCCCCTATAAGGCCTATACTATGGCACCTTCCGTATATTCTCCAAAGAAGATCACCTAATATTTCCCTCACAAAGGATATGGAAATTCTTCCTGTAGCAGTAGAAAATATTATTGCAGTTCTATGTGTACACACTGTAGAAACATAAGTTTCTGTCCAAAAAAATTGTAAAAATTCAAGCTTAAACGTGCACCCAGCCTGTATGAGAATGAGGCCATTGAGGACTATGATTTAGGGCCCTTGAAGATTTTTTTTGGACTGATGGGGGATGGTCTGCAATCAGGTCATGAACTTGTTCTATGACCCTGGGGACATAACTTCACCTCTTCGTGTTACAATTTCCTAAGCTGTAACATGCGGAGCGAATAGTTCCCTTTCTCCCATAGGGACGGTCAGATCTTATTAATTCATGTTGGTAAAGTATATTGAGATTCTTCCTATAGATGTAGAAAATATTAATGCTATTTTATGCATGCCCACTGCAGAAATCATTGCATGAGATCTGTGTGTGCCACCTACCATTGCAAAAGATCTGTGGGTGCCTTAGAGAGGTAGATTTTGAACAGTATTAGGCATTTATGAGTCCGCTGCCAACGGAGAACTCCACAACATTCTTTAGCAGCCAGGAGCACCTGACAACCAGTTTGCTGACAAGCAAATTTGTGATGATTCTCACCCTGAACACACTCCATGCATCCTGTTACAGCAAGGGGAACTGGCTGCCCGCAGGAAAGGCTACTGTTGATTGGCTTGCAAAATACATGAATTGCCTTTATTGACTAATTGTTCTTACCAAACAGGTCAAAACACATTTGTTAGCTAGTGGGGAATCACACCAGATTACCGGTTAGTGCACTGAGAAAGTGGCAGTTATGAGACAGATGCTGTTCCTGTGTCAAGACTTCAGGCAAGTCACTTCAGTGCTCTCTGTCTGAGTTTCCCCATCAGGGTATGCTGTTGCTCTTCTGACATTTTCAATAGTAGCCAGCTGCTTCAACGAGAGGGTAAAGGAAAGCAGTTAAAAATCACAGCAACTAGAAATAATACCTTTTCATAAAACTTCTGAGAAGAAAGGACTTTAAATCTGATTTCCTCAGCAGTTATAAGCTTTTCATCTCACAAAGCACAAACCCTGAGTGAAGAGCGGCTGCTCTCTCCAGCCCATCAGTCAGGTGCCTAAGTACCTTTGCAGATCCCAGCCCTGAGCCTTTTCTCTTCATTATACTCCCGGCTAGCTTAGATGTCTCCCAACTCTGCCCACTGGCTTCTGGGAACCCCTTTCTTAGGCACTTGTCTCCCCGCACAATGCCTGGAGACCCTGGGTGCTTAATTCAGGGCTAAGAATTGCACTAGTCAGCACAGTGTCTACAGTGCCTGGGGAATGTAGTTCCACTAGCACCAGCTTTATCAACTTGGGAGACGTCTTGTAGTATTGTTGACCCCTGAGTGGATGCATAGTGGGTTCCGGGGGGACGGGTGTAGTGACCGGAGACATTTGGGAGGAGAGTCAGCCTGTGACACACAGGCACAGCTGCTTCAGTGTGGACATTAAAGCAAAAGCTGTTGTGTAAGTCTGGACGGGCAACGCAGAGGGCCTCCAGTGAGACACGCCACAGAACTGAATCCTGACCAATAACCTATACTGAACGGGTAGGCTAAGGTGTTCAGATATCAAGGCCTGAGGACCCGCAGTTATCTTTTGAGCTGCCCAAGGGTTAAACTAGGGATTATTCTGAACCATCTAAACCAGTGAGCCTAAGCTATTTGACATTTTTGGCAGCCTTAGTAAAGGAGTATTTCCTTGGTGCTGTATGTCAGAGAGATTTTTGGATTCACCAGCTGCTTCAGCTCAGAGTGCCTGAGAGCTGAAGTTTCTTTAATGGTTTCCTCTGAGACATAGGACTTCTGTGCTACTAAATATTGCCTATGGAAAGGGTTGATGTACTGCAGAACTCCAATGACCCCCAAGAGGTGAGGGTGATCACGGCAATCTTAGGCAAGTTTGAGTAGTTTAGGAGACTATTTCTATTAAAAATGGAAAACCTTACATATGAATAAGGGATTGTATAAAATTCCATTGGGGAGCAGATCACAGCCTGCCAGGAACTAAGAACGGGGGTGGGCTGGTTAAGTAAATTCACTCAGCTTGTTACAACTCCAGAGCGGCGCCACCATCTGGAGAGAAGCTTGTATTTTCTGGCTCAGACTGGATTCTCCAAAGACCAACAGACAGAGGGAGGATTTTCGGCTAATTAATCCGAGTTTTAACTAACTCAGGGCCTTCTTTCTGATCCAGTACGTTGGCAGGACCCTCTGGACAACGGGGGGGGGGGGGGGGAGGGGTGTGTGTGTGCAGTCCTTGTGGGAGGGCATGACATACCAGAGCCTTAGGTGAGAGTTAGGGGTGACCTCTGCTAAGTTTTCTTAGCGTCTGTGTAGATTTTTGTCATTTTTATGTTTTCTGTGTAATGCTTTTACCTTAAGAAGTGAGTGTTACTCACCCTTGTGCAGTAGCCAAGGTTCTTCGAGATGTGTGTCTCCAACATGCGCCACCATAGGTGTCTTCAGCACCGTGCACCAGGGATCGGAGATTCTCACAGCAGTGCCCAGAAGGGAGGGGGGACGCGCGTGACGAGGAGCACTGAGTCACTTCACGCCCTTAGGGACTCACGCACGTGCCCCCCCCCCGCTCCTCAGTTCCCTGCGTACCGCAGAGCCGAAAGAAAGAGCGGCTCCAAAGTAGAGGGGAGGAGAGCGGGTAGTGGAGCATGTCGGAGATACGCATCTCGAAGAACCTTGGCTACTGCACAAGGGTGAGTAACACTCAATTCTTCGAGCAGTGTCTCCGACTGCTCCACCATAGGTGTTTACCAAGCTGTTCGGATTAATGGATGGTGGGTACTTCGGAGCTTAATAGGCGTGGTGAGTTTAGGACTGCTGTGCCCACTGCCGTGTCATTAGTGGCTAATTGTTGAATAGCATAGTGCTTTGCAAATGTGTCCATTGAAGACCACGTGGCTGCCCTGCAGATGTCAAGTATAGGGACATTTCGCAGAAATGCCTTAGAGGCCGCCATGGACCTGGTGGAATGGGCATGAATGGTGGTTGGTGGCTGTCAGCCAGATTAGTGATATGCTGTCCGTATACAGGATGAAATCCAGTTCGATAGCCTTTGTTTGGACACCGCTTCTCCTCTAGAACACCCAGTCGAGGAGAGAAAAAGTCTGGGTGATTTTCTAAAGTCCTGTGTTTTATCCAAATAGAACGCGAGAGCTCAGCGAACGTCCAGTGTCTGGAGAGCTGCTTAATGAGGAGTGGAATGAGGTTTTGGAAAAAACACCGGAAGGTGTATTGTCTGATTGAGATGGAAGGGTGATGAAATTTTTGGAATGAATTTAGGGTGTGGTCTCAATGACACCTTATCTTTAAAGAATACTGTAAAGGGCGGATGAGCCATTCGCGTGGCTAGTTCACTAACTCATCTGGCAGAAGTGATCGCAACCAGAAATACGACCTTCATAGAGAGGTGTAGAAGGGAACATGTGGCTAGGGTTTCAAAAGGTGGTTTAGTTAGTACTTGAAGGACCATGGTCAAGTCCCATTGAGGTACCGGCGGTTGAACATGAGGATAAAGGTTTTGGAGTCCTGCCATAAATCTTTTCAGTATAGGATGTGCGAAGACCGAGGAGTTGTCAATAGCTGTGTGGAAGCACGATATTGCTGCCAAATGCACCCTGATTGTGCTAAAAGAAATGTTTGTGTTTTTCAGGTAGACGAGGTAGTCCAGTAGTGATGCAATGGAAGCTGTAAATGGATCTACAGTGTGGTGCGAACACCAGGTGGAAAATCTGCGCCACTTTTGAAGTAAGTATGCCTAGTGGCTGGCTTCCTACTGTTTAGAAGAATGAACTTTGCTGTATCTGAACATGTTAATTCTGCTTGGTTGAACCATTGAGAAGCCAGGCTGTCAGATGTAACCTGTTGAGACCTTGGTGTAGGATTTTCCCGTTGTCTTGCAAGAGGAGATCCGGTACGATTGGAAGAGTTATTGGGGTTGCTATTGACATGAGTCGAAGACAGGAATACCACGGTTGCCTTGGCCATGATGGTGCTATTAGTATAACCCTGGCTGCATCCTGGCATATTTTTGTTAGGGTTTTGGGAATGAGAGGTATAGGGGGAAACACATAGTGAAGCGGTCTGTTCCATTTGATGAGAAATGCATCCCCTAAGGATTGTGGGTCCGCCCCTGCTCTGGAGCAAAAATGAAGACACTTCCTGTTGTGTGTTGTCGCGAATAGGTCGACTGTAAGGAAACCCCACACTTTGAAGATTTGCTGAAGGATGGAGTCCTTCAGTTCCCACTCGTGATTGTGGTGGAAGTACCTGCTTAGAGAGTCGGCTATTATGTTGGCTTTGCCCGGTAGATACATCGCCAAAATGTGTATGTGATTGGCGATGCACCAACGCCAGAGTTTCATGGCCTCTATGCATAGAGATGGAGAATGGGTTCCTCCCTGCCTGTTGATGTAGTACATGCAGGTTGTATTGTCTGTCCAGACGTTTATGACTTGTCCCTGTATTAAGGGGAGGAAGTGATGGCAGGCATTGCGTACTGCTCGAAGCTTGAGGAGATTTATGTGAAGGCGTGCTTTGTGCATCGACCATCTGCCCTGAGCCGTTTTGTGCTGCAGGCAGGCACCCCAGCCAATCTTTGATGCACCCGTGGTGATCTGTAATGATGGGGCTTGTGGTATGAAGGGAATGCCCTGCAACAGATTGTTGGGGGAGGTCCACCAGTTTAATGAATCCCTTATTGCTTTTGGAACAGAGAGAAGGTGGTAAGAGGCCTGTCTCCTGAACTTGAAGGTCCTGAGAAACCATAGCTGGAATGGTCTCATATACAGGCTGGCATTGCGAACCAGGTAAGTAGAGGCAGCCATATGGCCTACTAGTTTCATGCATGTGTGCGCCGTCACACGGGGAGAAATTTGTACTGATTGAGCTAGGCACTTCACAGTGCGAAATCTTTCCCGTGGAGGAAAGGCTGTAACGGAAGGAGTGTGAATCCTTGCCCCTATAAAGAGAATGTCTTGCGAGGGGGTTAGTGATGATTTTTCGTAGTTTATGGTTAGGCCAAGTCTGTGGAACAGGGTCAGTGTGGTTTGCAGGTGATGTTGAGCCTGTTTGGGGGATTGAGCCTTGATAAGGAGGTCATCCAGGTAAGGAAAAATTATGATTCCTTCTTCCTTCCTGAGGTAGGCTATGACTACGGACATAATTTTGGAGAAGACGCGTGGTGCCGTGCAGAGACCGAAGGGGCGCACTGTGTATTGATAATGATTGTCCAGGTAAAAATTTCCTGTGGGTTGGACATATTGCCACATGGAAATAAGCGTCCTTCAAGTCAAGGGATACAAGCCAATCGCCACGATCTAGTGCTGGAAGAATAATTGGAAGCATGACCATTTTGAATTTTTGGGTTCGGATAAAAACATTGAGAGCCCTGAGGTCCAATATGGGTTTCCATCCCCCTGTCTTTTTGGTGGTAAGAAAATATGGGGAATAGAAACTGCTGCCCCTGTATTGGCTGGGGACATACTCTATTGCCCTGAGAAAGGAGGTTGTCTATCTCCTGTGAAAGGAGTTGTACATGAAGGGGGTCCCTGAAAAGGGACGGGAAAGGGGAATGGGAAGTAGGCTGCGTGCGAAATGGGAAGGTGTATCCGTTGGTGGTAATGTCAATGACCCGTTTGTCCATTGTAATAGCCTTCCAATTGGGGAGGAAGGGCAGAAGCCTGCAGTTGAAGTAGGGAGTACGAGGATAAATTGCTTCCCGTAATGTTATGGAGCGGCTGATCAATCCCTCGACTGAGAAGTCAAAACTGTTGTTTAGTGTTCGAGTGCTGATTTGCGGATGATGCTCGATTCGGTTGCCTACGTCTAGTTTGATTTCTTGGTCTGGAACAAGGATTATCTTATCTCTTGTTTTGGGAGTAGAATGAGAGCCTGTTAGTATAGGGATGATATCTGTTGGTCCTCCTCGATGGGCCAAGGGTGTAAATGCCCAGAGTACGGAGGGTGGCTCTAGAATCCTTCAGAGTATGCATAATGTTGTTTGTTCTTTCTCCGAACAGCTTCTTTTTGTCAAATGGAAGGTCCTCTATGGTGTTCTGCAACTGCTTGGGAAAAGCAGCAGCATGCAGCCAGGAAGATCTGCGCATTACAATTGCAGAGGCCATAGCCCTTGCGGCTGTGTCAGCTACGTCAAGTGCTGCTTGAAGAAATGTTCTAGCTGATAATTGACCTTCTTTGATTAGTGACTTGAATTGTTCTATTTTGTCTTGGGGGATATGGTCAATAAAATCTGCAAACTTTGAATAGTTCTCATGGTCATAATTAGAAAGAACTGCCAAATAATTAGTTATTCGCAGTATCAAAGAGGCAGAAGTGTAGACTTTCCTGCCTAATAGATCGAGTTTTTTATCCTCCTTATCAGTAGGGGTTGATTTGGTCGTCGCCTGTTTTGCTCTTTGAGCCGCTGCTTCTATCACCAAGGAATTTGGCTGGGGGTGGGTAAAGAGGAATTCATTGTCTTTTGGAGGCAATGAAATATTTCTTGTCAATCTTTTTAACAGTGGGAGTTGTTGATGCTGGTGTTTGCCAGATAGCATCAGCAGGCTCCATAATACCTGCATCCATTGGGAGGGCGACTTTCGTTGAAACTGATGATTGCAGGATTCTATAGAGTTTGTGTGGAGTGGTTGATGTATCCTGCAGTGAAATGTCCATTGCGTCAGCGACTCTCTTAAATAGGTCATGGAATTGCTTATTATCATCATCTGACTTGGTAAGTTTAGTAGCATGGTCAGCCAATGTTTCATTTAAGACTTGCCCCAGAGGAGAATGAGACAGTTGGCTGAGTGGTGGAGCTGCCTGCTGAAGAATGGTCGGAAATTGTTGCACGGGGGGAGCTGGCTGTACAGGGGTGTAATAAGGCCAGGGTCCCCAAGGCGTCCACTGCATAGCCATTGGGGCATTATTGGAGTATGGAGGAGGTGCCCAGGTAAAACCAGGGTACTGAAGTTGCTGAGGTGGTATAGAAGATTCAGGAGGCACAGGTGGCTGTTGAGCTATTGGCTGGGGAGTATCAGAGCAGATGCTTTGTGAAGACGACAATGATATAGATGTCATCAGATCCTGTGAGGAATCCACCTCGAACAGAGGTGAAATTGGAGAGGAGTTGGGAGTTTGGCTACAGTAGTGGGTCTTTTGCTTGTGTTTCTGAGGACGGAACTCCCTCTAGTTTCATAGATGGGAGTTGCAGGGCTTGAGACGGAGCCAAGTGTGACGGAGCCGAGTGGTGCACCTGAGGAAAAGTGACGGGAGCAGAGAAAAATGCTGAGGCAGCATGATCCAACGGCACCAAAGGCTGTGGGGGGGGGGGGGGACAGAACCGAACTCTGTGCCGACTGGCAGAAGGTAGGTATCGGTGCAGAAGGGGTTGCCTGCACCGAGAACAGCACCGAAGGGAGGAGGGGGGTCAGAGCTCCTGCTGTTGCCGGTGCCATTCCAGCTGCTTGCTGAGGCATCACGGCTGTCAGTAAAGCAGGCGGTGCTGAAGGCCGAGCAACCACTGCAGTCTCTCGCCACTGTTCTTTAGATGAACTAGGGGAGCGGTTTCCCTTACAAGGGGTAGAATTGCCAGGGGCACTTGTAGGCTCAAGGGCAGTATCAACTCTGTGACTGCTTTTAGGTTTTTTTTTTTTGCAGTCAGAGAGGAAGGCTCTGAGGAGTGCCGCTTTTGCCGCTTGTCTGAGGCAGCCCAGGAGTGAGAGGGCTCTGAAGCTGGATTGAGAGCCCTCCATAAGAAGCAATTTCTGCTTCATTTGTCTGTCTTTCCTCGTGAGGAAAGGTTTTTACAGTGAAGACACTTGTGAGATAAGTGTCCCTCACCGAGGCATTTGATGCATTGATTGTGGCCATCCGATGCTGGTATTGCCTCGCTGCAGGAGGCGCAGCGTTTGAAGCCTGGTGGTGTCAGCATGAGGAGTTTAGTTTCGCTTTGCTGGGTTTCCTTTTCTTTTTTTTTTTTTAAGTTTCCTTTTCTTTTAACTGTTTCCTATCCTTTCTGCATTTGGTTGTAGATTATGTTGTCGTCGTCATTTCTGCACTGGTTTCAGTTTAAGCAGAGCTGTGAGAAAAGCTGTCCTGAGCCAACAGCGGAAAGGAGGGAACTGAGGACGGGGGGGGCACGCACGTGAGTCCCTAAGGGCGTGAAGTGACTCAGTGCTCCTCGTTGCACGCGTCCCCCCTCCCTTCTGGGCACTGCTGTGAGAATCTCCGATCCCTGGTGCATGGTGCTGAAGACACCTATGGTGGAGCAGTTGGAGACACTGCTCGAAGAAGAATAAATGTGCTGGCTTAGAAAGACCTGTGTGATAACCTGTAACCACGGGCACTCCACTCCCTGTAGTCCATGCAGAGAAAGCATCACAGATCATCATTGGTTTAGGCCCTCACATGTACTGGTGACATCACAGAGAAGATCAGGGAGCTGGGCAGCCTAAACATCCTAACTAGGAAGGAGACAGATGTGGGTCTTTGCCCAAGAGAGGAGATGGCTGAGGAGCTGGGAGCTTTGCATTAGTGCCCTTCATAGACAAGGGGGGAAATTAAATGTGGTTGCCCTGGACAATGACAGTAGGTAGATGATGTTAGAAAAGGTTACTGATGGTGCCATTATCAGTTTACTGATGAGCCCCAAACTTCCCTTCCCTTCAGCTGTACGTTAAAATGGGAACTAGACCCCCTTATCCTACCTCAGTTTTGGAGTACTGACACCAAATACATTTTTAAAAATGCACAGTTTAAAATTGTTCATTTTCATAACCCCCCTACCCAAACCTGCTTCTAGAGCAAAGGAGTCTTTCCCACCTGTGTATTAGTTCCCTGTCACAGCCAGCATTTCAGTCACTCAGGCACTCTCCTCCGCGATGTGCCAGCCCTTCCTTTACCCTCCAGATTTACAGTAGCTGAACCTCAGCCACAAGTCCCTTCCAAGCTTCCTCCTGTAGTATCCAGTCTCTAAATCCTGGATACTCAAAGAAATCCCAGCTTCTCCTACAAAAGAACAATAAATCTCAATTTTACCTTAGACCTTACTCCTGTAGTACACAGAGCACTTGAGATCACCTATAGTAAAGCAAAAGGAAATGTGCTTAAGGAAGAACAGATTGAAATAGAAACAAGTGTGAGTGATGGATTGAAATGGTCCCAAATATAACAAACATAAAATGCAAATATCAGTTATTACATTTCTGATCTAATGCAGATTATTTTCAGCCCACATGTCAGTCTTTTGTACCATTATCTAGCCCCCAAAGGCCAGTCTTCAAGTAAGCACACTGACCTATCAATTTCTAAAGGGGAAGCTGTGTTAGGCTAGTTCAGTAAAACAAATAAAGTGTCCTTAAAAGACTAACAGATTTATTTATTGCATGAACTTTTGTAGGAGAAAATCTCACTTTGTCAGACTGTATGAAGATCAGGGAGCTTACAGAATGGGAGGAAAATAAATGTAGGGAAGTGTAAGTCATGTGCCACCTCAGTGAATGTGTACAGAGTGTCTTTCTCCACTCTGACGTTTACTGAATCAGTCTGTTGTCTTTACCCACAGACAGAGCCACTTGCTATTATAAAACTTTTATCTTCCAAGTGGTTTTTATTACTTGTAATATGTCTTTGATTGCCTTTATGGGTTGATGCCAGGGCAGAAGTAAGGAATGCAATTACCAGTGCACTTTGTCTTCATTGGCATCAGCTCAGGGCTAGCCTGGGATAGTCAACAGCTCTCTCCTTCTTCAACTGGCCATCATCAAGTCATATTTCTCGGCCAGAGGAGCCTAATTTTCAATATAGTTGTGTTTATCATTCAATATCACTTGTACATACCTCTCTCATTGATTATGGGTCTTGATAAGTTACAAGTTTCCCAAAGAGCTCACATGCTACCTGCATGAATGAATGCCATGAAAGGAGTGTGTTAGGTGCAGCGAGTTTGCCAGGTCCTGTTGGTAAAGAACAGCGAACCCTTTGCCAGTTGACACCAGTGGGCCTTTGTCACCATGATCCTATGATGATAAATTGGAGATGGTGCCTTCTTTAAGAGGGAATTGTACCAGACAGACTCTGTGGGTCAGTGGATGGATATGGTTTTGGTGGCAGATGGTTGCAGACACCAGGAGTTTCAGGTCGCAAAATGGGATTTTCTCCCACAAAAGCTCATACAAGAAATAAATCTGGTAGTCTTTAAGTGCCACACGACTCCTTTTTTTTTTTTATTTCAAGAAAGGTGCTGTAGCAATTCTAGTTTTGACAGGGTTGTAAGGTGAAGCCTGGTTGGAGGGAACTGTTGAGGGCTGGAACATCTGAGTTGAGTTAATTGTTTTAAGTAAGCAAGGGCCAAAAGAAGAGAAATGTATGCTGCATTTAAGTCTACTTGCCTTTTTTGGGTAGCTGAGAAAGGGAAACTGAGGCAGTAAACATGAGAAGTGGTCTAACCCTCTTTCTTTTTTTGTATAGGTGAAGCCAGAGCTGGAAGAGAAAGACAAACAAGAAGTATCCAGTCTATTATGCCATAAGTTACAGATACCAGGTCATTGCTGGAATGAACTACCTCATTAAGGTCAGTACTCAACATGCAAAAAGTGGGGGCCTGTGTCAAGTGTTTTAATAGAAGAACAGCAGCAGGATGTTCAAATAGTAAGCTAATACTACAAGGAAATTTCCATAATTACTTTTAATCAAGTAGAGAGAATCTCTCTTGGTGTTTATACAGTGCCCAACTAGCAACTGTCGGTGCTAGTTCTCTGCAAAAAGGAAAGAAAAGTTACCTACAGTAACTTGTCCATTTCCCACTGCCTTCCTGACATCTACTTAGCATGGTGTTCTCTACTGTTTTATGGCAATGGGAAATGCACTTCTGTCGACATAGCATCATGCTACTTACCAGGGTGTTCTTAATAAAACAACCTCCATCTACTTCCAGGTTTGATTGTGCCCATCTTTACAGATGCTCAGTTGAACTTACAAAACTGATCCTCCACTGTTGGTGTCACTGGTTGCAGTGTAGATAAGGCCTAAAAAAATGAGATTCACAAAAGCCTGCTCACTGGATAGGAAACTATGCAAGTTACCCAACAGAAAACATCGAGGAGAGGTGCCAGTGATTATGTCTACACTGGAGCTTTAAGTAGACTTAAGGGCCCTTAAGTCAACTTAAATAAACCTAGGCTACACTGCAAGCCAACAAAGTCGACCTTCCCCATCGCTAAAGTCAACTTTATAACTTCCAATTATGAAGTTGACTTGACAATTAAGTCGACATTATTAAGTCCACTTAAGGCAATGTGGCCAAGGAGTTGCCTTAAGTTGACTTAATTGGCCTCCTATCTACAGAAAACATGAGGATGGGCACTGGAGAGAAGGCACAACACAACTGGGAACATTCCCAGCTGTGAGCATGCATCCAAACTCCCCATGTTCCTCGACTGATCTGGCATCTTTCCACCTTCTCAGCCTGACCCCCCCCCCTTCTCAGCCCAACCCGTCATCTCCCCCCCATTCTCAGCCCAACCTCCCATCTCTTCCATTTTTAGCCCAACCCCACAAGTCTCCCGTTCTCAGCCCAACCCCGCATCCCCCCCTTCTCAGCCAGCCCAACCCCGCATCTCAGCCTGACCCTTCATCACTCCCATTCTCAGCCCAACCCCGCGAGTCTCCTGTTCTCAGCCCAACCCCACATATCTCCCCCATTCTCAGCCAGACCCCACATGTCTCCCCCCCTTCTCAGTCCAACCCTACTTATCTCTCCCCTTTTCTGCCCAAACTTGTGTTGTCTCCCCCTTTGCCCTTCTCAGCCCAACCCTGCCTGGCTCTCCCCCTCTCTGCCCAACCCTGTGTGTCTCCCCTTCTCACAGGTTCCCCCTGATACTGTTGCAAAACAAACAAGGAGTCCAGAGGCACTGTTTTAAGATTAAAAGATTTATTTATTGGATGACCTTTCATGGGAGAAAATCCCACTTTGTCAGATAGTTTGAAGATGGGGAAACTTACAGAATGGCAGGAAATAAATGCAAGAGAGTGTAAGACATAGGCTCAGGTCACACTAACAAATCAAAGCAGTTGTTAAGATTCAAAGACGGAAACAGCACATAGAAAGAAAGAAAGTTGCTGTTTCTTTTAGATTAGATTGTGTGAAAGCAGGATTAAATCCTGACAATGGACTCATTTTCCCATTACAACAGGTGATTTGACTTCACCTTCCTCTATGTGCTGTGTCCGGGTGTTTGAGTCTTAACAACTGCTGCGCCCTGCCCCTGCGCTGGTAGTTGCCCTGTGGCACGTGGTCCAGAGCCAGAGGAGTATGGGCAACACAGGGAGGGTGTGGAGTGCTGTGCTGGCACATCGCTGGGCTACATCAGGCTCCCTGACTTCCCAGGGCTCCCTGTTGCCACACACAGTATGGAGGGCGGTGTGGTCGCTCACTTCCTGTAGCTGGCATTTCTGCTGTGGTATACTGTGGGGCAGCTACCCACAATGCACCACTCCTAGGGTGACCTAGCAGCTGCCAGCGTTGATGTGGGCAGTCTCCTGGCATTCTGAGTGTGGACGCACTAAGCTGATTTAACAAGGTCTACTTTAAGCCAGTTTAAAGTAGACCTTATTAAACTGGCTTAAGCGACCCCTGTAGTGTAGACATAGCCTGTGTATCCTGAGTGCTATTCTTCAAAAGAATGTAAGGCTATGTCTACACTACAAAATTCATCCGAACTAAGCAAATTTAGTCTGGACTAAGTTGAACCCTGTCTCCACTAGGCTTTGCCTAGTTCAGACTAAAATTTTTTTTTAGTTCGAACTAAGCAAAGCTTAAATTGAACTAGTTAGTTCAAACAGGTGGTTCAAACTAACTGCTTAGTTCGAAATTATTTACAAATTTAGTTTGAACTAGCCTAATGGAGACATGCTGGTTCAAACTAAATAAGTTTGAACTAGAGGTTTGTTCCAACTAAGCTCAGTTTTTTACTTTGAACTAGCCTCACTCTTTTACTTCAGACTAAAAAGTTAGCTTGAACTAAAGAAAGAGTGGTTAGTTTGAACTAAAAATTAGTTTGAACTAAAAAAATCTGTGCTTAGCTCAAACTAAGTTCTAACTACTAAGTTTGGACTAAGTAAGTCCAAACTAAGGTTTTAGATGTAGACGTAGCCTAAAAGTCAGTACTTCCCATGGCAGAATCCCTCATTCCATAAGTATGGCCTGCAGTCTTAATTCCAAGCTCTATACATTTAGTCAGATTAAAATACATACTGTTTGTTTGTGCCCACTATACCAAGAAATCCAGATCAAGGAGCTTGGAGGGAGGCACTTGTCTCTAATTGGGAGTCACAGCCCATAAAATGTAGAAGTGCTCAATAAATATTTCTATTCTGTATATGGAAGAAAAATAGATGGTATAGGCCTATCCTATGTGATAATCTTTCTGTTCTCCAAATGATGTTAAACAGAAGCTATTTAGGTTAGACGTTTTGAATCAGTAGTACCAGACAATGTGCATCCAAAAGTTCAAAAACAGCTGACTGAGGAGTCTACTGGACCATTAACGACAAGTTTTCAATAAGTCTTGGAGCTCTCTGGAACTCTGGAAGAAAGTTAGTTATGTCACTTTTTAAAACAGGTACATGGGATGAGCCAGGTGATTCTAGACTTGTCAGCCTGATGTTGATCCTGGGCAAGTTAGTGGAGCAGCTGACACAGGACTCTGTTACTAAAGACTTAAAAGATGGTAATGTAATGAATGCAAAGCAACATTGGCTTATGGCAAATAGATCCTATCAAGCTAAGTTCATATTTTTTTGATGACTGGACATTTGGTTGATAAAAATAATAGTGTTGACCTAAGATACTTAGGTTTCTGAAAGGTGTTTGAGTTGATACAGCATGACATTTTGTTTAATGTCTATAGACATAATACCACATGGCATTTAGTGTATGGCTAATTAATAGGTCTCAAAACTATGCAATTAATAGGTCTCAAAATGTAAATAGGAAATCATGATCAAGCAAATTTGTTTCCAGTGGAGTCCCTCAGGGCTCAGTCCTTCACCCAATGCTATTTAACACTTCAGTCACTGACAAGAAAGCAAACATAAAAACACGCTGAAAGTTTTTGAATGACTCAGAGGTTGAGGAAGTGGAAAACAATAGAAAGGGTAGGTCACTGTGTTACCTGGAGTTCTTTGGGCATAAAGCTCTTGGTGCATTTACTCTATGCAACTTAACATCAGGAAATAAATCAATAGAGATGTGGCCATCCGACTGACAGGTGACTGGGATGAAAAGTACGGACAAAAATTCTCTTACTTAAAGTTGTACTTTACTTAATCCTGAGCATTTACATATGAACAAAACTTATCAAAATTTGAAGTTGTTCTGGAATGGTGCAGGAGCCACCTTCCATTTGTCTGGTGTTTCAGCAGTCATTTCAGACCCTAAACTGTGTCCATGCAGAGCCCAAACTTTTCTCTTATTTATCCTTGTTAGTAGACAATAAATGTCCATCAAAAAATACTAGTTAGGCAAACAGCTTAAAAACTAAGCAAGAGTTCTTCAGATTACTAATTAGCTGGAGGTGTGCTTGCAGAGTCTGTATGCCTTGAGGTCCAAAAAGCACATCCCAGACCCAATACGTTCAGCAGAGATCTTATAAGGAAGGACTCAAGCTTGGCTCTCCCCTCCACTCCTGGCTTCATGCTTACATATGCTAAGAACTTTGCAGAGACCTACTGAGTTAGCTGCTGGTAGCAGCAAGTACAGTGGGGATCAGTTTATGCGCGAACTCAGTTAACACGTTAGTGTCATGTCCCCCAAACCTACCCATTTAACAGGCAGGACTCATTAACTTGTGGTCAGGGCATCACAGGTGCCTGGCGCACGGGGCTTGTGCCCTGAATCCCAGCGCCTGGCCCCGTGCTAGGCCGGGCTGCCCACGGCCACAGCTACCACTCCCTGCTGGATCAGGCAGAATTGGGGCCCGGGGCATGGCCCACGGCCAGGGAGCACAGCCTGGGCTGGTGCCCCTGGTCCTTCCCCAGGGCAGCAATGATCCTGGTCCCATGTATGCACGGGCTGGTTTACAAGCGGTCGGGGCGGCTTGTCTCCCAACACCTGCGCATTAACCAGTCCCCTCTGTATTGATAATAAATATTAGCAGTCCCCAGCCCCTTGACTGATCTGTTAAAATCTTCCCATACAACTCATTCAGAGAGCTCTGAATTGCTTGGTATACTGGGCGCAAACAAACAGTATGTATTTTAATATGGCTAAATGAAAATGCACACAGCTTGGAGTAAAGACTCTAGGCCACAGTTACAAAATGAGGGATTCTCCCCTGGGAACAGCAGTGGAGCACCTGTAAGAAGGTCAGAAACTGACAAGATCCCAAAGAGGCACAAATAAGTGATTCTATAAAAGAGAGACTCTAAAAACAAGGACAAGCTTTCTCCCGCCCCTCCCCCCCCCCCAGAACAGTAGAGGAGGTGCGAAGGACTTGATGTGAATGTGGCTCTCCAAACTCCTATCTACACTGGAAGCTCAGTTAAGTCGACAATGTCAACTTTAAGTCAATTTAAGACAATCTTGTTAAGTCGACTTAGATCATCCACATTCAGAAGTCCTATGAACTGCCCACATCCACACTGTCAGGTGCTAAGTCAACTTAACTCTTAAGTCAACCTTATTAAGTCAACTTAAGTGCTATTCCCCATCTACACTGGCTTACGTCAACTTAATAAGGTTGACTTAAGCATTAGGTTGACCTTCTGACGTGGAGTTATTAAATCAACTTAAGAAAGCACTAAAAGTCAACTTTATTAAGTCAACTTAGTCCCCATTTGTTTAAGTCAACTTTATAAAATCAACTTAAATGGCTTTGCTGCCTTAAGTCGACTTTATTAAGTCAACTGAAATGGCCACATTTTGTTAAGTTGACTTAACCCTTAAAGTTGACTTTAAGAGTGAGAGTTATTAAGTTGACTTAAGCAAGTGCTTAAGTTGACTTAATGAACTCCAAATGTGGCTCTGGAGTTGCTAAAATTGACTTAAGCCTGGTTAAGTTGACTTAAGCCTCCAGTGTAGACATACCAAGAGACTTGCCCTAGAACACCTCAAAGCCCACTGGCTAGTGCACTCCCTGAGATGTCAGTATCCTAAAATCAACTTCCTTCTGCACACCAATGCAGCCCAGGTGTCCACACCACATTTGAACATCCCCACCATGGGACAAATAGTTATAAGGTGGAAAATTACCATCTTCTCCTGTCATTTCATAAATGTATCCCCTAACAATTAATCATTTGGAAATACTAAATATTTATTTCAGAATTTCAAAATAAACTTGTTTGAGTTACATTAGCCACAATTGTCACAAATTCACAGAGTTTTGGAGATTTGAAACTAAATTTTTGCTGAAATCAACTCTGTCAAAAAGAGCTTCACTCATTCCATATGAGACTGTTGGATTACCTCATTCCTGAATCAAGTCATCTGCACCTTGATTTCCCCCTCTGGTGATAATGTGCTTCTGGCTTGGTTGTTTAGCCTACCAAAAATCCCAAACCAGTCTTTCTCCAAGTTGTGACAAAGTTCCTCCTTTACCTTGGTGGGCCCCACGCTTCCCTCTAGCAGCGATTGCCTCTCCCTCAGCCCTGGGAAAATCCTTTGCCCCCCCTTGGGCAGGGTTTTTTTCCTTCCCCCCCATCTTTGCACCTGTGGGGCTCCTCCTGACCAGCATTCTGCTCCTTCTCCAGATCTGTCTGCCTTCCATACACCTTGCCTCTTCTCACACTCCCATAGTTCTCTTGACTCCAGCTACACCCTTCCTCTGGAGGGAAGGCTTTTTAACTAGTCCTGGCTGAGGCCTAACTTAGCTCCATGTGTGCCAAATTGCTTCAAGTAACCATTGCTCAGCTACAAGGAGAAACAAAACTTACTAAATCTGGGCCTAATATATTCATTTTCTAGGACTCTTTGGAAACCCTCCAGTCTGACCCTGTCACAAAATCCAGCTAGATGCATTAGGTCTTAGAGAGTTTAACAGAAGGGATTCTTCCTAAAACACCCCTCTTCCCTTTTCTCTGGCTTTCATCAACTGACTTTGTCTACAAATGATGAAGAAATCCTCTTTTCCAACTTTCTTTGCCTTGTCCTGAATGTCTGTGAAAACATCTATGGCAGGGGTGGCCAAACTTCTGGAACTCAAGAGCCACACAAGTTGATTATTACTTCGAGAGACACACTGAGGCATACAGCCATATACTTTTAGGTACTCCAAAATTACTAAGTTTAAAATTCATTGAACACTTTAATTTTACTGTAAAAAGAGGGCAAATATTTATCCTACTAATGTCAGATTCTAATAATTACTTAAGGTTACCATGAGAATTAGGCCTGTACAGTAAAAACTTAGCTGCTGCTCAGTGTAGAAGACTGCAGGCTAGTGGTCAGTTTTTTAAAATCCTGACCATGCCGCTCTTCTCCCCGCCATCCCTGACCATGCTGCACTTCTCCCCACCATCTCGACCCCTGCCTGAACTCGTAGGCCGTGGCTGCTTTCCTAAACTGATTTGCTGATGTTCTTCCAGGAGCCACAATTTTTCATTCAAGAGCCACATGTGGCTCTTGAGCCGTGGTTTGGCCACACCCGATCTATGGCATTTTCACAGCAAAAAGGATAAACTTTTCACTGCCAGCCTCAGCATGGGATCTGAGTGAAGTCAGTGAGAGTTTGCCTTAGGAAAAAATGATCGAAAACTTTTGGGTTTAACCATCAGATTTCCTTAAGGCAAATTCTCATTGGGTATGTCCATACTTACTCTTTAAAATGAAATAACAATGGTTATTTCCATTCAAAGTAGTGCATGTCACCACCAGCTTTCCTTATTTTGAAATGAGGAACTCCCTCATTTTGAAATAAGGAATGGTCATTTTCATATAATAAAACTTTTCTTTATATTGAAATGACAGTTAAATTGAAAGCATTATATCAAAATAACATAGCGTAGATGCGCTATTTCGATTTAACACTTTTTGCTTTTCTCCTTCCCAGGGTGCCTTCCTCTTTCTATATATTAGGTGGGGGCATGGCCCTTCTTGGGGGCCATCTTGCCACACCTCCCATGGAGCCCCTCTCCTAAACTGAACACACTAGTTTGATTTGGGTTTCTAGTGGGGACATGTTAAATCAATTTAATGATTGTTATTTTGATTCAGTTAGATGAATTTAAGTTAAATCAATCTAACAATCTAAGTGTAGACATAGCCATTGAATTTATTCAGATCCTACAAAAAGCAGAAGATGAAGGACTTTAGTGGAAAGGATATTTCTTTAGGTATAACGACTGTTGGGGACACACAAGCCTGTCTTTGCTCAAACATCTGATATGAAATGAGACCGTTTCTACAGACCAGATCTAGGGTACTGCATGAGACCGTGTGTGATTTAGTTCTAGTTTTGTAACTGTTCAAAAGTTCAGCCCTACGCCTCCTCAGAACAACCTTTCGTTACAATTCACTAAGTCCAGAGTTGTCCCATTCTGTGTCTTTCAGGTTTCCATCAGCAATACCAATGATGAATGTGTGCACTTGAAGGTGTTTCAAGCCCTTCCCTGTAATGGAGGGAAGATCAGTCTTACCGGCTTTCAGATTGCCAGAAGCAAAGATCCACTGGAGCCATTTGATTGCAATGCTTGAGATGGAATCTTCAGTTGCTCTTTCTATGGATGACCAGCTGATACCACCTGTGTTGCCAATACAGGATTGAAAATAAAATGAATCTGATTTTGAAAGGTAAGTGTGTGTTTCCATGCTTCATATAAGAAAAGGTCTGAGTTCACTGCACCAGTAAGTAACCAGCTGCTGCTAACTTATGACAAGCTACCAAAGTCACATGCTGAATTTATCCCAATGTCAACAGCTCAGCACTGTGTCTCCCTAAAACACCCTTTTATTAAAATATTCTTAGTCTATCAGCTTGACTATCTCATTTCTCCTGGATTTTCATTTTCTGCTAATAAAGTAACTTGTGGAGAACTAGAAGAATTCTGCCAATTATGTCTCAAGTGTATGTTTCACAACGATGCCACCACCCACAGCTACCACATCCCATCAACACTCATAAGAAAAAGAATCATCTGATTAGACACTCCACAGCAGACAAAACCACATCTGGTAACATCACATCAATTGTTTCTGTGGCAAAAAAAAAAAAAAAGAAAGAAAATTGAAACCCTCCCTCAACAAACCTTACATCCATCACAGTCTCTCTACCACACAGAATATAGCTGTATAGTCCATGAAATCCAGCCACCAGAATGTGAGCCACCCAGTAGACAAAGGGGCACTATTGTACTACTTTATCACACTATGTGAATGTGAACAACACACATCTAACATCACCTATCATAACGAAGTAAAAAAAGATGCCTCACCACAGTCAGTTAAAAATACCATCAAATCCTTTCCCAACCAATGCCAAGAAAAGTTTGAGAATCTCATTGCCCCCTCCCCAGGCTACAGGATTCCCTTGGGTGCAGTCTGGAAGCTTTGGAACGTCTATGCCACTTCACCTTTCCATCCTGGGCCAATTCCCAACAATGCCTCACTGGTGACTGATAATCAGCAGACCCCTTTGGCACTGTTACCACCCAGCATCTCAGCAGGTGGAGTCACACAACCCAGTTACAAGGATGCTCTCCAGCCATTCGTGAGCCAATAACAGAGAAAGGCACCAGTCTATTCTTCCCAGCCCTGCATTATGGGAGTATACACTCTTGCACTGGCCAGAGGATGGGCCAGGGCAAGCTCATTACTTAGTCCTACCTTCTCTTGTTTTGGAATGAACATGCACCAGTCCTTCCCAGCTTAGCTGAGATTTCCCAGATACTTCACCCATGACACACTGCTTTAGGGAAAATTATACAGCAGGTTTATTAACTACCTTCCCCCATTCAACTAGCCTCCCCCGTTCAAAGTCCTTTATCTTCCAGGTGTTACTTCAAGTGCTGAGCTGTGGGGGAGTGAATAGAAATGGTGGTTTCGCTACCTGTCTTTTGTAGCTTCTTCCAGCTTGACAGAACAGTCAGTACTTGGGAGTCTGTCCTCATTGGTCAAGCAAGATCCATTGTCTCAGTAACATAAACAAGCAAGGAGTCCTATGGCACTTAAAGATTAACAAATATATTTATTGCTCGAAAGCTCATGCAATTAATATATTTGTTAGTGTTTAAGTGCCACAGGACTCCTTTATTGTTCGTTTTACTGAACTAGACTAATATGGCTGCCCCTTTGGATATTGTCTCAGTATTTTCTCTCATGAAGCCTTGTAGGATTGCCAGTGGGAGAGTGCATTCCCTTTCATGGGTCATTAGCATGCCTGGCTGCTTCACTGTTGTAACTGAAAAGTCGTTATGCATGTTTCTTGCCTCCTAATGTATTGCAGTAGCACATACACAACAAAACCTCATAACTTGGCATACAAAGATAGCACATAGAATCTAACAGGATATTTATGTTTACCAGATCAAGCCTTCTGAAATGATACATCACAAAGTATCCTAAGTACAGAACATATCATAATTACATGACAGCGGTGAATATGGGAATTCTGGGACACTGCTTTCAGACACAGAGTGTAACATCACCTCAGGGACCACCTGTTTGCTTCCTAAGACACAAAAAAGGGACCTCAGGGAAATTTATCATATCTGGTCATAGCACTTACTCAAGAAATATCAGGACTCTTAGAAACCATCCTCAACCCACTCACCACACCAGTGTCCTCTAAGATACTTCTGACTGCCTCCAGAAACTTTTCAATGTTGCCAACCCATCCCATCACCATCCTTGCCATGATGGATGGCACCTTGCCATACGCAAATATCCCTCACAGTGTTGGCACTGCTGCCTGCCTCAAATAGCTGTGAAATGCTGTATGTCATGTATAAATGTACTCAAAACATATCAAACTCATCCATTTAATCCTCACCCACAACCGCTTCACATTTAACAACAAACATTTTGTCCAAACCATAGCGATGTGGTTTAGTGGGATCTCTAGCCAATATTTTAGCTGCTTCTTGGGTCACTTTTAGGAATAATTTATACAAAAATGCACCGCAAAACCAATGTGAAATGTGCGAGATGCTTATAATTTCATCCTCAGTACAGATGACCTAAACTTCCTCAGTGATTTCTACCACTCTTTCAGTCTTCTCCCACTTGCGCCAGCTACAACTGCCCTCCCCACTCCACCAATGAAATCATGATAACAATAGATCCCACCAAAAGCCCAAGTCTGCTGATGTAGCAGTTGATCTGGTAATCTTGGGATGGCTTTATGCTGCTTGTCAACCAGACCAAGGTCTTGGTGTGAGAAATAGTCGGGCTAAAATGAGAGCATGCAAAAGGTCTCATAAGAATGCTGGGACACATGGATCTAATGATCAACAAGGCCTATACAAGCAAATTATATCCAACATATGGTTGAACAGCACATCTCAGCCTTGAATGTAGGGCTGAAATGGAATAGCAGATGCAGGACCCTCTCAGAACGTGATGCCACCTTTATGGACTATTCTAGCAAGTGGAATTTGAGCCTTGCAACTTATTCAGTTTGCTTTTCATTGTTTGCTAGATTGCATAGGTGCTACATATAGGTGCTGCTGCCCACCCAATGATTCATCCTATAGTCTGGCACCTTCCCTGTCAGGTCTACTTCACTCAGTTTTCAACACATTCCCACACATACTTTGTGTTTTTCCCTGGTATTGTTAAATATATCGGTAGCATTGCTGTACCTGACAGCGAATCCTAGAATCCATGCAATTCTTGATTAACCAGTTGATGGAAGGTGAATCTTGCATTAGAAGGGTAGTACCTTGAAGTCAAAAATCAATAGTGACTGAAAACATTTTCTATATTTATCTGTATACCCTGGTTAATCTGGGGATGATTAGCTAATTCTCATACCACATTTCATATATCATTGTTTTATTTATATTTTTCTACATCAATACTTCAGACTTTCACAAATCATTACTTGAACAAGGGCAGATAAGCAGCATCCTACCTTATTCTAACAACGATCCTGAAATCCTTTCTTTCTTTGCATTCAGAGTTCTGTGAGTTCCTCATACAACTTTTGACATTGCAAAGCATGTTGGCATTATTCACTTTTACTTGAGAGTTCCTGGTATTTCCCAAAAGACCTCTTGAGGGTCAAAGTGGACATGTCTCAACCAGTCTTTTCCGTCAGAAGTTCATTTGAGTCAGTTACTTACTTTCCATGATGTTGGTGTATGGAAAACATGGCTTTGCAGGAGTTGATATTAATTTAATATGGTGGCTGATGTTAGGGGGAATGCCAGCAGTGCAGTAAAATGCCCAGGGCCCTGCTATTAACTGGAATACCAATGAGCAGATTGCCAAAAGCAGCTAAGTTAGTAGGCCTTTGAAGAAGCCTTAGTATGGTTAGGCAGCCCAGGAGGAGTGGAGGGTATCCACCAAAAGTGAGCAAAACTCTGCTGGCTTACTTGATAAGTTCTCTTTTAGAATTACTGAAATCTATGTCTTTAAAACACAGGAAGTCTACATATATGTTATCTTTACTGTTCTGTGGAAGTAGAATTGCAGGACTAACAACTTAAAAGAGTTTCTTAATCATTTTTCTTGCATTGGCATGTTATTGATGTCATTGTAGCAGTTACTACCTTAAGAGGGGTAGAGAGAGGTCTGAGGAATTTGGATCTGAGTTTGTAGACAGCTCTTGGACTCGGCAGAGACAGGCAGATAGTTGGCCACTTGAACCTTGTCCTTTCTTCACTCAAGACCCCTCCAGACTTTGGTACTTATTGTTGGGGGCACTCTATCCTTTTGCATATTGCTTGAGACCTAGCAAAAAGTAATTCTGGATTAAAGCACTTGGGGTTTGTGCCAAGGTTTAACCATATGGAAGTGCTGTGTCCCTCTGATTTGTTCCTGACACCACTGCACAAACAATACACTTACTGCAAACTTTGGGTTCAGAAAACCCCCGGTAACAGTTAGTAATTATGGACACTAGCATATGTTGCTTTCTATATGTTTCCAGAATTTCTGTGATTCATTAATATGCCAGATTATTTATTTTACTTCAGCACAAGGGGGCACTATCGTATCAACTTTTACTATATGTTAATTTACCCTGAAGATCAAGTTAGCGTTCCTCAAAAAGAAATATGATGAGCCACTCGCCATGGAACAGCCAAACAAACAGACATCACTTGCCAATTAATCTTTTTCCAGAATGACTCAGTGGTGATCATTTTTTCCTGATTTCAGACACAGCTGGAGCATGACATTTACATGCAGGATATGATGGGTGAGCATTACTCCCCAATTTCAAACATTAGTTGAAAACAATAAGTTGTCAAGTTAACCAATCATACACTAGAATTTATTTTGGGTATGTAACAATATTTCATTAGCTGTGACTAGAGCATGTTTCACAAGGAGTGTATTAAATAAGTTCCACTCTACAAGACCTCTCCCTCTATAATGCTCTGTTCAATGCCATATTTTCAGTCACATTACATGCGAACATGGCTTCTTTTATGATATCTCACCACTGCCTGTTGGGTCAGCTTGTCTCTTTCCTTCAATTTTGATCTGTTGGGCTGTTTTACCTGTACAGTTGTCAGGACCATGATGTACATGACCAAGCCATCAGAGCCTGCACACCCTCATTTTTTTGTTTGTCTGTTTATGGATGTTACTTTGACTGTGTCTCTAATACACATTCTTCATATAGTCCTTCTTTGCTTATACCAGTTGTCCATCTCAACATTTAAAATTCTGTGGAACAGATAGTTTGTTCATGCTTCTCCTTTTTTGCCAACACTCAGTGCCAGATAGTAAAACTGGAGAGACCACCATTTTATAGACTTTCCCTTTTAATCTTATTGGTATCTTTCTGTCGCATTCCACACCACTTATTTCTTTGCATTGGCATCAGGCATTTATTATCCTAGCTCTGCTTCTGTTCTCCATTTCCCTTGAAATTTTGCATTTTCAGTACTGTCTGTGTATCTATGTTCAAGGATAACTCCTCAGTGTTCACACTATAGAAATTATATACTATAATGTTTCAAAGTGTTCTAGTTCAGCAAAACAAACAAGGAGACTTGTGGAACTTGTAAAGACTAACACATTTACTTATCACATGAGATTTTGTGGATTTTCCCACAAAATCTCATGCAATAAATAAATCTGTTAGGCTATGTCTACACAGATTGTTAAATCGATTCAACTTAAATCTAACTAATTAAATCACACTAATAATCATTAAATCTAAGTAAGTTAAATTGAAATAGCACGGTTCTACTACAAACTGAAATTGAACTAGCGTGTCCATGGACAGGATGTTCTAGTTCAATTTAGAAGAGGGGCACCATGAAGATTGTGACAATATGGCCTCCAGGAAGGGCCACTCCCCCAGCCAAGCCTATGAATACGGAATGGGACCTCTAGCAAGAGGCTGAGGGAGGAGTTTATGGATCGAGCCCAGTACCCACAGCATGCCTGAGCGGTGCCCATGCCCCCCACTAGCCTGCAAGGTGCCCTAATCCCCTGGAGCACACTGTTCCAGGACCCTGAGAGCACCAAGACAGACTCCAGCACCACCATCATGCTGACCCTGCAAGCTGCCACAGTCACCCTGCTGCCCTCTCTGTCCCATCGATTCTGGGCATGTACACTAGCAGCAACTGGTGGGAGTGGATAATCCTCACCACTTGTGACAACAAACAGCAGATAAGATGGTTTCTTACCTGTAACTGTCGTTCTTCGAGAGGAGTTGCTGATGTCCATTCCACTGACAGGTGTGTGCACGCCTCCGTGCATGGCTACTGGAAACTTTTTCCCCCAAGCAGCAACTGTAGGGCTCGCTCCGGCTCCCCATGGAGTGGCGTACATCTGCCACAGTATATCAGGGGAAGCCAGAGCACAGCCCGCTCAGTCCCTTCTTTCCGCTAACTAGGAAAGTGGGGATGGTGGGTGGGATTTGAATGGACATGAGCAACTCCTCTCAAAGAATGACAGTGACAGGTAAACCGTCTTTTCTCCTTCGAGAGCTTGCTCATGTCCATTCCATCCACAGGTGAATCACAAGGTTACCAGGGATGGCGGGTGGAGTTAACGGTGAACAGACTGCAGCACCTTTCTTCCAAAGGCTGCATCTTCGCTTGCCTGTTCCACAATGGCATAATGCAAGGCAAACGTGTATTGAAGACCATGTAGCAGTTCTGCAAATTTCTTGTACAGGTAGGTTGGCCAGGAAAGCTGTAGATGAGGCTTGAGCCCTCGTTAAATGTGCCCTTACTGGCCCCGGAAGTGGATGTTCCGCTTTGTCATAGCAAAGTCTTACACGCTGCATTATCCATTTTGAAATGTGCTGAGAAGAAACCAGAAGTCCCTTTTTGTGATCAGCCAATACCACAAAGAGTTGGGTGGACTTCCGGAATGATCTAGTCTGGTCGATGTAGAAGGCTAATGCTCTTCTAACATCCAATGACTGCCATCAGCAATCCTCCTCTGATAAATGAGGTTTGGGATAAAAGACTGCTGGACATATATTCTGGCTACAATGGAATTCCGATACCACTTTGGGCAGGAAGGTAGGATGTGGTCTTAGTTGTACCTTATCTTTAAAAAAGATGGTATATGGAGGGGCTGATGACAGAGCTTTCAGTTCAGAAACTATTCTTGCAGAAGTTATGGCCATCAAAAAAGGTACCTTCATGGACAGAACTGGCACTGGGCAGGTGGCCAGTGGTTCAAATGGAGATCTTGTTTGCTGAGACAAAACTAAGTTCAGATCCCAAGGTGCTGCCAGGTTACATATCTGAGGGTATAAACGTTCAATCCCTTACAGGAACCTCACTGCCATTGGATGTGAGAAGACTGACTTTCCTTGTAAAGGCTGATGGAAAGCGGAAATGGCTGCAAGGTGGACCTTCGGTGATGGCCCTGTTGCTTTAGGTGCAGTAAGTACTCTAAGACTGACTGAATGGTACAGTCTGTCAAAGGTATATGGTGCTCCCTAGCCCAGAGTAAGAACCTTTTCCATTTTGATGTATATGATGCTCTGGTAGAGGGTTTTCTACTACCAAGCAGAATCTTTTGCAGCCTGTTCCTCCACGTTTAAACATGGAGCCTCCGTGCTGTAAGGTGGAGCGATTCCACGTTCAGATGCAACAGTCTGCCTCCATCCTGTGACAGGAGGTCTGGGCACAGTAGGAGCTCCCATGGCGGTGCAATGGAGAATTGCAGGACTGTGAACTAGCATTGTCAAAGCCAAGCTGAGGCAATCAGTATGACATCCACCTTGTCTCGCTTTAGTTTCCAGATCACCTTGGCCATTAGCAGGATCGGAGGGAAAGTGTACAACAGAGGTCCCTTCCATGAGAGAAGGAAGGCATCTGTTATGGCACCCAGTTCTAATCCTCTCATTGAACACAGCTGGTTGCACTTTTTGTTTTGGTGTGAGGCAAAGAGGTCACTTTGGGGAAATCCCCACCTCTGGGTAATTTCTGGTGCTATATCTGCATGGAATGACCATTCGTGGTGATGAAAGAACAACCTGCTCAGACAGTCCTCCTCCTTGTTCCTCACCCCTGGTAAGTGGGAAGCCTTTATGTGGAAGTGATGAATTATGGCTAGTTCCCACAGGCACATACCTTTCTCGTATAGAGCTGAGGATCAAGTCCCCCCCTTTGCTTGTTTATGTAGTATGTGGCTGTGGTGTTGTCTGTCAGCACACGTACTACTTTTCCTGAAATGCTGTGGAGAAACACCTTGCAGGCTTGGTGAATCGCACAAAGCTCCTTGATGTTGACGTGCAATTATTCATCTTGTTGGGACCAAGTGCCCTGGGTTCTCTCGCCCATGCTGAGGTGCGCTTTCCATCCCAAGTCCAAGATGTCAGAGATCAACATTAGTGATTGATCCTCCTCTTGGAATGGGACTCTTTGCAGGACGAGAGATGGGTCCCTCCACCAGTCTACTTGCTCCAGGACACACAGAGGAATCATGACTATCCCGTTCAGAGGGTGACATGTCAGTGAGTAGACTGACGCAAGCCATGCTTGCAGAGGCCTTAGTTTTAGCCTTGCTAGACGGGCCATATCTGTACAAGTTGCCATATGGCCCAGCAGTTTCAGGCATTCTCTGACTGTGGTCATTAGGTTTTCCCAAAGTTGGTGTATCTGCTTTGTTATTGATGTAAATCAGGAGTTTGGCAGAAAAGCCCTGGCTTTGTCAAGAGTCCAGGGTGGCACCTATAAACTCTATTAGTTGACTAGAGGTGAGCTTGGACTTTTCCACGTTTGTCATTAATCCTGGTCTCTTACAGATGGTTAAGATGATCTCGATGCTGGCTGTGACTTGGCTTCTGAATCAACCTCTGTTGAGCCAGTCATCTAAATATGGGAATATGTGGAATCCCTTTTGACAAAGGTATGCTGCCACAATTGCCATACATTTCGTGAAAACTGTTGGGGCAGAGGAAAGGTCGTAAAGCAGAACCACGAATTGGTAATGGTTCTCTGCTACCACAAACCGAAGGTATTTCCTATGGGATTGGAGGATGGAAATGTGGAAGTACACATCCTTTAGATCGAGGGCAGCAAACCAGTCCCCAGGGCCTAGGGATGGGATAATGGATGCTAGGGATACCATTCTAACTTTCTCTTGACTATGAGCCTGTTGAGGGATCAAAGGTCCAGAATGGGTCTCAGGTCCCATTGGACTTTGGAATTAGGAAATAGCAAAAGTAAACCCCTCTCCCCCTGTCCTATGTTGGAACTGGGAGCACTGCTCCTATGGACAGTAGAGGTTGAACCTCCCTGCAGGGTGCTTGCTCATGAGTGGGGTCCCTGAAAAGGGAAAGGGGGGGGGGGGCGAACAAAACTGAATGGAGTAGCCTCTGGCAATGGTATTCAGGACCCAACAGTCTGTGGTTATCCTTGACCACTCCCAAATAAAGGGGGCTAAATGGTCAGGAAAGGGAAGGGACACAGATATTGGAGGGACTTGTTTGCCATCCTCAATCGTGGCCTCGAAATGGCCGTCTAGCATTTGATTTCCCTGAACAGCTTCAGTGTTGTAGGGCAGAGTCCAAGCCAGCACTTGAGCAACATCTGTTCAAAGATCTTGTCTTGTCCTTCTGTCTATAAAATGAATACCTCTGGGGCTGGGCCCAGTATTGCACTTGTGGTGTTACAGTCGGTGGACAGAATGGACATCAGTTCTGTGAGGGATAATAGAGGCCAAAAGTCGTTAGTGTGGTCCTAGAGTCCTTTAGGCCATGAAGTTTTTCATCTGTTTTTGCTGAGAATAGGGATAGACCTTCAAACAGGAGGTTCTGGATTGCTTGTTGGACTTCTTGCAACAATCCCAAAGCTTGGAGCCAGGAACACCAGCTCATGCATATGGCTGAAGCTACTGAATGGCCAGAGATGTCTGCTGAATCACATGCCATCTGAAGTACTGCCCTGACCACCACCGTGTCCTCCTCCATGATGGTAAGGAAGTCCGATGCCTGGTCTGGTTGCAGAGTCCCCTGAAAGCGATGGAGCGAGCTCCATAGGTTATAGTTATAGCTTCCTAATAAAGCCTAGTGATTTGCAATGCAAAAGTGTAAGCTGGCAGTTGACTAAATTTTCTTGCCAAACAGATCAAATTTCTTATGGCCCTTATTCTTCAGAGTGGATCCCGGCTCACTTTGTCTATCTCTTTGATTTGCTGCATTTACCACCAGGGTACCTGGGGCCCGATGATTAAAAAGATAATCAAAAGTCCTTTGTGGGGACGTAGTATCTCTTCTCCAAGGATTTTGAGAGAGGTGGTATCAAAGAGGGTGTTTGCCACAGCGGTTTTACCATTTTAAGCGCTCCCTCGTGTAGTGGAAGGGCTACCCTGGAGGCAGCTGGTGTAGTTAAAACATCAAAAAGACCATCAGATGCCTCTTTAAGTTCTTGAGCTTCCATGCCCAAATTGGAAGCCAACCTTTTCAGGAGTTCCTGATATGTCTTGAAATCATCTAATGGGGGTAAAGTGGCTTGTCCTGTAGTGTCAGCCTAGAACAAAGGTAAGGTCAGGTCCCCAGGTTGTCTGGCAGTCCCATTAGATGTACCCTCTTGTGAGTCTGATTCTGCCTCCGAGGGGTGGTTGCCTCCTGTGGCTGGAGGCACTGACCATGCGTCTGCCGAAGCAGTCAATTGTGGTGCTGGAGCTACCAGGTAGTGCCATGGTCCCCAATAAGGCCATTATGTGGGCCACTGCCCCTGGGGCCAAGGATGTTGCTGTAGTAGAGATGAAGCTGTATTTGTCTGGTTCTTGGCTCTCCTGCTTTCCTGCGAAGATGACAAGGAGTAATTTTTTCTTCTTTTTCTACTCCTCTCATACTGGTAAGAATCCCGACTTGACTCGGAGCCATATTGAGAGGATCAGGAACTGGAGCTGTGCTCCCAGTGAGTCAAATAGGGCCGCTTCTGGTGCCGAGCCTCTGGACTTGGGGAGGAGTGGTGCCACCATGCTGAGGAATTGTTTTAATCTTCTCCTGTGTGCTGACAGCCTCGCCTGAGACCCTGAGCTAGTTCTCCTGCAGGGTATCGATCTGACTTCAGCAAGCTGATCGGCGGCTTGGCTGCTCCAGGTTTAAATCTCTAGAGTCAGATTGACCTGAGGCTAGATTTCCTTCCCTCCTGTCATATGTATGAGGGGGCAAGGAAGCGTTTGCTGTGCTGTGCTGCCACTCCGTGGCTTACAGGGTTCCCCTTTCTCCACAGCTGTCTGTTGCAACTTTGAGCCTCACTCTGTGGAGCATGCAGCCAAGCCGCTCACTGATGGTGCCAAGAGCTCAGCCGCCAGCTAGGTGGACCCAGCTTAGGTTTGCCTCTGCGAGCAGGGGCAGCAGCTGCTTCCAAGGGTGGCGCGGGCATGAACATGAGGTCCCTTGCTGCCTGAAAAGCCTCCAGTATAGAAGGTGCTGGCAGACACGGCAAGTCCTTCTGCAGCTTCAAAGCAGAGCTCAGCTGTTTTAGAGGCTGTCTGGGAGGGCTACTGCATCCCAGCCTGCGCTTCATCAGCTTCTTTGGTGAGGCACTACGGTGCTTGGGGCTTCTGGGTACCATAGGTGCTGGTGTAGGAGCTGGTGCTGAGTGGGTGCTGTCAAGGCTGTTTCCCTACTCTGGCACGCTGAGTGCAGAAGGTGGGGGCCTACAACAGGCCTTAAAGTCTGCTCTTAAAACTCTCCAAGGCCTCCAGTTCCTGGCCTTGGAATGGTATCGCTGCCACCACCCAAGTGCAAAAAATCCTCTTGAAAACCCAGGAAGGCACACATGGGAATTCCTTCTTGTGAGGTACTTGCAATCACTTTTATTCCTCCCTCAGGAAAGTAACTGAACCCCAACAGCTATACAAGCTGGAACTGGAACAGAGTTCCCTCTAGTAGTTGGCTGTGCAGTCTGAGGCACATGAACACAAAACTCTTGCCCTTCAGGACACAGAACCAGAGCTTACTTAAAAAGTAAAATCTTTAATTAAATAGAACAGATAAAAAACACAGAGAGTTGCTTCTCTGGGATTTAACTTAGGTAGTTACAGGGTAGTGGGAGGGGGTACATGTGCTCAACACAGAGAAATCCAAAAACAAACCAAAAAACAAAGAAAATACCCTGACCATGTCTAAGTACACATTCCCTGTTCTACCCCCACCTAGTCAGTAACAAACTTAATTTATCTTTGGTAAGGATGCTGCTGGATTCTTCCTCAGGCCCCCCTGGCCTCCTCCTGCTCCTTCCAGGAGCTCTGCTACATCCGAACAGGAACAGGCAAGCCTGCTGGTCCAATTCAAAAAGCTGTACTTTGTTCCTATTGGCTGTCCTGGGACTCACTGACCCGAGTGTTAACCTCTTCCTCCCCAAGGGTTACTACAAAGTTGTAGGAAACATATCATGCTACTCATGTGGAATAGGTTATGAGACTCCATAAAGAAACATTGTGTGGTGCAATTGGCCTAAAACATACAATTCCAGTGTATAAGTGGACAGAAAAATCATATAGATCATAACCCAGGGTGCAGAGATGTGCATACTGTGACACTCTGGTGACATCTTTATTGCAGCATGATGTATGTGTACAGCTGTGTAGCATGTTTTACATGGCTCAGGGGGAGGGAGACAGACAGAACTCAGCCAAAGCTGGAGGCAGAGACTGGAGGGGTGCATAACAAAAGGATCACTTTGCCTCAGGAGGGAGTGGTCAGGTGAAGACTGAAAACAAAGAGAAACTGTTTGAACCAGGTGAGAAACTGCTGGCTTTGGTCAGAGAAACACCATCTTAGAAGCAACTTTAAGGGACTGAATCTGCTCACATGCTTGGGGGAGGGGGGCAAGACTGACTGAACTCCATCCAAACAATCAGTCTTGTGGTTAAGAAGGTGAGATTAGACTAAAGAGTAACCTTGAAATAGTATTAATAGTACAGTGTGCATTTTTTATACCTCTTATTTTCTTGTGGTCACTTCTGAATCCTTCATCAATTGACTGTGTATTGATTTGCTACATACTCACTTAAAATCTTATCCTGATCAATGAACTACTAGTCATTTTATCTAAAGCTGTAGGAACTTCAGAGGGCATGAGTCAGAGCATTAACCCCTTCCTCCCCAAGGGTTACTACAGGTGCTGTGCACCTAAGCCAAGCCTGGTGCTGGCGACTGCAGAGGGGCCCCAGCTGGGGACAGTGCGACTTCCATGTGGACACCTTTCAATTGAAATTCCCTCTCTTTTTGAGTTCTGGGCGTAAAGATCTTGTAGATGCAGCATTTGTCTTTTACACGTCTCACCCAGACATTTAAACATTTTTCATGTGGGTTACTCACGGGGAAAGGCTTCCTACACCCAGAACATGGTTTAAACCCAGGAGGCCCTGGCATAATGCCCTACGGTGGTTGTAGTACTACCCAACTGTGCTAATTACCAGGAACAAAGGAACACTTAAGAAAACAAATAGCCTAACTAACAAGGGGGAAATTGACTAAAGACAGCTCCAGCTCTGGCAAGGTTCCAGTAGCCATCCAATACAGAATGAAGGAACTGAGCAGGCTGGGCTCCGGCTTCTGCTGATGTACTGTGGCAGCTGTGCGCCACTCCAGGGGAGCCGGAGCCAGCCTTACTGCTGCTGCTGGGGGAAAAAGTTTCCAGTAGATGTGCATGGAGGTGTGCACACGCCTGTGGATGGAATGGACATGAACAAGCTCTTGAAGGAGAACCAGAACTTCAGAATAAGCAGACAGACTTTCCAATACCTGGTCCACAAGCTCACCCCAGTTCTTCAGCGCAGGAACACCTGCCTGAGACCTGCCCTCCCTGTGGACAAGACAGTGGCTGTCACTCTCTGGAAAATGGCCACTCCAGCTTCCTATCAATCCATCACCCACCTTTTCAGCATTGGGAAGGCCATTGTGGGGACCACACTCCTGCAGGTCATCAGGGCCATCAACCAGGTCCTGCTAGCCCATTTTGTCACCCTGGGCAACTTGCAGGACACCATTGACAGGCTCGCTGCACTTGGCTTCCCCAACTGCATGTGCATCTTGGATGCCACCCACATCCCCATGAGACCCCCAGAACACTGCACCACCCCAGTACCATAACCACAAGGGCTATGACTCCAGTCCTGCAGCATCTTGTGGACCACCAGGGCATCCTCATCAACAGCTATAGCAGCTAGCCAGGAAGGGTGCCCAATGCCCGCATCCTAAAGTACCCCGCCTTCTACAAGGGCATGCAGGCGGGCACCTTCTTCCCACCTCCATGACATCACCTTTGAGGACATACAGGTGCCTGTCCTCATTGTTGGAGATGGCACATACCCGCTCCTCCCATGGCTGATGAAGCCATACAAGGGATACCTGGATGCCAGCAGGGCACTGTTCAGCTGGAGGCTGAACAGCTGCCACCAGGGTCTCGAAGCACGCCTTTGGCTGGATCAAAGCCCGATGGAGGTCTCTCCTCACATGCCTCCACCTTGCAGGGCAAGCCATCCCCCAAGTTGTCAGCACCTGTGTCGTACTACACAACCTGTGTGAACTGCAAGGTGAGAGGGCGCCCCCATCTGGGAGGCCAAAGCAGAATGCCTTACCAGGCACTTCGAGTAGCCAGAGGCCATGCCCCATAGGAAGCGAGCCCAGAGGAGGGCAGCCAGCATCTGGGAAGCACTGAAAGACCTCTTCCTCACAGAGCAACCATGAGGGCTGAGCCTGCCACCAGGCGCCCTCAGCTCCCCCACCCCACCCGTGCCTCCACCATAGTCCTGCCAGGACCTTTATTTTTGCACGCACCTGCTCGGTGGGGCAGCGGTGCCCTTGGGCTGACAGTGCCCAGGTAACATTGGCATAAATGTCCTAGTTGTGGTGTCTGGCCCATGACCAGGGCAGGATGTCCTCCGTCCCCCAAATTCATGAGGAGGCAGAGGACCTCCTCGTGGGTCCACACTGGAGCCCTGCATCGCTCCTGTGTAACAGTGCGAGGCAGTGACATGGCTGCCACCACTGGTGCCACAAGCTGTCTGGCCAGGGTGAGGCACTTCCTTCTTCCTAGTGCCTTGCACCCTGGGACAAAGGTGGTCAAACTGAAGTTAAATTGAAATAAGGCCACTACACTGCGTTATTTCAAAATAATTTCAATTCAACTGTCGTTTTGATTTTAAGGCAGGTTTTATCATTTTGAAATGACCTTTCCTTATTTCAAAATGAGGGAGCTCCTCATTTTGAAATAAAGCAAGCTGCTGCAGCCATGCAATACTTGAACTGATTTAATCATCATCTTGATTTAAAGTGTAAGTGCAGACATAGCGTTAGTCTTTAAAATTGCCACAAGACTCCTTGTTTGTTTTCCTATAAAGTTTATTTTCCTTCAGCTTATTTTGAGTCCATGTTCCTCCAACACATCTCTCCAATGATCAAGATCTTCTTTTAGACCATCTTTCTCCTCACTGCACAGAGCGGGGGTGGCCAAACTTATGGAACTCAAGAGCCACACAAGTTGATTATTAAAACTTCAAGAGCTGCACTGAGGCATATAGCCATATACTTTTACCTATTCCAAAATTACTAAGTTTAAAATTCATTGCACACTGTAATTTGATCGTAAGAAGAGGACAAATATTGATCCTACTAATGTCAGGTTCTACTAATTACTTAAGGTTACCATGAAACTTAGGCCTATACAGTAAAAACGTAGCTGCTGCTCAATGTAGAAGAGTACAGGCTAGTGACGAGTTTTTTAAAATCCTGACCATGCTGCACTTCTCCCTGCCATCTCCGACTATGCCACACTTCTCCCCACTGTCCCTGCCCCCTCCTGAACTGCTAGGCTAGGGCTGCTTTCCTAAATTTATTTGCTGACATTCTTCCGGGAGCCATAATTTTTCATTCAAGAGCCACATGTGGTTCCTGAGCCACAGTCTGGCCACGCCTGGCATAAAGTATCATCCACAAACAACATACAACCAGGTGCCATCTTCTCTATGCTTTTGTGAGGGTATTTAGGACTAGGATAAACAAGCAAGAGCTTAAATATCAATTTCTTAGGAACGTCAACCTTTAACAACAGCTCATTTGTTTCAGCACTAAAAGGTCTAACTGTTGACTTTGCACTTCACCAAAGCCAAGTTCTGCACCATTTTCTCCTCCTACACTAACAGATCACTTTCTCTGGAATTCCGTAGGAGGCTTTTGCTTGCTCAGTGAACTTCATGTGACTATTGACCTCTACCATAAGCAGTTCCAAGCCCAACTGAAAAATCTCCTCTAATCTATCTTTCAAACACTTTTACTGGAATTGCTATTTGTTGGGGTTAAAAGTTTCAAAAGTAACTACCTATTTTTAGGTTCTATATTTACATACTGTTATTTTCACAGAGCCAGATGCCCTCTGTTGTCTTTCTGGTCTCTCTGAATGGACCTCCTTTCAGGTGTCAGGCTTCTGGTCCTTACCTGTGGATAAGTACCAGAGGGGTAGCCCTGTTAGTCTAGCTCAGCAAAACAAACAAGGAGTCCTGTGACACTTTTAAAGACTAACAAATTTATCGCATGAGCTTTCGTGGGAGAAAATCCCCTTGAAAGCTTGTGCGATAAATAAATTTGTTAGTCTTTAAAAGTGCCACAGGACTCCTGCTTTGTCCTTACCTGTTTCTCAGGCAAATCTCATGATTCTTCCATTTGATGCCTACACTACAAGCTACAGGTGTATTTGCCAGTAAGAGGAGACATATCCAGGCTAGCTCTGATTGAGCTAACATGCTATAAATACAGCATAACCTTTGTTCAACCAATTTAAAATAATAATAATACTTGGTTCTTATACAGTACTTTTAACCTGCACTTCAAAGACAGCTGGTCTCTCAGGAGATGGCCCTTTCTTGGATCTGCGAGGAAGATGGCTGTCACACATAAAATAATCCGCACCAACATGTAAATCTTCAAGAGCAGTAAGGAGAGAGTGAAGTACCTGCTAAATACATTTTTACATTCCCTTTTCTCTTTAGCTCACAACAGATTCTATGGGCATGACACTTTAGTCCAGCAGTCCACAACCCCTTGCTTGCAGGCCAAGTAACCCGCAGGGTCTTTTCAATTAACCTGCACTCCCCTCTTGCTGGCTGGGAGCCAGGCTGCAGCCACAAGCTTCCAACCCGGCGCCTGCTCCCAGTCCTCCAAGCCACATGTCTACTGCCTGTTCCCAGCCCTCTCCCAAAATTTAACTGTTTTTTTAATTTCCTTTGCACTAAATAAATGTTCATTTTAAATATGAAGACATTTATAATCCTTAATAGTGTACTGTATACTTTTTTTTTTTTTTTAAGTGAGTTGACAGACTGGTGGTCCTACAGGGCTGTTAAAATGATACTTGTGACCCTACAGCCAAAAAGGTTGGGAACCACCATCCTAGTCATTTATATGGTATTTACACAGATGTAACTCCATTGTATTCACTGCAACTACTCGTTTTACACGCGTGTGAGAAGAGAATCAGGCCCCCTGTTTGGGACACTGTGGAGACAGAAAACTATAAAAGGAATTGATTTTGCAGACTTCTGGTTTTTTTTAAACACATTTTCATTGGTACACGACACAATCACTTTGTAGCCCCCATAAAAAATATACGCAAGAGGCTCTTCCAAAGAGCCTCCTAAAAGTAAGTCAGCTCATCATGCCTAGTCTTGCTGCTCTGATAACTGGAGAGGCTTAGAGGTTTGTTCTCATGAGGAAGGCTTTTGAACACCCGCAAGTGTAAGAACTCATCATTGCCAACATGGACCTGAAAAGAAATTTAAAAAAAGGCCAGTAAGTTCCACGGAAAGAAAGCTATCCAAGGTGCGACAAAAACACAGTACCTTGGTGGTGGTGGGTCTCGCACTTTGGAAGGCTAGTGGGTCACAGGGGTCCCTTTCTTCTTTGTTTCCACCCATAGGGGTTGCCACCAATGCTCCCCCTAATTTTTCATAGTCTGTGTGCGCAAAAAATTTCTTTTGTGCAAATTTTCAGAACCAGTATCCAAATTTGTGCGCACTCCAGTGAGTGTGTTCAAACATGTGAGCGCAACAAAGCATATGATGCAAATAATATCTAAATTTTATTTTGATATGGTGATGGAAATGATTTTATAAAATGACAAAACCTTATTTGAAACATGCTATTTGAAACTGCCTTCTTAAAGCAGCACAAAAATATTAGCACTGTTGAGGTTTTTTGTGCATGCTTTATTTTGTTGTGTGCACGGGCTTCACAACCTGTGTGTGCGCACACGTGTACAGCTTAGAGGGAACTTAGGCTGCCACGGGTGTCGCTCCTGGTGTGAGGAGGGGGTTTGGGACCCACACCTGCCCTCTTCTCTGGGTCCCAGTGCAAGGGCCCTAAAATATGCAGCTGTGTGCTGCTGAAGTCCCAGTCCTGCACTCCTTTCCCCTGGGCTGTTTTCTCCCTCCTTTATACCTTTTTGGGTTTTCACCCAGTCTCCCCTTCCACTGAGTTCCTTCTCTGGCTCTCTCAGACCAATGGAGGAAAAGACAATCTCCTGTCTTTTCTCCAATGCCTTATTGAAGTTCTGCAGCACAGCACTGACTTCCTGCTCCTTCTCCAGCTTGTGCAACTTCTGTTTGGGGCAGGGTAGTTTTTATCAGGCACCTGGCTAGGCCTTACTTGATCTCAGGTGCCTCTGGTTGCCCTCCAGTACCCACAGCTAGCCACTAGGGAAACATTCTACAGCTTATATACATCTCACAAAGGACAGGACATTTTAGCGTGTGTGAGTTGGGGAAATGGCAGGGGAGGGGCTGACTTCTTGTGGGGGCACAGATTAGGGTTCAGGAGATCACTTTATGGCTCTGTTACACATTCATTGTATGGTCATGGGGCAAGTCACTTAACCCTTCTGTGCCTGTTTCCTACCTGTAAAACAAGGATGACATACTCCTTTATAGTGTTATTTTATTAATGCAAGGAAATTGCTCTAATCTAATCTGGGACCACAAACACTAAAATGCCTTCATCATAGTCACATGGTTGTTGCATGGTGTCACTATTAGGAAGGGTAAAGGTTGATTTGGTCCACAGTAAAAATAACAGACAGTGGGTTTTCCCATCACCCTCTCCAGCAAGTCACCACATGGGAACACTTTGTTCCAATTTCCTTCTTCCCTGACCCAGGGCCCCCTTTCCAGGCTTCCTTGCCTGAGAGCGACCAGTCTTCCCACAACCCTTCACTCAGATCTTCACCTTGAGGGCTCCACTCCTGAGGCCTCCTTGTCTGTCACCTCTACCCTCTCTGCCCAGAGGAATCCACCTCTCTAACTTCTGGGTTCAGCTTCCCTGACCAGGCTGGATTTATGCCATTTCTGAGGGGACACTGCTTGAGTCTTTGAAGCTGGGGACACCAGACAGGCAGGTCACCACTCACGGACAGCTTTCCTCCAAGCTCCTCACCAAGAGCTCTTCTTCTACACTCAGTTCTCTGCCAAGCAGCTCCACAGCTCTCCCTTGCCACATCCTGTCTCTTGCTGAGTCCCCTCAGATCTTAAGGGGCAGCCATGTTATTCTAGTTCAGCAAAACAAACAAAGCGTCCTGTGACACTTAAAGACTTTGAAGCCTTCAAAGAGAAGCTACTGAAATGGAATTTATTGGCAAAGTTGGTTGCACTGCTTCAGGACTTAATAGGGACACTGGATTTTTCTCTCACTACAACAGGTGATTCAACCTCATCTCCCTCTATATGCTGTTCTCTAGTGTTTGAATCTTTACAACTGTTTTGATTTGCTGTTACAGTATGATCTGTCCCCATGACTTACACCAGGGGTCTCAAAGTAAAATCACCATGAGGGCCTCATGAGGATTAGTACATTAGCACAAAGGCTGCACCACTGAAACCTTTTCATGCAACAATATTGCAAATATTAGTAAATGATCATGTCATTGTGGGATGCAGGAAATAGCTTTAGGGGCCGCATGTTTGAGACCCCTGACTTACACTCTCCTGCATTTATTTCCACCGATTCTGTAAGTTCCCCCATCTTCAATGCATCTGACAAAGTGGGATTTTCTGCCACAAAAGCTCATGAAATATATTCCTTGCTTTTAAGTGCCACAGGACTCCTTGCTTGTTTGTTTTACGGAACCCCATCAGACTCTCCAGATTGCCTGTTCTTTCCTGGTCTCAAGTATTTCTCTCCTGCCAACCTCTGCTCTCTCATCCCCACATATATGGCCAAGGTGCCCTCTTTTAAGCTCAACTGTAGGTGAGCTGATAAGTAACAGGTCAGCTGGAAACCCCTCCCCTCACTTCTCCTAAAGAGGTCCTCTGTGCCACCCATTCTATGGGTCATCACAGGAACCTCTTTCTAATTAACCAATTGAGGAAAAAACTAGTGTAAGATACCAGGCATATAAAATTCAATTTAGGTGCCCATTCCCCAGTGTCCTATACCTTGATGAAATAGTTTATTCCAGCAACCACCTGAGTTTTAAACTCCACAGCAGTGAAGACCTCAAATTTCTTCCCTTCTTTTTCTTCCACCTGAAGCTTCACCTTGAGAAAAACACAAGCAGAGAGAGGATTTTACTAGTTATTCAAGACAGATTTAAAGTCTGGAACCCATGAGCACCAACTGTTAGTGCTTCCCAGGCATGGTACAGGTCACAATGACATGACATCTTTGGATGTGTTGCTCCTCAAGATTTTCAGAAACATAAAGACGAAAATGTGAGATGTTACATAAAGCAGGGTGTGACAAATGCAGCAATTTTCTGCAACAATCTTTAGTAAGTTAAGTATTTTGGACATTCAGTATATTAAATACAAAGGTTATATATAAATTTTTCTACCCTAAAGTTGGACTTCACAAGTGGAGATAAGCCACAGTCGTACACACCCTGACGACTGACACTGTTAACACAGAAATAGTGGCTCACAAGAGCATCTGATTAATATGCCTCATCAGTTCCAGGAGCGAGGAGAGCTTACAGGGAGAAGAGGTACTGAGGTCCAACGGAGGTCCAAAAGGAGGAGGGAGGCAGATCTGTTGACAGTCTCTGCGTGAAGATTAAAAGTGTTAAAAATAAGATTGATGCCAGGATAGAGGGTCTATTATAGATCACCTGGAAGAGGGACAGATGAGGTATTTCTAAAACAGCAGAAATATCCAAAACACAGAACCTGATAGCAAAGGGGGACTTTAATGACAGACACCTGTTGGTAAAGTAATACAGCAAAGCCATAAAATTTCCAAAAAGTTCTTGGAATGTATCAGGCAGTCAATAGAGGATATTAACTTTCTATTTTGAACATAATAGCAAGCGACAATCACATAGCCTTCTGTAGTTAATGCTGTCCAGCATTCGGTAGTGAAAGCTACAGCATTTTCAAATTTTTCCCTGGAGAAACCTCACAGTCTTCAAGCACTTCTCTAGTTGCAAGGCTACAATCTCTGATAGGCACATGGTATTCATGTTCCTCAGAATTCATCAATACATGAGAATCTGAGCTCCCAGTGACACTTCAAGCAGCGTATCTGTAGGGATCATGGTGCACAACTTTGTTAGTTTTTCAGCACACTGTGTGCATTTTCTTGAACTCCTGGAAACAAACACTGTCAGTGTTGTTTGATATTTGCCTTCTTTTTCACATGAAACAGAGATGTTTCAGTTTCAAACAGTTCACCACTGCCCCTGTGCTGCTTGCCTACCTCAGCCCCATATTATACAGTTTATATTTAACAGTGTTTTCTGTACTTTTGGGAAATGATTCCAGGTATTACTCCTCCTTTTCATTCACCTCATCTTCAAACTGTGGGTGCTTTGGAAAAATCGTTGTCAAAAACTGTAATAACCTGTGGAATAATGTTTGAAGGTTTAACGCTACCAGACTATGACATCAGTTCCATAATGGTCCTAACAATGTGGCAGCAGAAATCTGGTTCCAAAATATATACACTATGAAATGTAGAAAAATACACAGGCAAGGAAATAAGATCTGTAGAAAATAATGACATTTAAGTTAAAATCCAATTCCCACAACGCAATTGCTACATGTATACTGGTATTGCTGTGGCATCTTCAATATGTACATTAGGTAATCTTTACTGCTCTAAACAGTAAGACAATTATTTCTTGTTGATGCTTTCATCCCACATCCTAGGAAGGAGTACTGAGGAAAGGGGGTCACAGGGAATCACAAGCTAAATATGAGTCAACTGATGTATGAGTAACACTGTTGCAGAAAAAACAAACATTATTCTGGGATATAGTAGCAGTATTGGTGTCATGAATAAGATACAAGAAATAATTCATCTGCTCTACTCCATATTGCTTTGGTCTTGTTTGAAGTATTGTGTCCAGTTCTGCATACCACATTTCAGGAAAAATGTAGACAAATTGGAGAACATCCAGAGAGGAGTGGCAAAAATGATTAAAGGTCAAGATATCATTACCTGAGGGAAGACTGAAAAAACCTGGGTTTGTTTAGTCTGGAGAAGAGTAAATAAAAGCCATTATAAGGAAGAGAGAAATAAATTGTTATCCTCATAATTGTTAACCTCTGAGAACAGGACAAGAAGCAATTGACTTAAATTGCAGCAAGAGCAGTTTAGGTTGGACATTAGGAAAAACTTCCTGTCAGGGTAGTTAAGCACTGGAATAAATTGCCAATGGAGGTGCTGGAGCAGCCACGATTGGAGATTTGTTAGAGGAGGTTAGACAAACACCTTTCAAGGATGGTCTAGATCAGCCACTCTCAACCACTGCGCTGGGACACATAACTGTGTGTGTTGTGGAAAGCCAGGGCACAGGGGTCTGGATTAGGTTTGGAGGTGGTGGGGTGAGCTGGTGTGTGCACACCACCAGGCATGTCATGACCTATAAAAGATTGAGAACCAATGATCAGGATAATAGTCCTACCATGGGTGCAGGGAACTAGATCACAAGGTGACCTCTTGAGAACCTTTCCATTCCTCAAATTTTGTGATTCTATGTGGGGAGGGAGGGGTATATTTTAAAGTTTTTCTAGTAAGAGTTGGCTAACTGAAAAGCAACCCCACATTTTAAAGCTCCAGAGGGATAGCTGTGTTACTCTAGTTCTGCAAAACAAACAGGGAGACCCGTGGCACTTTTCAAAACCAACCAACTTACATATCACAAGAGCTTTCATAGGTGTAATCCCACTTTGGCAGGATGCCTTAAATGGAAGCTGTAGCATGTCAGGTGAAGAAATAAATACAGAAAAGGGTGATGTGACTTACCCTGTTCTGTATTTATTTATTCATCTGACATGCTACAGCTTCCATTTCCACACATCTGATGATATGGGGTAACGCCCACAGAAGCACATGCAATAAATTTACTAGGAGTTGTGTGGCACTTTATGACTAACACATCTATTTTTCGCATGAGCTTTCGTGGGAGAAAATCCTGAAGATTACCTAATGTACTTATTGAAGATGCCACAGCAATACCAGTATACATGTAGCAATTGCGTTGTGGGAACTGGATTTTAACTTAAATGTCATTATTTTCTACGGATCTTATTTCCTTGCCTGTGTATTTTTCTACATTTCATAGTGTATATATTTTGGAACCAGATTTCTGCTGCCACATTGTTAGGACCATTATGGTACTGATGTCATAGTCTGGTAGCGTTAAACCTTCAAACATTATTCCACAGGTTATTACAGTTTTTGACAACGATTTTTCCAAAGCACCCACAGTTTGAAGATGAGGTGAATGAAAAGGAGGAATAATACCTGGAATCATTTCCCAAAAGTACAGAAAACACTGTTAAATGTAAACTGTATAATATGGGGCTGAGGCAGGCAAGCAGGACGGGGCAGTGGTGAACCATTTGAAACTGAACCATCTCTTTGTTTCATGTGAAAAAGAAGGCAAATATCAAACAACACTGACAGTGTTTGTTTCCGGGAGTTCAAGAAAATTGAGCTCCACAAATATTTTAGAAGAATTTTTGTAGGCCCCCCTTTGGGCTTCATTCCTATCAAATTACTTCGGCCTCTTCATTTGGGGGGGGGCTTATCCGCGCGGATGTCAAAGCAGACGATTTTTCTGTGTGTTTCAAGGAGCAATAACACTCCAACTGGCCTTTCGGCCAAGGAAACCAACCAGGTCTGCTTCCTCATTGCGGCCTCCCTACCTGCCAGTCCCTGCTCTGGATCCCCAGCCCCGAAAACCAGCCCGGCTCACCTCCTCCGCGATGCGCTGCGTTTCGGGGGTGGCCGCCTGGCTCGCCGAGCTCCCCCCCACACAGCATCGCGGCGGCTGCACCCCAAAGCGAAGCGACTCCGCAGCGAGAGGCGGCGCCGTCAGCTGATCGCGGGGGCGCTGATCCGGAGTGGCGCCGGGCGTGTGACGAAGCCGGGCGGCCGCAGCCAACCAGGAAAGCGGAGCGAGTCGCCCCACTGCAGCCGGGTCCCTCCCCAGCCGTCGGGGCGGCCTATGCGCGGGGGTCTCCTGGCTCGGAGGCTGCGCAGCGGGCGCGGTTCACTGCGGAAGCGAAGTGAAGTGACGTGCAGGCTGCAAAAGCAGGGGAGGATTTGGAGTGAAACCCGCCCCTGGCTGGGGGAGGCTGGCAGAAGGGTGGAGCTAAGGGGCAGAACCGCCAGCCCGGGGGCAGAGCTGGTGTACAAGGGGTTGTGGGGCCCCAAGCCAAATTTGGATTTGGCCCCACCCTGTCTCATTCCTGGAGATTGAAAAGGGTTTTCCAAAGTGCATCAATCTCCAGTGTCTGCCTGCAGAGGGATTTAAAGTGCAATTTCAAAAGCAATAGCGGTGTTGAATCCAGTAAAAAAACAACAAGGAGTCGTGTGGCACTTTGGCTATGTCTACACAGTAACTTTTATTTCGAAAAAACCCCTTTCGAAATAACCCATTTCGAAATAAAATCCTTATTTCGAAATAAATTAATTCAAATTAACAAAATATTAATTCGAATTAAGGGAAAGCCTGCAATCCAAACAGCTGTTATTTCAAAATGGTTATTTTGAAATAAAGCCGTTTGGACCTGTTGTTTCGAACAGTTCTTTGGAAACAACAGGTCTACACGGTGTTGTTTCGAAAGAACAGGTCTAAACGGCATTAGTTCGAAATATCCCTTCCGAAATAACAGCCATTTCGAGGGGGGACCAGGTTTTACTTTTTCAAAATGATGATTCTTATTTCAAAAGGACAGATCCCGTCCTTTCAAAATAAGAAAACGTCGGGTAGACCTAATTTCATAACGAGTGTTATTTTGAAATAAAAGTACCGCGTAGACATAGCCTTTGAGACTAACAGATTTATTTTTTGCATGAGCTTTCATGGGAGAAGATCCCACGTCCTCAGATTCACTCTGCCTTCATGAGTTAAGCTGCAGGTTGACTAACAGTGCCTGAGATGCTAGGGAAAAGTTGAAGAGGCAGGAGCCAGCCTGATCTTCAGGGGGCTCAGCGCCCCTAAAAACTGTCTGCTGAAGCCAGCTCTGTCTCTTGCCTCATAGTAGAGCCGGCCCTGCACAGGGATCTCAAACTCAAATCACCACAAGGGCAGCACGAGGACTAGTAAATTAACCCGAGAGCCCAGCCGCTGAAGCCGTTTCATACAATGATATTGCAAATATTGGTAACAATAGCATCATGGCAGGCTGCAGGAAAGAGCTTTAGGGGCTGCGTGCGGCCTGCGGGCCACGTGTTTGAGAGCCCTGCACTAGCCCATGATCACAGCACTTGAAGAGGATCAGGGTGGCAGGTAAAAAGATGATTTTGGGGCATAGACCCTACATTAAACTCACTGGTATATAAAAGATGGGTGTGCACTTGGATTGAATGCCTTTTTCAAACCTGTGACCTCTAACCTTGTTATGGAGAAAGGGTTCGTATTCCCAGCTGCTTGTGGTGGAGTCTCTTAGGCATTGTCGCAAACTTCAGGAAAAGTCAGCAAAGGGCGTTCGTCCGACTGTCTGGGGTCACTGAAAGGTTTGTGGGTATTCTGAAGAGGTTTAAGAATTATAAGCTGTATACATTAACATCCAAAAGGCCCCATGGCCACTGAGGTGCCATGTCCATTCTACAGATGGGGAGACAGGCTTTAACAGCAAACTTGACCTTTGCAACCTTGGATGTAGACCACTACCCTCACATCTATCAATCAATCGATAAATGACCTGGTTTTTCAGAGATGCTGAGCACTTTCAGACCTCACTGCGTAGTGCAGAAGTGTCAAACTCATTCAGTGTGAGTGGGGGACCACATTGGAAGGCAGGACACCTGTCACGGGCCACACATGGGTTCCCTAACCCTTTCCTCCTGCATGTTCAGAGCAGTGTGGGCTCCTCATTCTCCCCAACTCCACAGGCTCTCTGACACCGTCCCTTTTCCCTACTCTATGGGCATCCCTTCCACACACTGGCTCCCAGACTCCCCCCCCCCCCTTCCTCTTCCTTGTTCCCTTCCCCTACCTCACGGGGCAGGCAAAAAAACAAACAAAAAAATTCAGTCTTAGTCATTGAGGGCAGGCTGGGCTCCATTGTCAGATTTGGAATGCTCCTATATAAAAAGGCATGGGAGGCAGCTGCAGTTGGTAGGCTCAGTCCCCATTTAAAAAAAAAAGGAGTCTTGTGGCACTTAAAGACTATTTTTTGCATGAGCGTTCATCAGAGAAATTCCCACTTCATCAGATGCTTTGAAGATAGGGGAACTTACAGAATGGTAATGCTCACGTTAAAAAAAAAAAAATCTGTTAGGGTATGTCCACACAGGCTTCTTATTTCGAAACAACAGGTTGTTTCGAAATAAGAAGCAGCATGTCCACACGATGCACTGTTATTTCAAAACAACAGGATCCATTGTTTCAAAATAACGGCCGTTATTTCAAAACCATTAAACCTCACATCTAATCAAAATAGCCGTTGTTTCAAAACGGTTGTTTCGAAACAACGGCGTTTTGACACATTGTTTCAAAACAACACCATTGTTTCAAAACAACTGTTTCGAAACAACATGTCCGAACGGCCTCGTTTTGAAATAGCCATTTCTAAATAGCTATTTTGAAAACAGGCTTTCCCTTCATTCGAATTAACAAACTGTTAATTCGAATCAAGTTATTTCAAAATAAGTTAATTCGAATGAAGGGAAAGCCTGCTTTCATTTCGAAATAAGGCCGTTTGGACATGTTTCAAAACAGTTGTTTCAAAACAATGGTGTTGTTTCGAAACAACATGTCCAAGCAGCGTTATTTCGAAATAACCATTTCGAAATAACAGCCCTTTTGAAATGAATGGAGTTTAAGCTGTTTCAAAAGGATGGTTCTTATTTTGAAATGACAGAGCCTGTCATTTCGAAATAAGAAAACGTTGTGTGGATATTCAGTGTTTTATTTTGAAACAACCAGTGTTGTTTCAAAATAAAAGACTTGTGTGGACATACCCTTAGTCATTAAGTGCCACAGGACTCCCTGTGTGTGGGGTTTTTTTTGTTTTTTTTGTTTTGTTTTTTTTTGCTGGACTAGACTAACACAGCTACCCCTTTGGAACTCAGGCCCTGCTAGCCTTTCATTGACTTGTTCCACGTGGGCCCCAGTCACTTTTTCCTTTTTTATTTGTGATTGGGGTGGGGGGGCAGTCTGGTGGCTCTCCAGAGCCAGCCTAGCCTGCTGTGACTGAGACTCTGTTTGGTTGGCAGACTACAGCAGAGCTGAGCCTCAGTTGGCTGGAGCCCTTCCTTTGTTCCCTTCTGCTGTGACTCAGAGCATGTGAATGAGTCAGAAGCATGCCCTGCTGTGCGGTAGCAGTAGCGTGTCTTTAGAGTTGACAGCTTTCAGGCCCAGGCCAGGCAGCAGCTGCATGGGCCAGATCATTGTCCCTGACGGCCCAGATCCAGCCTGCAGGCTGTGACTTTCACCCCCCTGACTTTGTGGAAGCTGGGATCAGGATTTAGATGCCTAAATTTAGGGACTCAGGTTTGAGGATTCTGGCTTATTTGACATGATCAAAGCCAGACCGGTTTGTAGATACTAACCCATCTCATGTGACAAAGGTACTACCTTAATCTTTGTAACCCATGCCAGGTAATTAGCTTCAGGCAATGAAGAGCAGTCTCTTAGCCAATCAACCACCAGAGGAAAAACTGCAAACACTTCAATTAAATACAACATTTAAAAAAAAAAAAAAAACCATTGTTTACTTACAATCCATTTTCTTTAAACGTTATTTTATTGTTTCAAGGAGACTTAATTGTGTGGTGTTAGAAAGGGGAGTAACAAGCCATTTTTAAGCTAGAGGAACGCAAGGAAATATTAGATCCACTCCCCCCCCCCCCGATTTCCAAAACAGGAAATTATTTTAATATTCTATAGCATAAAAACAGTCCAACCTCTTTTCTTCAGAGGTTGCAGAAAACTGTAAGTTTTCTCCTTGGCAAATTTCTGCCCTTGTCAATTTTACGAATCAAAGTGACAGGGAAGCTAAGACTAGTGCTTGGAATGGGAAGCTGGTAGCAAAATTATATACAGTGACCCTGTGGTCCCTTAGTAATGAATGTTTATAAAGCACTTTGAGGTCCTCACCTGAAAGCGATTATAGGTCAGGCATCCTTGTGACAGAGGATGAGGAAAAAGCTGAAGTGCTCAATGCATTTTTTGCTTCAGTTTTCACAGGCAGGGTCAGCTCCCAGCCCACTACCATGGGTGTGGCAGATGGGAGAGAAGAAGACAGGCCCTTGGTGACGGAAGGTCAGGTTAGGGACTGCTTAAAGAAGCTGGATGTGCACAAGTCCATGGGGCCGGACGAACTGCATCCAAGGGTGCTGAGGGAATTGGCCGACGAAATAGCAGCACCGCTGGCCATTATCTTTCAAAACTCATGGAGAACGAGGGAGGTGCCAGAGGACTGGAAAAAAGCAAATGTAGTGCCTATTTTCAAGAAAGGGGAAAAGGTGGATCCAGGGAATTACAGACCAGTCAGCCTCACCTCAATCCCTGGAAAAATTATGGAGCAGATTCTCAAAGAATCCATCCTCAAACACTTAGAGGAAAATAAAGTGATCAGGAACAGTCAGCATGGATTTACCAAGGGTAAATCATGCCTGAACAATCTTATTTCCTTCTATGAGCAGATGACTGGTTTTCTGGATGCAGGAAGAACCGTTGATGTGATATACCTTGATTTTAGCAAGGCTTTTGATACAGTTTCCCACAGCATTCTCATTGGAAATTAAGGAAGTAGGGGTTGGATAGGTGGACTATAAGGTGGATAGAGAACTGGCTAGATCAATGGTTTCAGCGTGTAGGAATCAATGGTTCCATGTCTAGCTGGCAACCAGTCACAAGTGGTGTGCCCCAGGGGTCGGTCCTAGGGCCGGTTCTGGTCAACATTTTCATCAATGATCTGGATGATGGAATAGACTGCATTCTCAGTAAGTTTGCGGATGACACCAAGCTGGGGGGAACGGTAGACACGTTGGAGGGCAAGGACGGGATTCAGGGAGACCTAGATAAATTGGAACAGTGGGCCAATAGAAATCTTATGAGATTCAATAAGGATAAGTGTAAAATCCTGCACTTGGGACAAAAAAAACCCATGCACTGCTAGAGGCTGGGAAACATTCAGCTAAGTAGCAGCAGTGTAGAAAAGGACCTGGGGGTCATGGTGGATGGGAAGCTAGATATGAGTCAGCAGTGTGCTCTTGCTGCCAAAAAGGCCAATGGCATACTGGGCTGCATCAAAAGAAGTGTTACCAGCAGATCAAGGGATGCGATCATTCCCCTCTATTCTGCACTGGTAAGGCCACATCTAGAAGACTGTGTTCAGTTTTGGGCTCCCCACTACAAAAAGGACAGGGACATGCTAGAGAGAGTTCAGAGGAGGGCAATGAAAATGATTAAAGGGCTAGAGCACAAGCCCTATGAGGAAAGACTGAAAGCATTAGGTTTATTTAGTCTGCAGAAGAGGAGATTGAGGGGAGATTTGATAGCAACCTTCAACTACTTGAAGGGATGCTCTAAGGAAGATGGAGCTCGACTGTTCTAGGTAGTAACAGAGGACAGAACGAGGAGAAATGGTCTCAAGTTGTGGTTAGGGAGGTCTAGGCTGGATATTAGAAAAAACTTTACTAGGAGAGTGGTGAAGTCTTGGAATGAGCTGCCAAGGGAGGTGGTGGAGTCTCCATCTTTGGAGGTGTTTAAGGCCCCGCTGGACAAAACCCTGACTGGGATGGTTTAAGCGGGAGTGGTCCTGCCTCTGGCAGGGGGTTGGACAAGATGACATATGAGGTCCCTTCCAACCCTATGATTCTATGATTCTATAGACCAGAGAGTGGGTTAATATAGTTGCAAGCTCCTTTTTTATTTTCCTGTTGCTGTCTTTCATCTGTGGTCCACATTTACACTTAATGTTGTATGTAGATGGTCCACTCACCATGGCCTTCTCCTTCCCTCTTCCACCTCTTCCACACTGCAGATTGATAGTGCTCTCCCTGTTAGGCAACAATAAAATGCCCTGGCCCATTTGGTACACAGGCCCCATGGGAAGCTGGCTTGTGAAGGTTGACTCTGAACCTAGCAAATGGGAGTTTTGCAAGGCAGCTCTCCAGGTGAAGGAGGAGAGAGTACCTGACTCATGGGGTGAGCTTGTTGTCTGTTACTTTGTTTGATGTGTGCCTGCTTTGTTGAAGTTTGTAGTGTGGTCTGTTTTGAGGACTGTGTGAACCATGTGAGGCTGAGAGTTTTCTCTAGGGAGGCTCTAGCCTCCCATCCTTTGATCCCTAATCCCCTCCGAATCTCTTGACAAGAGGGAGGGACTAACTCAGGGAGAACAGTATTTTAGAAAGGTCGTTCCTAAGTGACTAGAAGAGCAGGAAATAAGGGAGTGCTGTGTGGGTATTGAGAATTAGAAACATAGATAGTTGGGTTTATGATATCTAGTAGAATCACATGGTAAATTGCCTGCTAGGTGCAAGCTTGTGGATCTCTCAAGCCATCTAGACAGACTTAATCTGCAGTGCTGGAGAGAAGCTGGTGGTTGTAGGAGGAATTAAAAGGTTAAATTAAAAAAGACAAGTGGAAACAGTCAGGACTGAATCTTAAAACCTAGTGGAACAAATCCAAACAATAGGCCTGAGTTGGATAAATGGTTGACAGGAGTAGTCTGACATCACCGAAATTGATAAGGAGTCAGCTGCAACTACAATAAGAGTGGAAAAGTACCTGCAAAGGTAGGAGGTGTTGTGTCAGCCTAGCACCAAGGAGACAAAAGTGATATTTTGGCCAAGCATGACACCTTGATGGATGGAGATGTCCAGTGATGCATGGTCCTATCTAATAGGTGGTATAAAAAAGGGGTATGTGGACCAATAAAGGTAATTTCAGACTCCAAAGGGCACCGAGCAAATAGGTCTAAGCGGGGTCTAAAAGTAGGAGTCCCAGCATCCATATTTCTTGCAGCCGAAGGGGGTGACAGAGAGTCCTACTGTCAGCTGAGCTGTTCCGTTGCATTGAGAGAACAAACGCTGCCACCTGATCTGCTGAGATAGGTTGTTTGCCATTGTGCTACGTTGCAATAAAGCCTAACCTGGCTCCTTTGTTTCTACGAGGACCCATTGTTACTTGGTAGCTGTGTTCTTGGAGAATCAGGGCATAGTAGCCAGCCACTGTGACTGACTCACACCTCCCACACATCACCTCCAGCCTCTGCCTGAACCAGAAACCAGAAACAATGAAAGGCAGTGGGAGACACACCTAAAACCCCTTTGAGCAAAGGCGATAGAATTAGGGCAACTCCTCTAGCCTCAGCTACGTGGAAGATGTGAGCCATTAGCACACTGAAGGGACAGCAGAAACTTCATTTGCATAAAGGATGGAACCAGAATTAGCATACTGAATGGAGAACCAAGCTTAGGGTTACCAGATGTCAGGCAAAAGGCGGACATGTCCTCCTTTTTACCTTCACGTCCTCTGTCTGGCAGGCATTTTAAAAATATAGGATTTTGTCTGGCTTTTTACTTACAGTGGTTAAAGTATGCTGAAATGCCCCTGAATACCCTATTTTTAGGGGGAAGCATTCCAGGGCCCCCTAAAAATAGAAGATTATGACAATACTACTACATTTTCTCCATGTGTCCTCCGATGTTCTCCTTTTCGTACTTCCCCATCCTCCTTTTCCATGCTTTGGTAACTGGTAACCCTAACCAAGCTCCAAGGTAGGAGTCACACTGAACTCTGGGATTGGCAAAGCAGGGAAGCACTGCATGATGGTGGATCCCTGCTCCAGAGACAAATGAACTCATGTCTGCACACGCCCAGCTCAGCAGTTATCAGAGCAGTACTCTGCCTGATTGCATTGTAGATCAACTCCTATTGTCCACCTAAACAAAACACTCCTGGTATGCTCCCCTAAGTCATTGTTTATCCTCAAAACAACCTTAGTGTTCTGCCTTGAACCATTGTTGCTTCCCTACAAAAATCCCTACCCAATTTCTATTGAAGTTAGTTCTGAATCTGTTCTGATGCCCAGACCAAAAAGCTGCATCAGGTCCACTGGGACGTCACCTTTTCCTTGCTGATCGTGGTGAGGGTTCTGCCTGTCTCCAGCACTCCAGACCCTAAGCTGAACAGCCTGGTTCTGGGTACCTTTGAGCTGCACTGAGTGGTGAGACAATCCCTCTCCCTCTCTCTTTTTCCTCTTAGTCCAACTATAACTCTTTAAACCTGATCTTTTGTAATTTACTTGGGCTAGCTTTCCCCAATACTATAATTGAAACTGGGTAATATTGTCACTGTCTGATCATTTCTTTCTCTTTGTGTGGTTATTAATATTGTAACTGTTTGGGTATTTTTCTTTCCTTTTATAGTTATTCATAAATTTTATGTGTAAGGGGACCGATAGCCCCTTACTGAGAGTGAATGGGCCTTTTGATTGGCCACTCCCGCCTGGAAGCAGGACTCTGAAACACACAGCCCCAGGGCCAGTGGGAGAGGCCAGTGTCCCAGGATGGCCTGATTGATTGAAAGTGCTCCCCCGCCCCTGAGCTGAAACTGCAGGCTGGACATGCTTGGGCAAGCCAGTGTGAGTGTGTGTGGGGCCAAGCTAAGGAGGAAGCACTAAGCAGCCAGCAGCTGGGAGCCAGAGGACCCCAGGAAGGGAGGCCAGGCTGAGCTGATTTGGGCAGAGCAGACCCACAGCAGCTGGACCAGCAGAGAGCCAAGTGGAGCTGAGCAGAGCAGAGCTGGAGGCAGTGACAGAGCAAGAGTTGCCTGAAGCTGGGGCAGGAGGCCAGAGAAGGAGCCCAAGGTGCTGAGCTCATCTGTGCAGCCCCACAGCAGGAGGGCCAGGGGAACCCCACTGAACCAGAGCAGCAGCTGGGAGCCGGAGTTGCAGCCATCTGGAGCTGGGTGTGGTGAGCAGCTGGGGAGCAGTGAAGGGGGGCTGACGCTGGGAAGAAGGGCCCTGCCCCTGGAGCTTGGGGATGTGTGGCCACAGCTGGAGCCTGCATCTGGCCCCTTGAATCATCCAGTTGCAGCCAGGCCTGGGCAGAGGGCTTGCAACGTGGAGGACAGACTGTGAGACTGTTCCTCAGGCCCCAGAGACTCTGTTTGTAGTGCTCCCACACCAGGCAGCGGTGCTGGGGGTTTATTGTTCACCTTTTTCCACTTTTTTTCTATTTTCTTATTGGGTTATTCTTTTTATTTCTGTATGCTTAAATAAATTGTATATAGTGTATATAGTAACTGGTGGGCCAGAAGAGTGGTCAGTGTGGTCAGCACCCCGGAGTGGGGACACCCTAGGCCTGTCCTGAGAGACCACGATAAGAGTGGGGGTCGAGCCCCCAGGAATCCTGGGGCCCAGCCTTGTCGGGGTTACAGAGACTCCTCCAAACAGGAGATTGGGAGGTGAGCCTTTGAGGTCAGGCAGGCCTTGGGGTAAAGGAAGTGGGAGCAGGGACTCAGATCCTTTTGCTACCCACCTTCACCGGGGTGGTATACAAAGTCTGGGAAGTTCCCCACAAGAGCGGGTCCATCCCCCCGCTTACATATGTACCTGACAATAAAAGTAATTTTTTTAAATTAAGCTGATTGCCAGACTTCCTTTGTGTTCTGGACTTCCCTATGTTGCTCTGCAGCAACGTTTCTTTTACCTAGCCAAAGACCCTCTGATGCCCAATTCCTTGTGAGGTTTGCTCATTAAGGGGGTTACCAATGTGCTGAACCTGTAACGTATAATGGTGACAGCTGAAAGTGCTGCTTTGATCCAGTCTGACTGAGTCCAGGGGCATATAAGGGCAGCCGCTGAAAGTGCTGTTTTGACCCAGCCTGCTCAGATGCGTGCTCAATTCTAGTCCAGTGCGGTGCCAGGGGCACATAAGGGTAGCAGCAGACCAGTGCTGTGTAACCCAGCCAGCTGACTTCAGGGACCTATAAGGGGACAATTGAGAGTGTTGATAGACCCGGCCCAAGCAGATGCACTTAGAAACCCAGTCTTGGGAAATTTAGGTCCTTCAAGGGTAGCTCCATTGGGAGGGACTTGCAGAAGGGAGAAGAGCGTTCCATATAGAAATACATGCAACACAAGCAGTACACTACTAGAATTGCAACTCCCCCACCCCAAAGGAAGTGACCCTAATAAATGAGCATCCCCTGAGTTGGTGGGCAGAGTTGGTAACAGTGTGGTTGTGTTGGTTTTTTCGATTGTGAGTGTTGCCTCAACTTACCTCTTCCACACAGGGTATGCCTAGGCTTAAGGTCAATGAGCTAAATCAGTCCTTACTAGAGATCTGAGCCAAAGGTAACCCAAAGCGTTAGCCAAAGAAACACCTCGGCTTAGGATCACCAGGATAACTCAGTTCCTGCTAAAGATCCAAGCTAGGCTCCAGGTGATTGGGCTAACTGAGTCCCCAGTAGAGCTCTCAGCCAGGGGTAGGCCTGAAGGAACATGCATACAGAGACTCATACTTGCAGCCAGACATCCATGTCAGACGCATAACAACAGTAATAAGAACAACTTCCACCTTGCAGACAACAGTTGTCATGGTACACAGGGGTTAAAGTATAATTTGGGGGCCCTGGAACCCTCCTAAATTTCCAGGTCCCCCTCATGCACTCTTTATATGGGTTTGGGCCCCCTTCACCACCCCAGCTACTGCCCCCCAGATGCCTGCCCCCAACCCAGCTACTGCCCCCCATATCTCCTCCCTTGTCCCCAATATTCCTCCAGCCCCCAGTACCCACCCCCAAACTCCACATCCTGCCCCCAATACCCAACCTCACCTCAGGTACCCCGTAATGGGTACAGGGTTTCTACCCCCCCCCCCCCCCCAGTGTGACCTTCCTGCTCTGGAAGGGGAGCGTGCAGCTTGGTCACCCTGACACGCATCAGCAGCTGTGCGTCAGGGTGGGGAAGAATTGTCCCTAACTCCCCTCCCTGCAGGCTGCTTTTTGAGGCTTCTCCTTCTAGCACAGCCTGTGCATGTGCAAGAGAGTCAGGGTGGCTGACATGCCTCCCCGCTCTCCCCTGCCCTGCTGGAATGCACCGTAATGGCGTTCTCAGGACTCCTATTTCTAGGGGCTTAGCATTCCAGGGCCCCTAAAAATGGAACCAGAATGCAATATTCTCCCTCCATTTTCTATTTTTAGGGACCCTGGAACACTGGGCCCCTAAAAATAGTGGGACCCAGAGTGCAGTTCCAGTGTGTTCCAGCCTACTTTAACCCCGATGTTACATATAGGTACTAATGACATAAGGAAAGCTAGGAGAGAGGTTTGGAGGTCAAATTTAGGCTGCTAAGAAAAAACTAGTGTCTAGGCTCTCCATGTTTTCTCTTCCTCTGGAATGCTTCCAGTTCAAGCTCCAAGGCCAGTTAAGACAGGCAGAATTGTAGGATCTCAATGCGTGGATGAGACAACGTTACTGGGAGGAAGAATTTAGATTTATTAGGAACTGGAAAACTTCCTGGGAAAGAAGTTCATAGAGGAAGGAGAGGCTTTGTCTTAATCAAAACACAATCAGATTGCTGTCATGTAAGTTAAAAAGATTGTTGAGGAGTTTTTAACCTCAGGGCTGGGAGAAAGCTCAGAGGCGTGGAGGAGCACGTGGTTTGGATGCAGACAACTGTTGGGAAAAATTATTAAAGAGGATATTCTGTATTCTAGGAAAGAGTAGAAGACAGGTGTTGATAAAGTACACATAGGAACTGAAGAGAAACAGAAGAAATGAAAAAGTCCCTATTTGGTTTTATCACATGAAGGCAAATAACTAAATATTAAGCAAGTTTATAAGTGCTTGTATACAAATTTTAGAAGTCAAAATACCAAGATGGATGAACTTGAGTGACTGTTATTTGATGAGAATGTTGATATAACAGGCATCCCAAAAACTTGGTTGGAACAATGATAATCATTGGGATGTGCTAACACTAGGGTACAAAATATATAGGAATGCCAGAATAGGTTGCACTGGCCAGGGAGTAGCAGTATATGTGAAAGCATAGAGTCAAATACAGTCAAAATCTTAAATGAACCAAACTGTGTTTGAGACTATAGATAGAAAGCCCATGCTTGAATCATAAGAATAGGGCATAAGGAATATACTGCTGACCACTTGACTCATGGTGATGGTAACTGTGAAATGCTCAATGAGATTAGAGCAGCTACAAAACCCCACTAATAATAGGGAATTTCAATTATCCCCATATACACTGAGTATATGTCATCTTAGGACAGGTTGCGGAGAAGACATTTCTAGACACTGTTTGCTACTTGGAGCAGCTAATCCTGGAACCCACAAGGGGAGGTCTTTTGATTTTGTCCTAAATGATGCTCAGGATCTGGCCCAAGAGGTCACTAAAGCTGCACTGTTAAGTAATAGAGACCATAATGTAATTAGATGTAACATATTTGGCAGTGGATACCAAAGACACCTACCACAGTAGCATTTAACTTCAAAAAGGGAAACTGCAGAAAACTGAAGAAGCTAGTTAAATGGAAATTAAAAGGAACAGTCACAAGCATGAAATAGCTGAAAGTTACATGGAAACTATTTGAAAACTATACTTTAATATACTCACTATAATAGTGGCTAAAACTAAATGTAAACCCTGAATTAAAAAAAAAAAAATCAGTAATAGGACCAAAATACACCACCATGGCTAAACGGCAAAGTGAAAGATTGTTAGAGGCCAAAAGACATCTTTTAACAATGGAAAGTCAAACCTTACAGCAAACATTTTTTAAAGCACATCAGAAGCAGGAAGACTCCAAAACAATCAGTGAGTCACTGGATAATCTTGGTGCTCAAAAAGTATTCAAACAAGACAAGGCCTTTGCAGAGAAGCTAAATGAATTCTTTGCATGAGTCTTCACCGCAGAGGATTTGAGCAAGATTCTCATACATGAGCCATTCTTTTTGGTGACATATCTGAGGAACTGTCCCAGATTAAGGTGGCAGCAAGACGAGGCTTTGAAATGAATTAATACATCAAAAAATATTAAGGCTTCTGGTCTAGATGGTATTTACCCAAGAGTTCAGAAGGAACTCAAATATGAAACGGCAGAACTACAAATGGGTATGTTTCAAACTCGCAGCCATGTTAGTCTAGTTCAGCAAAACAAACAAGGAGGTCTGTGGCACTTTTAAAACCTATCAAATTTATTTATTGCATGAGCTTTCATGGGAGAAAATCCCACTTGGTCAGACACTTTGAACGCTTCCTCAGAGCATCTGACAAAGTGGGATTTTCTCCCATGAAAGCTCATGCAATAAATAAAACTGTAACTGAAATTAGTCTTTGTACCAGATGAATGGAGGATAAGAAATGTGTATTTTTTTAAAGGCTCCCTTGGCAATTGTGTTAATTGCAGGCTAGTAAGCTGGTTTTAGTACCAGGCAAAATGAAACTGTAGTAAAGAACAGCATTATCAGACACATAGGCTATGTCCACACACAAAGTTTTATTTCAAAATAAGTCATTTTGAAATGACTTATTTTGAAATAAAAGATTATTTCAAAATGACTTATTTCGAATTTAAAAAAAAATCATTCAAAATAAGTCAAGCCCCTCCAATCGAAATAGCATGCCCTGTGTACGGACATGCTATTTCGATTCCCTGAGAAGGGCATCCTGGGAGGTGTGGCAACATGGTCCCCTGGCAGGGCCATGTTGCCACCCAATCCCCTGCCTGGGTCTCACCTGGAGCCCATCGTTTCATAATAAGAAAATGTCGTGTGGACCAAATCTCTTTTATTTTGAAATAATCAGTGTTATTTTGAAATAAAAGAGACATGTGGACATACCCATAGATGAACATATGTTAGAGAATAGTCAACATGGCTTTTGAAAGGGAAATCATGCCTCATCTATCAGAAATCTTTTAGGATGTGAACAAGCAGGTCAACGAGGGTGATATAGTGCCCTTGGACTTTTAGAAAGCCTTTCCCAAAGTCTCACATCAAAGGCTCCTAGGCAGAGTAGAGAATCATGGGATAAGAGGAAAGATCCCCTCGTGGATCAGTGACTGGTTAACAGATGGAAAAGCAAGGGTTTTTCACTGTGGAAAGAGGTAAATAGCGGGGACCCTTGAGGCTCTGTACTGTGACCTGTGCTGTTCAGCATATTCATAAATGATCTGGGAAAGAAGGATAAACATTAAGGTCAAAACATTCACAGATTATACAAATTTACTCAGGAAAATTAAGTTGAACGCAGAGTTTAAAGCATTACAAACAGATCTCACAAAACTGGGTGATTGGGCACCAAAATGGCAGATGAAATTTAATGTTGATAAGTGCGAAGTAATGCACAGTGAAAAACATTATCCCAGCTACACATACAAAATGATGGGGTCTACGTTAGCTGTTAATACTCAAGAACAAGATCTTGGAGTCCATGTGGAGAGTCCTCTAAAAACACCTGCTCAATATACAGAAGCAGTTAAAAAAAGCTAACAATATTAGAACCATTTGGAAAGAGCTAGCTAAGACAGAAAATATCATGACGTGTCTACAGAAATCCATGCTTCAGCAATGCTTTGAATATTATACATTTCTAATTGCAGCTTCTAAAAAAGATATATTAGAATAGGAAAACGTACAGCGAATGGCAATAAAAATTATTAATGGTATGGAACAACTTCCACATGAGGAGAGATTAAGGGTGGGATTTTTTTATCTTAGAAAAGAGAGAACTAAGGGGGATATAACAGAGGTCTATAAAATCAAGAAAGCAAACAGGGAAGTGTTATTTACTCCTCCATGTAACACAGGAACCAGGGATGACTCAATGAAGTTAATAGGCAGCAAGTTTAAAACAAGGAAGCTGAAATACTTCTTCACAGAACACAGATTGGATCTGTTGAACACATTGCCAAAGAATGCTGTGAAGGCTAAAAGTATAACTGAGTTCAAAAAGAATTAGATAAGTTCCTGGAGGAGAGTTCGATCAATGGCTATAAGCCAAAATGATCAGGGACACAACCCCATGCTCTTGGTGTCCCTAAACATCTGATGGCCAGAAGTTGGGAGGGGTCTCCAGAGGTGGATCACTCAATAATTGCCCTGTTCCGTTCATGCCCTCCGAAGCATTTCACATTGGCCATTGTCAGAAGAGAGAATAGTGGGCTAGAGGGACCATTGGTCTGACCCAGTATTCCTGTTCTTATCCTTTCCAAGACCTCCAGCCACACTTAAAATGTCTCCTAATCATCCATTCTGAATGTCTGAACCCCATGAAGAACTCTAAACTAACACTACTAGTCTTTCACTTAAGTTTGTAATAATATTAATGTGTACACGAGGATTTATGAACCAATTAGTCCTTCCATATATTATGAGAGGAGAGGAGAAAAAAGTACTCTAGAGAGAGACTTCTACTTGGGATATGTAATGTGGGGAAGAATGACACCCATGTGACACCATCAGTCTTCTCCCTGAGAACTGACAGATACCCCTTTGCTGGAGCTGTGTGCACAAGGGGCTCCTTTGGGGCTTGAGGCAAAGTCGAGATGAGGGGACAGTGGATCAGATTACTTGCTTTACCTGGAATCAGTCAGATTTCCTTGGAATTCCAATATGGAGTTAATGCTCTGTCTTCAAGTGTCTGATGAAGTGGGATTTTTCCCATTAAAGCTCATGTGATGAATGAATTTGTTAGCCTTTAAAAGTGCCATAGGACTCCTTGTTTGTTTTGCTGAACTAGACTAACACAGCTACTCCTCTGGAACTTATCAATATGCTCTCTATATCTCCTCCACTGTTACTGTGCCTCAGGGCTTAAAGTATGCCAGAATGGCCCATAACGCCGTTCTGGGGCCCACTATTTTGAGGGGCTCAGCATTCCAGACCCCCCTAAAAATAGAAAATGGTGCCAGAATGCTGCATTCTCGCGCCCACCATTGAAAAATAGTGAGACCTGGAAAGCAGCGTTCTGGCTCCATTTTCTATTTTGGGGGGCCCAAACGCTGGGCCCCTAAAAATAGCAGACTGTGGAATGGAGTTCTGCCATGTTCCAGCAGGTGTGTAGGGGGGGCTCCACCGTGCATGCGCAGGCTGCAGTTTCCAGCCCAGCATGCTGCTGGTGAGTATGGGGGCAGCCAAGCTCGCGCTAGGGTGAGGTGGGGAGTATTTGGGTTGCCTGAGCTGATTGTGTGTACTGGGAGCAGGGGGAGGATTTTGGGGGTGGGCATTGGGGGGTTTGGGGTGATATTGGAGACAGGGGAGTGGGTCTTGGGGGTGGATTTGGGGGGCTAGGGTGGATTTTGGGGACAGGCAAATGGTCATTGGTGGCAGGAGATGGTGTGGTTGAAGGGGGCCTGGCTGTGTGGGAGGGGGGGCCCACCCATGAGGGAAGGGTGCCCACCCAATTAGGAGGGTTCCAGGGTCTGCCAAATTATACTTTAACCCCTGTTGTGCCTCCTCAGGCTGATGCTACAAATAAATCGCAGAAAGGCTGTGAAGCACCTGAGCCATGTGAAGGAACAGTCATGTGGACAGCTCTGGTCACCATAGTGGACACTTGGCTTGGATTTTTCATAGAAAGATACCTCTGGGTGTCCAAGTTGTTTTTAGTTTACTATTCCATGTGTGCTAGCAGATGCTATTGGACACAGGTCTTATCAAAGAGGCCTCCCTTCTTGGGTTGTCAGGTTAAGACATAACGGTCTCAGCTCACAAAAGACAGTTTGAATGGTAATCTTCTCTTTGACATAGGTCTTTAACATATTTGATTTGGAGTCACAAAAGACACAATAAATATGGGGCCACATGATGCCAAAGTCACTTTTCAGGACAGAACTACATAATTTAAAAAACTCAATAACTTGGAAATAAACATTAACATTATTCACTGAAAGAGATAACAAGTAAAAATACATTCCTTTCAGCCTAGAAAAATGATGAGTATTGACAGAAGGAAGCCATCATTTACTTTCTAGCTCTCAACTGAGTAATGAACATGGATTAATTTATATTTGTGTGCGTTTTCCTGTTTATACTTTAATTGTATTCACTGAATGCACCTGTACTTTGATTGGTGCCTTTGGGGACTTATAAAATGTAATGCAGCCTGCAGGAGTGTTGCAGCCAGGTGAGTCTCAATGATGTTTACTGTTTCACAGATGATCTTTTGAACCAACTTTGAAAACTATTCTCAACCTTATGCTACAATCCCTGGGTCTTATTCTTTAGCTACTCCTGCCATCTAGTGGACATTTCCTTTCACTAGAGACGAAGGTTTTCAAAATAGGTTGCATAAAATTGGACTCAACTCCATATTTAAGCACCTACGTATAATTGGGAGTTCTGCCTACCCCATGTTCGTGCACAGACAGCAATGAAAAGGTTACTTAGTTCCTACCTTGAAAGTGTCTCTGCAAATTCAGATTACCCCTGTATGCCCCACAATATTCATCCTCATTTAATGGTGCAGATAGTAAAACAAACCCTTCATGGTAGTATCACCTGGAAGGTTTATTTCTCCCACCCTGGCAAAAAACCAAACCCCAAAACCAAAAAAACAACAATAGTTACAAAGGGATAATGATGGTTTTACCAAGGCATTTGCACTGATCTTTGTAAGCCTAAGACCAACACACTCAGCTCCAGTGACCCAAAGCAGAGTGTCATGAGAGAAGACAATAGATTCACATAGGATAACCATTACGTAGGGGGCTAAATTCAGTTTACATCATGCATGAATGTTTGTTTAACAGATATACACTAGAAATTATTTTAGGAAAGTTCTATGGCCTGTGCTGAGCAGCAGTGGTTGTAAAACTTAGGGTTGGGACCCAGTACTGCACTGCAGGCCTTCAGGCACTGGCTCGCAGCACCCCCTGCTGCCACAATCAAAAGACTGGAGCGCATTGCTCCAAGATGTAATTGTCGAATCACAGGCATAAATGATTTTTTTCCATCCAGGTCCCACGGAAAAAAGTTTGAAAACCACTGCTGTACAGGATGTTAGACTAGATGATCACAGTGATTCCTTATGGCCTTGGACTCTATGTAGCACTGAATGACGTAACCTCACTGTCTTCAGTGACCCATCCAGGAGTGCTGTTTCACTGAGCCAGCCACAGGCAAAGTATTCACATCAGAGAGTTCATTGCAAACACCCTCAAAGAGGGCGGGAGAGGAATTGGCACATCTTCTCAAAAACAAGAGTTACTTGGGGCAGCCTGGAGACAACTAGTGAAGTCTCTTCTCCTACCTTCCCAAGTCTGAAAGCTTCTCTTTTTGAAAGAAGAGATACACTCCTTCAAGATGAACTAGGATTGAAACACTTGCCCAAGGTCACCTGCCATATAAATCCCCCAAAAGACTGACTGCCCCAGAATATTCAGCTGACTTACCTAGGTGCATGACACAAAACATCTATCTGCCTGTATGCATTTCCCTGTACCCCATCCAGCCATCAGTCTATGCATATCACTCCAGTACTCAATACTCATCTTTGCTTTAGCTATACCCAAAGATGCCCAATGCTTGGGGACAGTGCCCTATCTTGACAGTGACCCATGTGAATATGTGGGTGTGTTGTGTGTTGTGCATGCATGAGAGAGAGGTGGAACCATTAATAAGACAAAGCACATCATAGACCATGGTGTGAATGTTTAGACAGGTATGTTATATGGAACATTACAGCAAAAACATTTCATTAAGCATAATATTACTACTAGAAACATAAACACTCATGTTTGCATCTCACTGAGTTCCCACAACCTTCTCCCTTGGGTGACAATCTGTGCTCCCTCTCCACCAAAACTGGCAACCTGGGGGGGTTACAAATGCGTCAACTGGAACAAACCAACAGGCCACTAGTAACTTGATCGAATGCACTGATATCTATGGAGAATACTGTCCAGCATTCACAATGGCACACTGGCAGCAACAGGAAGCAAGGGTTGGAACATCTTTTTATATAAATAGCAGGGAGCACCCGTCTGTCATATTAAATACTTTACATGTTCAGACTGTTGGCTGTACAAAGCATACAGAATATTTTTATATTTATTTATTTTATTTTTAAAGGACCCCTTACCCCAGCTCAAACTGCAAGTCCTGTTTTCATGACGCTGTGAGTCCTGTCCTTCGTCTAACATGGTTAGAGAGCTCACATCTAGGACACAGAAGGGTATTATACACAATGGGAAGAAAGGTATCATACATTAGTGTAAAAGCAGAGTATAATGGAATGCAGGCTTAAATGCTGACGGCCAGCTGAGCTGCAGTCTGGCAGTCAGGCTCAACAATGGCAAGGCAGTAGGCAAAGTTTTACTAAAACCCAACTGGAGAAGATTTGCACTTGTCCTTTCAAGATATCCTGAACCTCATTTCTTTAAAACAAACACAGTGTCAGTACAAGAGTCCCTAGATGTAGCCTCCTGATAGGCTGTCCTCCCATGTGTCCTTTGGACGTGAGGATTTCTTTGCTTGTACTAACAGTAAGGTGTGGTGGCTGCAACACAGCATGTCTTTCCCAAAGAAGAAAGCAGGTGAGCTGCTTTCTCTAGCAAACTGTGGTGGATTTTATTGTGTTTGTTTGTTAAAAATGTATAGTGTTCTCTGTGACAGAGCCACCTCCACTACCTATGAAATTCTGGGAATTTGCCGATGGCAGAGGAGGTTCTTCTTCTGGGCTTTGCACTTCTTGTTTGGTTTCTCCTGCTCCTGACTCCTGTAAGCTGGACTCTTGGCTTGATGCTGTCTGAAAGCCAGGCTCTACTCCAGAGGGTTCGCTGTTCTGTAAGGGAAGCAGGGCCTTGTGCCGCATCAGGCTGTCATCACTGTTTTGAACTTCTAAGGAGTTCCTGTGCTTGGCATTCCGGTTGGCCACAGCATTCTTCTGGGGCTCCTCAAAGCTCAATGACAGCGTGACAGTCCCACTGCCAAAGCTGACTTTTTGCTTGCAAGCACGCTTCTGCTGTTGCTGCTCTGTGGAGGTAGCCACAGGAAAGGGGTCTTCATGGTTGCTCTTGCTACTGATGGAGGATGAAGGGGTAGATCCTGTGGACCCACCAAGGCTGTTAGACCTCTTGCGTGACACATTGCTCCGTCTCAGCGTGGCCCTGGCTGCTACTTTGAAGGCATGCGCAGCTGTACTGCAGCGCACTTCCTCAATGGTGTTGCGGGAAGGCTTAAAGAGGATGATGTAGACCTTGTTGAAGAAGATGCAGGACAGTTGCCCAAAGCTGGCAGCCAGGATGGCAATCACCTCCACTGCTGAGACAAACTTGCCATAGGTGCTGGCATAGGCGGGTATAAAGGAGATCCAAACAATGAAGAAGATCAGCATGCTGAAGGTGATGAACTTGGCCTCGTTGAAGTTCTCAGGCAGCTTCCGAGACTTGAAAGCAAAGAAGAAGCAGATGGCAGCCAGGAGGCAGGTGTAGCCAATCAGGAAGCCCAAAGCCATCAGAGAGCCCTCATGGCAGGTGAGGAAGATAATCTCATCTTCCAACTCGTGGTTTCGGTAGCTGGAAGGGGGAGCTGTGTAGAGCCAGATCACACAGATGATGATCTGCACAAAAGTACACAAGAAGACCAGAAGGAATTGCAGGTTGAGGCCCCACCATTTGCGATGGAGGCTTGTGGGGATCTTGGCTTCAAAAACCAGCAGGACGCGATTGGTCTTTACCAGGATGCAGGAGATGCAGAGGACAAAGCTGATACCAAAAGCTGGCTGTCGCAAACGGCAGGTCCAATCCTGGGGCTTGCCAATGAAGAATAGTGAGCTAGAAAAGCAGCACAGCAGGGAGAACAAGAGGAGGTAGGACAGCTCCCTGTTTGTGGCCTTGACAATGGGTGTATTGCGGAATTTAGTGAAGACTCCCAGAACGAAAGATGTCAGGAAAATTCCCAGCACAGCAAAGAGAGTAAGAGCTATTCCAAAGGGCTCTGTCCAGGAAAGGAACTCAATCTGCTTGGGAATGCAGGATGTGTGGTTTTCGTTGGACCAGAAATCCTCAGGGCATTTATTACAAGCACTTGCATCTGTAAAAATAACAACACTGGATGAAAAAATTAGTTAGACTAGAGGGTTACCCCAAAATAAAATGTGTCAATGTTTAGCCCTCTTCCACCTAAATACAGAAGTGCTTCCTGTTAGGACATATAGATTTCAGCACACAATGCTCTGGCCACTTGGCTTTAGAAGGAATATTATATGATGGGACCTGTATAACCTCTCAACCTCTACATTCCCAGATGCTTCACAGACAGGACCTCAGCATTGTAGAAGACCCTGGGAAGCGAGACCCCTCAGATGGCAGGCACTAACCCAGAAAGGGATAATTCTAGACCAGAACCTCAGCCTCCCTGAAAAATATTGAGTTAGCTAGAGTGTTGGAAAAAATGGACTCATTACTTCCACACAGGAACTGCAATTGTCTGATAGACCTACAACCCCAGGAGAAGGTGCCCTGTGGATGGATATACACCAACTCTGAACCAGAACTGGAGGCACCATGCATGTATATTCAAGAAAATCTTGCAAGGTGCTTCATTCAGAGATCCTCTTTTCCATCAGTGACACCAGTCCTTTTTGTGGTAGAAAAGAATGGGTCAATGTGCTGCTGCATAGATACTTGCACACTGAATCAGGTGACTATGTATAACTGGTACCCTCTGCTCCTCCTCCTGGAATTGCTGTGCTGTCGGATGAGTACCAAGATCATCACTCACCTAGGTCTTAGGGGAGGCATAAAATCTAGAGTGCATAAGGTCTCGGAATGAACACAAGATCACTTCAGTATAGGCATTTTGAATACTCGGTAATGCTGTCCGGCTTAACTATTGCTCCCACAGCATTTCAACTATTCATAAATGCATTCATGGACATCTTGAATTGTAGTGATCTACACTGATAATAAACTGATGTTTTCTGAGAACCCTGAACAACACTGCTTGGTATGTCCTGGAGACACTATGGGTATGTCTACACTGGCAATTTAGTTTGAATTAAGGAATTCCTTAATTCAAACCAAAGAAAGCTTAGTTCTAATTAGTAAGACCTGCCAGTTAATTCAAACTGAGCCCTTCATTCAATCCTTAATTCAACCTAAGGATGGTGTAGACTAGGATTAACTCTTACTTTTAATTTAATAAATTCAAATTAAGGGCAGTTGGTTTGAATTAACAAAGTTGACTAATTTGACTTAACATTAGGTTGAATTAGTTCACTTTGTTAATTTGAACTAGTATGTTCAAATTTAGTTCGGACAAAACTTGAACCTATTAGCTCAAATTGACAAATTTGAACTAACTTTCCCTAGGTAGGCATAGCCTATGGCAGCATGGTGTGTATGCCAAACTAGAGAAGTGCACCTTTGACCAGGCCACTTTTGAATTTTTAGGTTACATCTCACCACAGGGCACTGAAATGATGGAGAGACCCTGTCTAAAAGATAGACTCTCTCTAAAGCATAGAGGAGAGTTCAGTTTTTGCAGCCCATTCATTTCCTAGTCTCTGCTAAGAAAACCTGCTTTCAGCCCCCTCAGGGCCATGTCAGCCTTATCCCCTATCTGCACAGTTAGGTTTCTTAAGAAAGAGAGAGAGACGAAAGGATTTGCCCAACAACACAGAAAGCCCCCCAAAGAGTCAAGAATAGAACCCAGGAATCTGACATCAACATTCCTACTACACCATGCCAGTAACTTTTGATTCCCCAGCAATCTGTGTCTTCCTGCATACACCTTTTTATATATACTTTTTCAGGATTTTATTCCCCATTTTATCAGGAAATGAAGTCCATTCTTTAGCAGAATCCATTGTAATCAGATATCCCTATATTCACAGTGCAGAGATGAACATTTCCTTTAATTGGATTAGCTACCATCATTTCTGCACAAAATTAATAAAGCAGATTGATATGACCTATGGGCACAACTCAACTCTTATTGAAGTGGGAATTTGATTAAACCATATAATTCCACTCTGGAGAGAAAAAGGACTAACAGTTTTAGAATGAATTGAAACAAAAAAAATTCAATTTCCAGTGCCTCAGTCAGACTGATGCCTCTGGGTTAGTCTCATCCCAGACAATAAAACCAAATTATTCTATCAACAAATTTCTACTGAAATCATTCTACACTCAAAAGCACAGCAATCTCCTCACGCTTTCCAGCACTGTATATCATAGTCCAGGTTGCAGCTACTGCTAAAATAAAAGACTTTGGTAAGCTGTCAGCATTTTTTAAGATTTGCTGCCACTATATCAGAAAGGAATTAGCATTCTTTAATATAGTACCATAGGTTTCTTGATTCAAATACTATAAGAACTTAGATCAATAAACACATAATACTTCTTTTGAATAAGATAGAAAGCAGAGGCCCTGAAGATCTGAAGAAACGATGCCTTGGCACTTTTCTCAAGATTTAAGGAGTGGTTTCTGCTGTCTTGGTAAAACTCCAACTTGGGTGATTTCATTCTGCCTCCCTAAATTCCTTCTGCTATTTCAGTTGGATACATTACTCTTTTTTCATTTCCTCTGCCTAATTGCATGCTATTGCTGTACATAGTTAAACAATGACCTTTCTTCACCCCAGGGGTTGGTGTCAGTTCAGCCCCATGGATGGCTTGTGTGCAACAGTCAGTTACCACATTGTGGCTACGAGACATGTAGTGGGGTCAGGAAGCCATGACATGAGGGTCAGGCAAATTGCAGGTGGTAGGCAAGTGGCGGAGTCAGAATGATGCTGGGCCAGGATAACAGAAAGCTAGAGTCAGGTAGAAGGGAGGCTGCTACACGTGTTGTGCCTATTCTGTGGAAGATTGGAAGATTCATTCTTCTGGTGCATCTGGCAGCTTTCACTGGCATGAATTCACTTCAAGGTACTAATCATTCTTCATGTGTCTTTCCCTTCATGTGTCTCTTAGGGCAGTGGTTTTCAATCTTAGGGTCAGGACCCAGTACTGGGTCGCAGACCCTCAAGTACTGGGTTGTGGCGCCCCCTGCTGCTGCTGCCAAAAGACTGGAATGTATTACTCAAAGATGTAACTGTTGGTTCATGGGCATAAATGTGTCCCAGGAGAAAAAGCTTGAAAACCACTGTCTTAGGGAACTTTCCCAGGACAGTGTTCTCTGTTGCTTCAGCTCAGCATTAACAGACTAGATGGTTGGGAATTAACTGCACTTACAAATGGGATCCAATAGAGGGACTGCCAGGAATCTTTGCGAACCATACAAGCTATTTCTATATTACCTGCTTCATCGCTGTATTCCCCATCTGAGCATTTCACGCATTGAAAACAACAGGTGGGCTCTCCCTCGATCATACCTTTTCTGGTACCTGGGAGGCAATCCCTGGTGCAGTTAGAGATTGGCACCTGCAAGACAAATCGTAGTCTGGTTACACATGCAAATGCAAGATTCAAGACCTTGCACGGGAAGGGCCCATGCATACTCAGTCTACTGTGTGATGAGAAATTACAAAACATGCTAATGTCAGATACCATGGTGATGAGCACAATATACAGTTCTGGAGAGAGATACCCATCCTTAATCTCTCTCTTTCTCTCTCTCTCCGCTCCACCCCCCATGTTCTCCAATTTCCTAACTAAAAGCATATTGGACCTTGTCCTAACAGATAAAGAACTGATCACAAAACTAAAAGATAATAGTAGTTTAGGTATAAGTGATTATGACTTGAGCACATTTATAATATGTAAGCAGAAAAAAATTTAGGCTTAGACTTTATTCAGCTTACACTTTATAAATGTGATCAAGTCATGATCACTTGTATACAGGGATTTCCCTACTCCTTCCCAGTTGTCACTAGTTACAAGTAGTGTTATGAATTTAGTCATCAGTTAGAAATTTGATGTGCAACTGAAGCATTAGTACACACTTTAAAAGCATGCACAGCATACAATAAAGTACTTGTACATAAAAAAGCAGAACAGGTTTCAAAAGCATGAACAAAGACTAGCTTCCTCACACTGCTGTGTTTTTATAAAAATGTCAGTGAACTCATTTATGTGATGTTGCTCATCCTAATATTTTAATTTGTGATTTGTTAGAAAGGTCTGAACAACCTAGTGAGGAGGTGAGGGCTGAAGATGAAAAGTTTCAGGATCAGATTGTGTTTACATGAATACATGACGCACCCACCCTTCCTAGGTATCCAGCATAAAATCCTTATAAAGGTATCCTTTACAAAGTTGACTTAATGTAGTGGGGACATTTAAGTTGACTTTATAAAGTTGACTTAAGCCAGGGGGACCCATTTAAAGTCAACTTTATCATTTTATATTCATTATGAGTCAGGTACTGCAGGAATTACTTCTTGGTCCAGTTCTGTTCAATATTTTCATCAATGATTTATCAGTGGCTCCCAATCTGTGGTCCATGGACACCTGGGGGGCTTCAGAGTTACTGCAGGGGGTCCACAGACAGGCCTGGAGCTGTGGGGTCTCAGGTGGCCAGGGAGACCCAGTCATCTGGCTGGCAGGGAGCTTACCCCAGGCTGGCAGTTTTTAAACCTCCTGAACCTGAGCATGCTCAGATGCATGCTCAGGGAAAGTAGCCTGTGGAGTGGCCAGGTGGCAGCAGCTCCGGCAGCCCAGGTAAAGGGGGAGAAAAAGGGCCCTGGGGGGGGGAGTGGGGCAGGAAACCAGCGGGGGCGGGGAGTCAGAGAACAGGCCGGGGGATGGGGAAGACTGGGGGGGGGCAGGGGCAGAGGCCATGGCCACGGCAGCTCCTGCTCCCTGGCAGGAAAAGGGGGAGGGAGCCATGGCCACAACAATTCGACTCTCAAGCACTGCAAGCTGGATTCTGCACACACGGGCCATGGTGGCAGTGGCACCACTTGCCAGCCGCCAGAATGGCACAGGCTGGATTCTGCCCATGGCACCACCATCACACAAATTCAACCAAGGAGCCGCAAAGATTTTATTTTTTTTGGTAAAAAGTGGTCCCTGGCCTTAAAACAATTGGGAATCAATGATTTAGATGATGGCACAGAAAGTATACTTACAAAGTTTGCCGGTGATACCATGCTGGACGTGGTTTCAAGTGCTTTGGAGGATAGTATCACAAATCAAAATGATTTGGACAACCTGGTGAAATGCTCTGACACAGGGGTCGGCAACCTTTGCTGACCACTGTGCTGGCCATGCCCACCACACCCTCAGCTCCTGCCCTGCCAGTGGTGGGACTCTAGGTCCCAGTCATAGCTGGCACTTGCCCCTGCCTCCAGGTCTGGCCCTTGTCCCCACCAGTGGTTGGCCTCCAGGTCCCGGCTGGGGCTGGTTCCCACCCCTGTTGGTAGGAGGCTTCCAGCTCTGGGGTTGGAGCCAGCTCCAGGAGGACTGACTCATCCCGCTCCCCTCCAGCCCTGCTCAGCAGGGGTAGGGCCAGCAGGGTCAGGAGCCCAGCGTTCTGCAGCTTCTTTGCCCTGCTGGCCCCCCTCCCCAGCAGGGAAGCGTGGCCAGTGGGGGCCTGGAACCACAGCATGTGGCTATTTTTGCCCAGCCATGAAGCGCTGGGGGGAGCAATGCCAGCAGGAGAACCTGAGTGACACCGTGTGCCAGTCAGGCTCAGCCTCTGTGCCATTTCTGGTGCTGGTGCTGGGGGCTGCTGACCCTTGGTCTGAGGTAAACAGAAGGTTGCAGCTGGGGAGGTTGAGGTTGGATATTAGGAAAAACTTTCTTACTAAGAAAGTGGTGAAGCATTGGAATGGGCTACCTAAGGAAGTGGTGGAATCTCCATTTTTTGACATATATAAGGTTCAGTTAGACAAAAACCGTGCTGGGATGATTTAGTGAGAGTGATCCTGCTTTTTTTTGCAGCGGGTTGGACTAGATGACCTCATGAGGTCCTTTCTAACCCTATGATTCTATGATTCTATGCAAGGCAAGTGCAAAGTACTCCCCTTAGGGTTGAACAACCCATTGCCCACATACCAAATGGTTAATACTTGCCTAGGCAGAAGTACTGCAGAAAGGGATCGGGGTGTCATAGTGGACATAAGCTAAATATGAATCAAAAGTGTAACGCTGTTGCAAAAAAAGCAACCACCACTGTGGGATGTATTAAAAGGAGTACTGAAAGTAAGATATGAGAAATAATTCTTCCACTCTACTTAGCCCTGATCATGTCTCAACTGGGGTACTGTGTCTAGTTCTAGGCACCTCATTTCAGGAAGGATGTGGACAAACTGGAGAAAGTCCAGAGAAGAGCAACACACATGACAAGAGATATGGAACACTTGACTTATAAGGGAAAATTGAAAGACCTGGGTTTGTTTAGTCTGGAAACAAGGAAACTGAGAGGGGACATGGTAATAGTTTTCAAGTACCTAGAAGGTTGTTACGAGGAGGAGGGAGAAAAATCATTCTCCTTAACCACTAATAATAGGACAAGAAGCAATGGGCTTAAATTACAGCAAGGAAGGTTTAGGTTGAACATTAGTGAAAAATTCCAAACTGTCAGGATGATTTACCTCCGGAATAAGTTGCATAGGCAGGTCGTGGAATCTCCATCACTGGAAGTTTTTAAGAGGAGGCTAGACAAGCACCTGTCCAGGATGGTTTAAGAGGGTACTTTGTCCTGCCATGCAGGCGACTGGACTTGATGACCTCATATGGTTCTTTCCAGTTTCTATGATTCTATGATTACTTCACATTCATCACCATTGAACTTCATCTTTTATTTGGTTACCTAGTCACCCAATTCTCTAAGATCCCTTTGTAACTCTTCTCGGTCTGCTTTGGATTTAATTTTCTTGAATAATTTTGTATCATGAGATAAATCTAATAAAATGGTTGTGAAGCACTTTTTAGTTTTTACTAGGGTTCCATATAGCCCACATTCAGCCTCACAGTCTCACTCCTAATTTTCCCTCATACTGTCCCCTGTAAATTCAAACACACCCCAATTTGAATTCCTGGAGAAAACAATGCTTGTACCTAAGCTACTATTATCTTTTAGTTCTGTGATCAGTGACACACACATACACACATTTGAGACTTTAAGGGCCTGTGACAGGCTGCTCCTCAGATCTGGTCCAGTGTGCCACTATGATCCTCTAGTTCCCACTCCTGAATCCTGATTCGTCACACTTTGCCAAGTGACCACTCACTCCTGAGTCAGTCCACTCCAGCCTCTCATGTGCATTTGGTCCCAAGAAGTGGGTGTATGCCCTCTGGCTCCTTGAGGGACAGTACCCAAGCATGCACCCCTGTCAAGGCTTTTTCCCCACTCTGGCACTCTGAGTGCAGAAGGTGGGGGCCCGCAACAGGCCAGAAAAGCCACTGGCCTTAAAGCCTGCTCTTAAAAGTCTCCAAGGCCTCCAATTCCTGGCCTTGGAGTGGTATCGCTGCCACCACCCAAATGCAAAAAAACCTCTTGAGACCCAGGAAGGCGCACTTGGGAATTCCTCCCTGTGAGGTACTTGCAATCCTCTTTATTCCTCCTTCAGGAAAGTGACTGAACTCCAGCTGCAATATGAGCTGGAACTGGAACAGGGTTCCCTCTAGTAGCTGCCTGTGCAGTCTAAGGCATGGGCACACAAACCTCTTGCCTCTCAGGACACAGAACCAGAACTTACTTAAAAGGTAAACTCTTTAATCAAAAAGAACAGATGATAAACACAGAGAGTTGCTTCTCTGGGAATTAACTTAGGTAGTTACAGGGTAGTGGGGTGGGGGGTTGGGTTACATGTGGTTAGCACAGAGAAATCCAAAAAACAAGCCAAAAACAAAGAAAATACCCTGACCGCATCTAAATAAACATTCCCTGTTCTACCCACGACTGGTCAGTACCAAACTTAACTTATCTCTGGTAAGGATGTTGCTGGATTCTTCCTCAGGCCCCTCTGGCCTCCTCCTGATCCTTCCAGGAGCTCTGCTGCATCCAAACAGGCCCAGGCCAGGCTGCTGTTACCATTCAAAAAGCTGTGCTTCGTTCCTATTGGCTGTCCTGGGACTCACTGACCAGAGTGTTAACGCCTTCCTCCCCAAGGGTTATTACAACCCCTGCCCCAGCTACCTCACGAGGACCACTGCCTTACAGGGATTGGGACCCTCTCCCAATCACCATATACTCAAGCAATGTTCCCTGTAGGCTGTGTGGGTGTACAGACCCTATCGCTCACCCACACAGGGAACACTGCAGCCAGGGCCCCTACCAGCCAGAAGACACAACGTTCCAGCCACCAGGGAGCTATACCCAGGCTGGGAGTTTTTAAATCACCTGCCCTGAGCATGCTCTGAGCATGCTCAGGGCAGAAGCAACAACCTGTGGTGTGGCCACTCTGGCAGCCAGGTAAGCAGCCAGGGGAGCAACCATGAGGGAAAAGTATGGGGGTGGGCTGGCCCAGGGGAGCAGGTTAGGGTGGGCTTGGGGAGGGGTCGGGTCGACTATGGGACCAGGAGAGCTGGCGGCGGGAGGGTTCAGGCTGGCTAGGCAGATTAGGGTGGAATTGGGGTGGGGTTGAGCCAGCTATGGGACCAGGAGAGCTGGTGGATGAATGGGAGGGCTAAGGTGGGAGGGTGTTGGGCTGGCTCATTGCAGGTGAAGATCTTTCATAAAATTTTAATAAATCTACTGTATTTGGCAGTCAGATTTCTTGCGTGTCTGGCAAAGCAACTTACTGATTTTGGCTATGTGTCCAGCACAAAAGGCTACTGATGCCAAATATTTAAAATTCTGTTTTAGGAAGGCACTTAGTTATCAAAATGGGAGGGGGTTAGTGGAAAGGGTAAGTTTACCAAAAAGATACTGTAGGATAAAGGGCATGCATCAAAAAACAGCTTATTTTTGTGGGATTTTACATGCATCTTCCACGCATCTTGACTTAATTTTATTTTTATCTAAATTTGATAAAGCTAGAAATTGTAGATCACATTTATATATAAAATATAATTAATGACAATCTTTAAACTTAGCCATTTACTATGTTGGAACTCTTTTAGAAATAAAACTGTTTAGTGGGAGGACACTGGTATCAGTGGGAAAAGAATCTTTAAAAATGTTTTATAAGCTGTACTAAAGATGTCATATTTGATATAATCATCTTTGTTACTTCTAGGAGCACTGAGCAGCTAATTTCCCTCATCTGCTGCACAATGGTTTTATGCTTCAAAAAACCAGGAGTTCCGTGAGACTTTTAAAGACTAACAAATGTATTTATCACATTGCACTTCATCTCCAGCAAAAAGTCATGCAACAAATAAATTTGTTAGTCTTTAAAAGTACCACAGGACCCCTTGTTTGTTTTGCTGAACTAGATTAACATGGCCATCTCTTTGGAATGAGTCAAAAGACTGTCTTTGGTGATCATTTTGTGAATCCAAGTAGAATACTGTGTATATTTCTCTCTGCATTTCTTGAAACAAATGGACGCTACCCTAGAACTTGATGACCTGTCATGGTCCCTTGCAGTTTCTGTGATTCTATGATTCTTCCCATGCAGGTAGTGATCTTTTTTATTTGTTTGTTTTTAATCTCAGATCTTCAACAGGAAAGGCTTTTGGACTGTCTGTTATTTATGCTTTTAAAGTTCTACTTAGTTTGTTCTAATTGATGCATAAATGATCGTTATAGCAAACAACTATAGATAAATGCTGCTTTTCAACTTCCAATGTATTCTTCAGCTTTTGTTTTTCTTAAATAAAAATGGATGACTGGAAATTCATGAGGTGTAGATGACGGTAGAGGCTAGATAGGCAGCAAGTGTCATCATCTCATATTTGTTCAATAAAAATGTCAAACTGAAATACTGTAGTTTTATTAATTTACTAAAATTTGAACAAAAAGACAACTCCTATGCATTTCTTTTGAATTAAGGTACTTAGGCATGCCGATGCTTCTGATGCCAAAAAGTTATTGCCGACATGTTGCCATGCCTCACAAATTGCCACTTGGCGAACACCATATGTTGCTCAGCTGCATCATCACGTTAGAGGGAACATTACACTCAAGTCCAACCATTTAACAAAGAAATGGATCACTCCCAGCCCTCTTCAATCACACCCTCTGAAGACCACACAGCTTCAGATAAAACAACTACTAGTTTTTTGGTCAGATTACAATTCAAAGTGAGAAAATCACCAGTTAAGGCAGAATCATAATATAAATGAGTCAGGAGTGACCACAGAGAAATAAAAGGTGAAACATGCATGCTAACCTAGTATCTCTACCTAAACTGACCTCATAGTCCAAGTTTATGCTCAAGATGTTCAGCTGTCAGATATTTGTACAGCCAGTCTCTGCTTGAGACCAGGCATGGCCAAGATATTGCTTGAAGTTGTTTCAAGATGGAGATTCCCAGGCAAAAAAGCCTCAAATCTTTTCAAGTGTCTCTCTTTCTTTCCAAACCCCCTTGACTCTTCCCTTTCTGGGCAGAGGTGATCTCTTTGTCCAGCCTGAGCCAGGGACCTCAGTCAGCATATCTTTGTTGCATCTGCCAGGTACTTGCATGCTCACAGCTGTGGCTGTTTACATGTTGCTGCAAGAGAGTTCAGTCTGTCCTCCCTCGCCCCCATGAGCCATGCAAAACATGATACACATCTGTGCACTTACATGATGCTGCACGAAACATGATACCACAGTGATCAGGTAGAATAGGTTATGAACGTTCATAAAAGAACCTTACATGGCCCAATTTGCATATAATTGCAGCGCATAAGCGAATGGAAAAGTTAAGCAGACCATACCCTAGGGGTACACAGATGTGTATCCCATCCAGTGCCAATTTTTTAAAGATGAAAACAATTATGAGACAAATCAGCTGAGATGAAGAATTTAATCAAAAATATGAATGATAATTAGGAATCATTTAAGAAACTTCTTACTAGATGCCCCCAAAACTGCAGTTCTGTAGCTGAAGAAGAGGGCAGTGTTGATTAAAAAACTGTTGATTAATCTGCCTTAGAGAGGAATGAAGGCAGCTGTAAAAAATAAAATACACACACACACATACACAGACAGAGCAAATGGGAACAAAAGGAAGCAGACAGTAATGAATATGAATCAGAAGTTAGGAACCATAGAGAATTGGTAAGGGAACTTAAAGGATACATGAAGAAATTTGTGACCAGCTAAAGTACGGATAATAAGGAAATTTAAAAATGTTAGGGAAAAAAGGACCTCGACAAACTTATTGGTCCATTATTAGATGGAAAAGGTAGAATTATCAATAATAATGCAGAAAAAACAAAAGCATTCAATAAATATTTCTCTTCTGGAGTTGGGGAAAAAACAGCTAAGTCTCATCACATGGTGATAACACTTTCTCAATTCCACTAATATCTTGGGATAACATTAAACAGAAGCTACTAAAGTTAGCCATTGTCAAATCAGATGGTCAAGATAACTTGCATCTATGAGTTTTAGAAGAGCTAGTTGAGGATTGCACCGGTCCAATTAATGCTGATTTTCAGTAAGTCCTGGAGCACAGGGAAAGTTCCAGAAGACTGGAAGAATGCTAACAGTGTGCCACTTTATAAAAAGGACACATGAATTGACTCAGGTAATTATAAGTCTGTCATCCTGACATCAGCAACAGGCGAATCAAATAATGGAGGAGCTGATGCAGGACTCGTCTACTAAAAATTAAACCCATGCAAATCAAGAAGTGTTTATGAAAAAAGATCCCTTCAAAATAACTTGATATCTTCTTTTGATGAGATAAGTTTGGTCGATAAAGGTAATGGTATTGATGTGATAGATTCAGTAAAGCATTTGACTTGGTGCTGCATGACATTTGTATTAAAAAACTGAAACAATATAAAATTAGCATAGAATACACTATTTGGATGAACAACTGGTTAACTGATAGGTCTCAAAATTTAATTGCATATGGAGAATTATCATTAAGGTCTGTCAGTAAGTGCAGGGTGTCACTTCTCTGAAAAAAAGGGGAAGGGTCTGGCTATGCAGCCCCCACCTCAAGGCCTGATCCAGCCCTGGGGTCCAATTCGGGAGCCAGATTGAGTTCCTCCTGCTGGCAGCCTGGCCTGGATCTGTCCCCTGCCAGCCAGTGGCTGGCAGCCCAGGCCCAGATCTAGCCCCTGCCGCTGCCAGGGCAGGGTCAGAGACGTAGGAGGAGCTGCAGCCCCATAGGTCCAGCAGCATTGACGCCCCTGAGTAAGCATCTGTTTCCAATGAAGTCCTGCAGGGACTTATTCTTGGCCTTACATTATTTACAATTTTTATCAATGAAAAAATCATAGAACCATCACTCATTAAGTTTGCAGATTGCAGTTGGGGAGAAGGGGGGAAATTGGGGAACTGGTAGATAATGAAGAGAACAGGTTAGAGATTCGGAGCAATCAGGATCACTTGTTATACTGGGCCTAAGCAAACAATATGTGTTAAAACATGGTTAATGCAAATGTAAATGTACACATCTAAAAGCAAACAATACTGGCCATACTTGTGCAGTTGGGGGACTGTATCCTGGAAAGCAGTGACTCTGAAAAAGATTTGAGGGTTGTGGTGGATAATCAGTTGAACATGAGCTCCAAGTGTAATGAGGTGGCCAGAAAAGCTAATGGAATCCTGGATGCATAAAGAGGGAAATCTCAAGTAGAAGTATAGAGGTAATTTATCTATGTATTTGACAGTGGTGTGATTACTGCTGGAATATTATGTCAAGTACTGGAGCCCACACTTCAAGAAGGATGTTGATAAATTAGGGATGATTCAGAAAGTAGACATAAGAATGATTAAAGGATTAGAAAACCTGCCTTATATTGACAGTAAAAGTAATAAATCATTGGAACAATTTACCAAGGGTTGTAGAGGATTTTCTGCCACTGACAATTTTTAAATCAATATTAGATGTTTTTCTAAAAGGCCTACTCTAGGAATTATTTTGGAGAAGTTCTATCTCCCGTGCAATACAGGAAATCACAGGAATTGATTATAATAGTCTTCTGGCCTTATAATTTATGAATCTCTCTCTCACATTGGTGGGTTGTTTCTGGTCCTACAGGTCTGTCACTCAGGGGATCAGGGAGGCCTGAATTAGCTGGTTTGTGGCAAGACCAGGATGATGCACTTATTCTACTGTGACAACTGGTACTAGGTAAATTCTATAAACACTGACCAAAGTGCAAGGGAAAAAAATGAATTTAGAAGTATCTGAGGAAGTGGGATCTTCTCCCATGAAAGCTCATGCAAAAACTAAATCTGTTAGTCTTAAAGTGCCACACAACTGCTTGTTGTTTTTTTACTGATAGAAAGTGCCAAACTGACAGCTTTGGAGACTGAATATTGCTGACAGAACACATGTAAGTGCTAAGCTGTCCTCTGTTAACTAGCCTTATCAGTATTCTCAACTTTTGTGTCTGAAGGACTATTTCTAGAGATAAGAAGGTAGACCAAAAGTCCTTCTAATCTCTGCTGTATAATCGACACAAATGCCACTATGAAACTCATATTTAAGGTTCTGTCTCTAGTTTTAATTGATAAGCACCAATAACACATCTCTGATTAGAAAAAAATGAAGTGTTTATTCAATAAACACTGGAAGTGGTTACTCAGTTCATGCTTACTGCCCCAGTCTGCTTGCAGCTGGAGTCACCAGCTAGTGCCAACCTGCAGCCGTGGCAGCAAAGTTCACACCGCTGCCAGGATCTGCAGTGAGTGGGCCTTATCTCCAACTGGGTGGGATCCCAACACACCTTGGCCCACCCATGGCTATATCCCTGACATTAATGAAGATGAGCCAGCCTTTGATAATACATAGTGATGTTGCAATGGAGGGGCATGAATGTGTTTGTTCTAATTTTCTGGAAGAAGAGGCTTGGCTTTCAAACATATTGTAAACACTTCTGTGAAAGATTTAAAGTGACCTGTGGCACTTACCTCCCTGGAAAATCCACTCCACAGAATTTTATTTTCATCGATAAAGAGCCTCTCTCCTTTCCTGGCATAAACATTGTAGTGTCCAACCTCCTCAAACATGATGGAGCCGTCCTCTGGTGACAGATGCCAATTGATGATTGAATAATTCCCTATCAAGTCCCCAAACTCATCAAAATCCACTTGCTCCCCCATGTTACTGGTGAAATTCAAATGACGTAGATGCTTCAGAACCTAGAGAGAGATAAAGAGATATCTTGAATGCTTGCCTGTAACAACTATTCCTGCATGTTACAACCCCTCCTTGAAACAGGCCTTATGTGAGCATCAGCACCTACCTTTCCAAAACCCCAAATCCGTCACTGCTTGAGGTGGTGCCACTAACTCAGAGCAGTAGCAGACATGGGGCACAGTTCACTTGCTGGATGATTCTCTGTACCTTAAAGAATTTAAGCCATGATCTGAGGAGGTTAATAACTCAGTCATAGGTTAGAGCATGGCATGTGCACCTATTCTGAACAGCGGGTGTCACTGCTGCTGCTCCCCCCACTGGTCCTGCCCCGCAACAGGACCCCAGGCCATAGGAGCTGTGTGTGTGCCTCATCTCCTGTCCTCTGCTGGCCCCACCCTCCTGCTGGGGAGTGTGGCAAGTAGGGTTCCTGCCCCCTGCCTGCCCTGCTCCAGCCCCACTGGGGAGTGCAGTGAGCAGGGAAAAGGTGTTGCGGCACATGGAGTCCCATCCAATGCTGGCTTTCTCCCACCAGGGAGAGCAGCCAGCAAGGGACAGGGGCCCCCCAAAAATGGATGGAGCCAACAGGGACATTGTCCCTACTCTGGCACTCGCTGGCCCCACCCTCTGCACATGCTGAGGATGTGGTGGGCAGGGCTGGCACAGGGGCTGGCAAAGGTTGCCAACCCCTGCCTTAGCAGGCGCTTTTTCTTGCCTCTCTCTCTCTCCCACTGTTAGCTGTCCTCTGTTAAGAGATGATGTGAAAAGCTACCAGAGGAACAAGAAGTTTTCCTGGTCCTATAAAAACCCCAGAAGCATGCTGTGTACTCTTGAGCACCATCTACTGGCACCTTGCCATGCGTTGTCATGCACCCCGGGTTATGATCTATAAGATCTTTCTGTTCACTTATACACTGGAATTCTATGATTTGTTGCCAATTATACCATGCAATGTTTCTTTATGGATATTCATAACCTATACTATGTGATTACTATGCTGATATGTTTCCTAGTTCATGCATGTGCTCAGACGTGTAGCATGTTTACCATGGCTCAGGAAGGAGGGGGACAGATAGAGCTTTCTCCTGACAGCAAGCAGGAAAGCACCTGAAGGAGACCAAGATATGCTAATTGAAGTGGCTGAGAAGAGACAAAGGGATCACCTCTGCCCAGAAAGGGAAGGGCTGAGGGGTCTTTGGAGACAAAGAAAAGCTCTTGGAAAGATCTGAGGCTTTTGGCCTGGGGCTCTCTAACTGGAAACAACTTGAAGCAAGATCAGGGTCCTGCCTGGTTTCAGGCAGAGACTGGCTGTGCAAACATCTATCTAACAGTCAAACACCTTGAGCATAAACTTGGTTGGACTATGGAGTTGGTTTAAGTAGAGATATTAGTTTAGTGTTTTGCCTTTTATTTGCTTGAGGTCTCTCCTGACTCATTTATGTTGTGATTCTGCCATGATTGGCTATATTCTCACTTAGAATTATAATCGGATCAATAAACTTGTAGTTGTTTTACCTAAAGCTGTGTGACCTTTAGAGGGTGTGAGTGAAGAAGACTGGGCACAATCTATTTCTTTTTTAAATGGACAGACCTGCGTGTATGGTGGTTGGGAGTGGGTCCCAATCTCTGTAGACAGTGGCTCCTGGTGTGGTAACTGGGATTGGGGGTGCTTGCTGGGGGACCATCCCTCGAGTAGCCAGAGGGCATACACCCACTGCTTGGGACCAATTACACACAAGAGGCTGGAGTGGACTGACTCAGGAATGTGTGGTCACTTGGCAAAACGGTGAATTGGGGTTCAGGAGTGGGAATCAGAGGGTCACAACCACACACTTGGCTAGATCTGAGGAGCAGCCTGTCACACACCTTTCCTGTTAACTATTTACATACAGACACCTACAGAGCACTCCTGTAAGATTTCTCCTCATAAAATGTAAAGTAAGTAATTTCAATTAACTATCTAGTCTTCCGAATGACTAGGCAAATCCACGTGTCTCACACTTTGTATGCTTCTATCTTGAAGCCCTTCTTTGTTGCTTGCCTTCAGGAGATCTCTCTGCTGCCAGATTTTCTGTTATCACCTTTGCCAACTGTTAAGGGTCACCAGAAGGAGAACCTCCTGGGGTCAGCCATTAGGGCAAACTGTTCCCTGCTTGTGACAGAGTTGTCCTGTACTTCTGCCATTTATGACCCTAGTGCTCCTTTTTGTATTGCATCTCCATTGTTCCCTTCCATCCTGTCTCTGTCTCTATGCCCTGGATTTCCTATGTGGAACTCAGGGAGCTCTTTTGTACCCCTGGCATAGTAATGTTTGACTTACTGTCACCATTGGTTAATTTGCTCTGCCACTTTTTCCATTACTGTTGGCTTCTAAAGTTAATTTGTTGTAGGCAGTAGGATTTATGTGTGATGTGACTTGGCACTCTGCATTGGCCTGATACCCATGTTATTTATATATTTTTCCAGTCCCATAATTTTATCAATGAGTCTTTATGATCTAATATGCTTTTTTAGCAGTTTCTTGGTAATCTAATAGCTGCTCCTATCTATGTCACTTGCCTGGCTACACTGATGCTAAAAACTATGCAAACTCCTTACAGGCAAAGTCACGTGCATTACATGTAATAACCATCTCTGGACTTCAATACTAGGAAAACTGAGCTTTGCAACATTGAGTTCAGAAGCTACCATTATTGTATATAAAGGACATGTTTCTCAATAATCTAAAGAGGGATGTAAACGTAGAAGAAGCTTGGAATCACCTCAGATCAAAGTTGCAGGACCTATTTAAAGCCTACATTCTGAGGAAAGGAAAAAATTCATAGGCAAGAGCTATAGACCAAGCTGGATGTGTAAGCATCTCGGAAAGGTGATTAGAAGGAAGCACAGAGCCTACATGGAATGGAAAATAGGACGGATCAGCAAAGAAAGCGACCTTTTGAAGGTCAGAACATGTAGAGATCACGTGAGAAAGGCAAAAAGTCAAGCAGAGCTGGACCTCGAGAAAGGAAAAAACAATAGTAAAAGGTTCTTTAGCCATATAAATAGGAAGAAAACAAAGAAAGAAGTTGGACCAGTAAAAACTGAGGATGGGGTAGCAGTCAAGGACAATCTAGGCATGACCAGATGTCTAAATAAGTACTTTGCATGTGTTTTTAATGAAAGTGAAGACAAGCTGGGGGACAGAGGCAGGGTAGCTAATGGGAACGAGGTTATGATGGTGGAAATTACCATACCTGAGGTAGCATCCAGACTTGAGCTGCTGGATGGGACTAAATTGGGAGGCCCAGATAACCTCTATCTGAGGATACTAAAGGAACTGACTCATGAAATTTCAAGCCCCTTTGGAAAGATTTTTAATGACTCTCTAAATTCAAGAGTTATACCGTATCACTGGAAAATCGCTAATATTGTTCTTATTTTCAAGAAAGGGGATAAAAATGATTTGGGTAACTACAGGACTGTTAGTTTGACCCCAGGGACATGAAAGATCTTGGAGAAAATGTTGAAGGAGAAAGTACTTAAGGATATTGAGGATAATAGTAACTGGGATAAAATACAACATGGCTTTACAAAAGGTAGATCATGACAGACCAACGTGATGTCTTTTTCTGAGAGCATAATAGATTTTGTAGATAAAGGGAATGCAGTGGACTTAATTTACTTAGATTTCAGCAAGGCAATTGGTACAGTTCCATATACAGAATAATTAGTTAAGTTACAAAAGATGGCGATTAATATTAATATAGGAAGGTAGATAAGGAACTGGTTAAAGGGGAGGCTACAGCAGGTCATCCTGAAGGGTGAAGTGTCAAGCTGGAGGGGGCTTACCAGTGGAGTCCCTCAGGGATCCGTCTTGGGACCAATCTTATTTAACCATTTTGTTACTGACTTTAGCATAAAAAGTGGGAATGTGCTAATAAAGTTTGCAGATGACACCAAGTTGGGAGGTGTTGCTAATACAGAGAAGCATTCGGATACCATACAAAAAGATCTGGATGACTTTATAACCTGGAAAACAAGCAAGGAGTCCTGTGGCACCTAAAGACTAACAAATTTATTTATCACATGAGCTGTCATGGGACAAAATCCCACTTTGTCAGACACTTAGAAGATGGAGGAACTTACAAAAAATATTATCCTCCCATTCTGTAAGTTCCCCCATCTTCAAAGTGTCTGATGAAGTGGGATTTTCTCCCACAAAAGCTCATGCAATAAATAAATTTGCTAGTCTTTAAGTGCCATGTGACTCCTTGCTTGTTTTCCTGCACTAGACTAACACTGCTACCCCTTTGCAATTTGTAACCTGGAGTATCAGGCAGGGGCATCCCTGGAGCCTGGCACATGGGGCACATGCCTCATGTCCTGGTGCCAGTGCCCCGAATGCCTGTGGCGCCCCCTGCCTTTCCCAGCCCAGCCTCTCCCAGCCCCAACCCCAGCCAGGTATCCAGGGCTGGGCCATCCTTGGTGGTGCCTGACTCTCCCAGCCCTGATCGCCTGCAGCATCCACTCTCTTGCCCAGCCCCGTCCCTGCTGAGGGATCAGGGGCCAGGCTGGCAGCAGCAGGAGCCCAGGGCCCCAATTTCAAATCGGGGCCAGGGGGCAGGGCCAGGGCCCGGTCCCCCAGTCTTTCCTTGGGACAACGATGCTCCTGGTATCCAGATGGCAGGGGAAGGGATCCCTCATGCCTGACTCCCTAAGCCCTAGCTGGGTGGGGGGGAAGGGACCCCCGACAAGCCCAGCTCCCCCAGCCCTTGCCTGGCAGTGGGAGAAGGGGGTCCTGGCATGCTTGCCAGGTGTGCGGGGGTCCCTCCGCCCGCTCCCCAGCTACTGCTTGGGCAGCTGGGTGCATAGAGATCCCTTCCCTGCTGCCTGGCCACCATGCCGGATGCCAGGCGTGCAGGGATCCCTTCCCTCCCGCCTGGTGAGCACGCCTGGAGCAGGGTGTGTGGGAGTCCCTCACCCTGCCACCTGGCTAGGGCTGGGGAGCTGGGCATGTGGGGGTCCCATTCCCCACCACCAGGCAACAGCTGGGGAAGGCAGGCGTGTGGGGTCCCTTCCCCACGCCCAGCTGAGTGCCCAGAAATGACAGACTTTATAAAACTTCTTTTGTCCAGAAGGGTGCTGGGCAATGTAAGAGGCACATTTCTGAAGGAATGTCTGAGACTGGAAGTTTGCTGGTGTTGCTCTCACATCAATACAGTGTAAACAGCACCCCAGGTTGGAGAACTGAGAGGACACAGCTGACGTGCCAGTCCAAATTATAGCCTGGGAATGTCAAAAAGATATACTTGGTATCTCTATACATGTAAATCCATGCTCTCCTTCATTGATCAGGTATTTTATACATCCCTGTGACAGCCTACGCTATTAAGATAAACATTTTTATAAAACTATGGTGAATCTTGTACAAAGCATGCCTTGTCAGGTATCACTGGAAAAATCACGATCTGTTGAACATTACCGCCTTGTTGAAATTTGCAGCACAATTTTATGTGAAATTATGTTATTTAAACTTGTTGTGAGTTTAGAAAATGCCCACTGACAAACTCCCTAGAAATTACAAAGACAATATAAAACAAATGTTACTTGTTTAGGCTAATGCATATAGAATGAGCAAGGAAGAATTTGCAATTCATATCAAGGACTAAGTGTGAAACACTTAGGCAATGGGGATTGCCTCACCCCTTGAGAAAGCAAAAGTTTTTCCATCACCTGAGAAGAGTATAAAATAAGGGACAATGACATCAGCAGTCCACCTCTCCTCCCCAACTCATAGAGAGGGCAGCAAGGTTGTTTGGAAAAGAAAAACATCATTGACTTCAGGGAATTGGTTCTAGTTGGAAAGTTTTCAATTAGCACAGATGACTATAGGCTTTTGAATGAGAAAAACTTGATTGCTTCAAATTTAACTTAGCCTGATAAAGTTTATGAACTAGAATGCAATTTTCTTTTATTTTTTTATAACTGATCCAGAATGCCTATGACTATCCCACGTACAATCATTTAAAATTTCTCTGTAGCTAATAAGCTTATTTTAATATTTTATTTAAGCCAGAATGCTTTTTGACTGAAGTTTGAGGGATCTACCCAAGTTCCAAAGACTGGTATCTATTCATAACCTTTGAAAGAATGATGAATGAACTAATGAGCTTACTATGTTCAAGAAGCCTTGAGAAGTGTAAGACACACATTTCTGGGGTAGAAGACAGGAACTAGGGATATGCAGGCGTCACCCTACATGTAATTAAAGAGTGGCGGGACATAACACTCTGGGGGTGACTTCAATGCAAGAAGCTGCAGCAACTGGGCAGTATGGCAGCTCCCATAGCAAGCTGAAGCACAATGCATATCAGACTGGTGTGTTAAGATCCAACACTCCAGACTGTATGATGGGGCATGTCATAGTCTCCATTGCTGATGTTCTAGGAATTCATTGAAGATTAACTGATTTCTGAAGTTCTGTGAGACAAACAGTGCAATAAGAATACAGACCTCGTATAAACTTCAATTATTTCTATTTCAAATGGAATCCGTATTGATAAGCTGCAAAGTGACTGTCTGCTTTCAGATGGACAGTTAATAAAGGAGACAAGCTGTGTAGCCTTATACTTAGGCAAACCATAATGGTTGTTTAGTTCCCAAAAGTTCTTATTTGCAAAGAAAAGATGTGACAACTGTCAGGAGATGTCTGAGTTTATTTTGAATAACTGCTGATGAATACACTAATTTTGTGTTTGGTTTTTCTGTCGGAAACTTTTACAACCAGTTATTGTTATGGATTTTTGAGGCCCCTTTCCTGCAACTGGGAACCAATGTCAGTGTATAACTGTTTAACCTGGAGATGGGGCTATGGCAACTTTCTCAAGCCTCTGATTCTTGAACTACTTTCATTTTTGATACTTTTGGGGTTCACGTGTCTACACTGCATGTGGTTTGCAACAAAACATATTTCAAGAAAATTGCTGGCTATTCTAAACTAAAATTAGCCCAAAATTTGCATCACTTCAGCTGAACTGGACCATGTTAATGGAATCCAAGGCATAATTCACACATGATTTAGTAGCTCAGAAGAAAGCATCATGAGGTGGAGCAAGTTAGAATTGCAACCACAAATATCAAGGTAAAGGTGGAAGGTCTTCGCTCCTGGAGGTTAATGTGACATGTAGACTGATGCTGCCGCTTCTCAAGGCAAGACTAGAAGAAGGCAACACCGAATGGACTATGTTAGCCCCTCATAAGTCTAACCGTTCCCAAAAGGCTCTGCTAACATGACTTATTGTTCCAGCAAGATCATCTGGTTTGTTAACTGAAGCTACAGTTCCTACTCCATGTGAGACTGAGGTCTGCAAGAGCTGGTGAGGTCAAACACCCTCTAATCTTATGTATCTTATTTTTCCTATTTTCTACTTTTGCCTTTTGTTTTTATTAATTGGGAGACATCCCAGTCTTTTTTTATTAGGATGGCTGGTTGCCTGTATGTGTGCATGAGCACCTGCAACATCCACATGAGGAAAGAACCAGATAGAATAAGCCCTCAAATCCAAATTGTCCTAAACTGTCTTTCATAAAATCATTGAATGTGTGTTTGCTACCCTGTGCAGGTGTCCTGATAAACTATGCTGTCATCTATACAGTATTAAATGAAAGCTCTCTATAAGGGCTGAATCTGTGCTGAGGATAGGGAAAGGATGGGTTTATCCATCACACATATCAGTGAAATCTAAGGAGGACACATTAATAGGCTTTCAGGTTGTGATTTATTTGGTTTCAGTACTAAAATATTCAGTCATTTAAGTTGATTGCATTGCTGTGAGTGAAATTCTCTACCTGGGGGTTATAATTAAATGGACAGGCACCTCTCTGGATTCCAGTTTTAAGATTTGTGAGGCTTGATTACTTGTGAGGACTGATGATTTAGCTAAATTGATGACTTACTTCCAATCTGATATTGCTTCTGACATGTTGACTTGGATTTAATAATTGTATTGTTTAAATTTTAGATAAGTATAGTAGTGTTTAGACTTTGTGACATGCTTTCTTGGTGTCATGTTCGTTAATTAACTTTAAAAACATTTATAAAAAGAATACTTAGTCATATTTCTTTCAACAACTATCAGAAGTTAAAACCTTTGATTGAGAAACTTGGTTAGTATCAGCCAATCCACTTACAAATTTAATCACTTCCCTTTAAATTGACAATATGAAGCATTTTGGGCCTTGCATAGACATTCTACCCTTCTATAGTATCAATATGCCTGGAGTAGAGAGTGGATAAAAAGAGGCTATAAAAATTTATTTAAATTGAATGGAGGGGATGATTTTTTTAAAAATCCTATTTTAGATAAAATTTGAAATTGACACCATATGTTATGGCCTAAACTCACCGATTAAAATAATTTGAATTGAATGAAGAACATAATATTTAGAAGTTCATGTTTGCTGCCATGTTTTCAAGTGAAACCACTAACCTGGTTAAAGTTGATGATTAAGCACTTGGAACCCAAATTAGCTGAAGTGCTAAACCCGCTTTTGACAGCACCAACCTCTTCTGCAGATGCAAAGAGACTTTTTTTCCATGTCAGTTTATTCAACTGATTCAGTTTACTGATTAGTTTATTAAAAGTTTAGAAAACATCCTGGGGTGAAAAAAAAGCAGGAAAGCTTTTTTCCTCTTCCAATCTATGAATAAAAATTAAGTGTGAGAGGATGAGAGCTACTAATTTGAAAATCCTGAAGGACACGATGACCAGAAACAATTAGTATAACTAATTAACTACAGATAATACTTTCTTTAATAAATCACTTATTTTTAGAGATCTGCAAATCCGTGGATATCCACAGATATCCGCCTTATATCCTCATCCACAGATACAACACGGATATTCGCAGACCATTTCTTGTGGATGCAGATCGGAAACGGATCCACGTATTTTTATCTGCACAGGGCTAGAGTTTTGCAAATATGTGGATATCTGTGGATATCCGCATTATATCCACATCTGCGGATACAGCACGGATATCTGCCTGCTGCTGTTTCTTGCGGATGCAGGTCGGATACGGATCAACTTATTTGTATCTATGCAGGGCTCTACTTATTTTTACCTTTGAAACATATTCTGGTATAATTTTAATTAAATTTTTTAAATAAATTCAGCATGTTTGAAGTAGTTTAATTCAAGTAAAAAATTTAAATATTGTTCTTTTTACATTTTTAATTAAATTTGAACGTCTATCCAACTAGACCTTCACACAAATTGCAAGTAAGAAATTAATCTCATCTAGTACATAACATATATCTCACTCACTATTTTCTAATGTAGTGATGTAAAAATTAAGACTCTGAATAAATGTAAATTAAGCTATATAATTGCTTGAATATGTTTAGATATAGTGTATCCTCCTTATTGGCAAAAAGAAGCACCAAATTTAGTGTAAAAGCTATATTGGATTGCAAATTATGTTTTTTAATGGTTACCAACAAATGAGAATCAACCTTTCTCCAAGATAATAATTAAAAAGTACAACCTCAAAACAAAATTAAAGCCAATTATTTAAATCAGCATTTTCCACTTGCTGATTTAAATAAATAATTATTCAGATCAGTTATTTAAATTGCTTTACTTTAAATCATGGAGTGCACGCAGAAAAGCCCTACACAACGTATGTCATTAGGTATTTACTGCCTTTACAGAGAACATCTGTAGATGTTCTTATAGATAATTCTCTATTTGTTCAATACTGATGAATAGTAAAGCAGCACGTCTCTTCCATGTTTGTCCATCCTGACATAATGACTATTTTAAGTGCTTGAAGTGCGCTCTCTGTTTGGGTGTCTCTCTGCTGTACAGGAGCTAAGTATTGTTGTATGAACATATACTAAAGATTTCATAATTGAGGGTCACTATCTTTTGAGGCACTGCTGTGCTGGACAAAACATTACAATGAACATCAGAGACTCATTTCTGCCTTGGACAGCCAAGAGGTATTTTCAACTTTTCAGAAACTTTTCACTTCCCTCAGTCTGCTGCAAATGCTCATATTAATGCAGCCCAATATGTCATTAGCCTTCCTGGCAACAAAGGTGCACTGTTGAGTCATATCTAGTTTCTTGTCCACAGTAACCCACTGGTCCTTTTCTGTGTAATTCCTGCCTCGCCAGTAGGTCCCCAGTCTGTAGCAGTGAATGGGATTCTTCTGTCCTAAGTGCAGGACTCTGTACTTCTCCTTGCTGAATCTCATCAGATTTCTTTTGGCCCAATCCTCCAATTTCTCTAGGTCACTTTGTATCCTATCTCTGCTCTCCAGCATATCTCTCATCCTCCTAGCTTTGTATCATCCATGAACTTGCTGTGGGTGCAATCCAACTGTCATCTAGATCATTAACAACACCACAAACAAAATTGTTCCCAGGACTGATCCATGGGGTGCTATCCTTGATACCAGCCACCAATTAGATATTGAGCCATTGAGCACTACCCATTGAGCCTGATGGTCTAGACCAGGGGTGGCCAAACTTACGGAACTCAAGAGCCGCACAAGTTGATTATGAAACCTTCGAGAGCCACACTGAGGCATATAACCACATATTTTTATGTACTCCAAAATTACTAAGCTTAAAATTCATTGCACACTTTAATTTTATAGTAAAAATCGGGCAAATACTGATCTACTAGTGCCAGATTCTAATAATTATTTAAGATTACCATGAAATGAGGCCTATACAGTAAAAATTTAGCTGTTGCTAGATGTAGAACATTACAGGCTTGTGGCAAGGTTTTTTTTTTAAATCTGGTCAGTAACTTGTCAATGCAGCAGCTAAAAGCTCTCTGAGATGCGGATCTCTAAGTATTGCACAATGTTTTGAATTTCATTGTGGAATATGATGCTTCACAGCAGTAAGTTGTGCCAAAAACTGAAAACAGTCTACGTTCAGTTTTATACTTTTCTCCTTTGTATTTTCATTTCTTAGTATTCCACATCATGTTTAGGACTTGTAAAACATGATTTTATTTTAACAACGAGTAAGTTGCATTAGGGCCTATGAGAAAATCTAAACAAGCTATGGCTTCTCTGACCATGTCACGCTTCTCTCCCCCACCCCCTGTTGCCGCTTCCCTGCCATCTCTTACCATGCTGCTGCTTCTCTGCTCTCCCCAACCATGCCGCACTTCTGCCTCCCACCTCATCCTGGCACCTACCATGCCCCCGCTTCCCTGCCAATATTTCTGTCAGTAAACTTGTTCACTAAAATACTCATGGACAGTGAAGACAAAAGGTCTGAGGACTCAGACACAATTAATTTTAAAATGAGATTAATAATAAGGGAAGACACTGCTCTCATCTTAATCCTGTGAAGAGATGTACACAGGGACACCTTTTCAACTGTTCAGAATCACAACAGATCAATGAGAATTTAACGGGACAGGAAGTGCAAGATCAGAGCCTGTTTCAGTAAGTGCTTTGGAGTCCATGCACAGAAGATACTATGGAAAAAATCCCATTGAGTTTATTCAGTTTGGGGTCAGGCCCTGTATAAATTCTAAATATCGTTATTTGTTTTTTATAATACACAGTAAAATCTTTATTGGTGAGAGATTTTTTTTCAGAAAATTTGCAACACAATTTTTCCATCCTCAGCCCTTCACAACAATTACTCTTGTCTAATGGGCTCAGATACCCATAGAGTCATTCATGAAGATTGCGCTGAAATATAAATAGATTTTTGACTATACAACAAAAAAAGAATTAATACATGTTGAATACTATTTAATAAGTAGAAGTATAGTGCTGCTATTGGACTTTGCAGTGAATGTAAATTATCTTGGTAATCGACTTAGTTATATTAATCAAAATTTTCTTGTAAAATAAATGTACTAGCAGTTCCTTCTGCAAACAGATGATGTACCTATGTCTCAGGCACACTTGTTCAATGGACTTAAGGAATTTTTGTCTAAAGCCAGTTTTCAGTCATGGTGGTCAATCCTAAGTCTAAATCATTTTGCGTGCTGAAAATGAACCATGATCCATAATAAGTACTTGTAACTTTCTTTAAATAGAGGGGTTTTTAATAACCTTTTGACAGTGGTCAGTGGTTTTGGATGTAACATTTGTGTCAATTTTCAGTCATTTCTGATGATTCTTATTTAATTCTCAAAACAGAAATACAAGAGAAATAAGTTTGCATTGTATTACAATATCTGGAAATGCCAGGTGATTTTTAAAAAAGAAAATTAATTTACAATTGCTTTTCAGGTTTAAATTGCTAATTATCATTCCTTATCTGTAGTTCATTGTAGACTTGTTCTTGATCAATTTATGCTGCCAGTTTTAAAAATATTAACCCAGAAAACAATATCAAAAAAGAAAAGTATTGAAAAACTCATGCATTGATGTCCTTAAAGACTGTATCATAATGCACACAGACAAGGAGGGTAGAATTAATATTGGGGGTGAACTGGAGAATCTGGCAGATCCTTGCTCTGAGGGCTTCTCTTTCCACCTCACTGACGACTTGCTTCTCCTGCTGACTCCTCTCACACGGCTGCCCTTCCCCTCCCCTCTTGGCTCTTACCAGGCTGCTTTTTTCTGCCCGTGAGGCTCTCTCAATGCTGCCCCTCCCCGCTCTGACCAGGCTGCTGTTAGCTGCAGCTCTCACAGCCCCGCTCCTCCACTGCCGGCTCTTACACTGCGGCCGCCGCCTCTCTGCTGGCCCCGACCCCTGCAGATTTCTCGCCGGTGGCTCCCTCCCTGCCGCCCTTCCCTCCTGCGCTCTCCCGGGAGCCGCAATTTCTCTTTAAAGAGCCGCATGTGGCTCATGAGCCGCAGTTTGGCCACATCTGATCTAGACAGTTTTCTGTCCATCTTATAGTGCATTCATCCAACCCATACTTCTTTATCTTGCTGGCAAGATTAATGAGACAGACCACATCAAAAGCTTTGCTAAAGTCACAGTATATCATTTTCCCACATCCATAGAGCCAATCATCTAGTCATAGAAAAGCGGACAGGTTGGTCAGCATAACTTGCCTTTTGGTAAATCCATACTGACAGTTCCTGATCACCTTCTTCTCCTTCAAGTGCTTTGAAATGGATTTTGGGAGGCTCTGCTTCAAGAAGGTACTTACAGACTTCAGTCAAGCTGCCCCTTAATTTCTTTTTGTTAAAATAAACAGATTAAGGTCTTTAAATCTCTCACTGTAACATAGGTCTTCTAATCTTCCAGACATTTTGGTGGTTCTTCTATGCATCCTCTCCAATTTATTAATACCCTCTTGAACTGTGGACTCTCGAACTGGACATACGATTCCAGTAGTGGTCATACCAGTGCCAAATACAGAAATACAACATTCCTCTTTATATCTGAGATTTCCTTATTTATATGTCATCTTAGCCCCTTTGTCCACAGTGTTGAACTGAGGGGCCATGTTCAGGTGACTGCCCATCCTGACACTGCAAGTCCTTTTCAGAATCACTGCTTCCCTCAGCTGGTAAGTATGGCCTGCATTCTCTGTTCCCACAATGGAGAGTAGTAGTAGGGAAGTGATTTTACCTTTGTATATGGCATTGGTGAAATGGATACTGGAATACTACATCCAGTCCCAGTGTCCATGTTTTAAAAAGGATATTGAAAAACTGGACACAGAAAAGAGAAGAATCATACACTATGTCAGCACTAGAGAGCTCAGTTAACTCAATGTAACAAGGCCAACTTAAAGTTGACTTTATTAAGTTGACTTAGAGAGTCCACATTTTTTTAAGTTGACTTTATTAAGTCAACTTAAGCCAAGGTAGCTAATTAAATTGACAGTAAAGTCAACTTTAAGCGGGTCCCCTGGCTTAAGTTAACTTTATTAGGTTGACTTAAGTGGCTATCCTGGCCTGAGTTGACTTTATAAAGTCGACTGAGGCGACCACATTTTGTTAAGTCAACTTAATAAAGTCGACTTAACTCTTAAAGTCAATTTTAAGGACAGGAGTTATAAAGTTGACTTAAGCAAGTGCTTAAGTCAACTTAATAAATGCCAAATGTGTCCACAGAGTTGCTTAAGTCAACTTAAGCCACGTTAAGTTGACTTAAGCCTCCAGTGTAGACATACCCATAATGGCATGGAATAAGTGCCTTGCAGTGAGAAACTTAAGGAGCTCAATGTGTTTAACTATTTAAAAAAAGAAAGATCAAAAGCTGACTTGATCAAGGTACATAAAAAACCTTCACAGGGAGAAAGTACCAGATACAAATGGGATTTTTAATTTAGCAAAGAAAGGCATAACAAGAACCAACAGCTGGAAATGAAAAGCAGTGAAATTAAAAAATTGTACCAGATTTCAAATTTGAACAGGGAGGAAGATTATCACTGGAGAAAACTACCAAAGGAAGTCATATTTCTCCAGCTCTTGAAGTCTTCAAGACTGGATCCTTTCTAGGAAATATGCTTTAGTCAAACAGACATTAATGAGCTCAACAAATGTGTAGCTATATTTAATTCTATGGCCTGTGTTATACAGAAGTTCTAACCAGATGATCTAATTGTCCCTTCTGGCCTTGAAACCTATGAATCTATTAATATAATTGAATTGCTACATTTAGTGTATTTACTCTGATTGCCATGCTGCCTTTTTCCTGGCTGGCTCCACATGATAGTTTTGTCCGTGAGGCTTTGAAGACAACACCACTTTTCACATTTGCATTTGCATTGTAACAGGGAGTGTGGCCTCACAGCTATTGCTGAAGTGACTCAGTGCCTCTGTTTGGCCACAACAAAGAATTCAATCAGTAAAAACTATTTACTTCTGACATGTCATTATCTGCATGCAAAGAGCAGCTGGAGGAAACCATTTACAGGGCAAAACTATAAGTTTTGTCAATTGTATAAAACCCAGGAACACATAAGGCAGGCAATCTTAGTAATTATGGGGCAGGGTGGGCAAGTGCTCCAAGCCCCATGCTGGATGAGGCTCCTGCACTGGGGCGGGCACTGCATTAGCTGACTGGACAGGGTAGGAGCAGCTGGGCCAGGTGCTACAGCTGAGCTGGAGGAGGGGCTGGTGTGGTAGGGAGGGGGTTGGGAAAGTGGGTGGGGAGCAGCAAGGACTGATGTGGAGAGGCGGCAGGGGGGCCAGCAATGTGGCCGTGTCAGCAACCAACCCTGGGGGGTGGGTATAGCAAGGTGGCAGTGAAATGGGGGGGGTGGGAGGCAGGGAGTCTGCAGCAGAAGGTGAGGGGACGGTGTCGAGGCCAGGGGGAAGCAGTTGAGGGGCTGCCAGCAGCAGCAGGACGTGTCCCTGGCCATGCTCCGGGGGCCACCAGCGGTGGCAGGATCCAGTCCTGGCTGGGGGGCTGCCAACAGGGGCAGGGTCTGGGAGCCATGAGCGACCTCAGCAGAAGAAAAGGTTGGGAACCACTACTTTAATGAACCCTCAAGATGGTTATAAGTTCTCTCTTGACTTTAGTCCAGAGCCCCATATACACTAAGACTGTCCATGCAGGAGGCAGACTATATATTATTGACTGCCATCTACTGGTATTTTATCTATTATTAACTATTTACATATATAGAGTACTTCAGTAAAAGTCCCCTGCTGGTTGCAGCTGCCTACAGACAACAGCCCATAGCTCTGTCAAAGTGGGAATGCATGAAATAAAAGGAAGATTGCTCACCTTGGTGAAGTAGCCAATGTTTTTTGAGATGTATGTTCCTGTGACTGCTCCACTCAGGTGTTGGCTTGTCCCGGCACCTCAGATTGGAGGCTTTAGGCAGCAGTGCCTCCAGGAACCATGCATGCGCAGTCGGCATCTCGCGCCACTCCAAGCACACCAACCGTCGCTGCGCAGCTCAACCCCTCAGTTCCTTCTCCACCACAGAAGCGAGAAGTCTTCCAAAGTAGAGAGGGGCATGTAGTGGAGCAGTTACAGGGACGTACATCTCGAAGAACACTGGCTACTGCACCAATGTGAACAACCTTGCTTTCTTCTTTGAGAATGTCCCCGTGAGTGCTCCACTCAGCTGAGTATGTAGCAGTTACCATTTAAGGTAGGTGGGACTTCAGAACTAGTCCACTAATTGTTGCTAAGATCAAGGAGCTGAATTTAGAGCCTAAATGCCGCATATCAGTGATGGTGTAATGCTTTATAAAAGTATTTTCTGTGGACCAAGTTAAGGCTCTACAGATTTCAGGGATTGGCACGTTATGGAGGAATGCTACAGAGGATGACATCATCCTTGTGGAGTGAGCCTTAATTTGCTGCAGGGGCATCCCTGGCACTGGGCACCCCGGGCACGTGCCCCTAATCCCGGTGCTGGTGCCCCAGTTCTGGGGGGGACTCTCCATCCCGGTCTCCAGCCCAATCAGGCTGGAGATCCGGGGCCCAGCCGCCCACGGCCGCAGCAGCACCGTCCCCAGCCAGGGATCCAGGGATCGGCCGCCCGTGGCCACGGAGGCTGCTTCTGGCCCTGGCCCTGGCCCCTGCCAGGGATTGGGGGCTTGGCCACCCACAGCTGTGGCAGCCCCGTCCCTGGCTGGGGATGTGGGGCCTAGCCACCTGCGGTGGCACGCAGCGGCTTCCGGCCCTGTCGCCGTTCAGGGGGCATGGCCTGTTGTCTGTGGGTGTGGCCTGCAGTCTGGGGTCAGGGCCTTGGCCGGTGTCCCAGGTCCCTCCCCAGGGCAGCGATGTCCCTGATTTGCTGTGGAGGAGTTGTGTTGGTGCATTGATAACAAAGACATATGCAACTCGAGATCCACTTTGAGAGACTTTGGCATGGTATTAGCTTTCTTTTTGATCGGTTTGCAATGGAAATGAACAATCTTTTAGATTTACGGAATTCCTTTGTCCTTTTTAGATAGAAGAGGAGTGCCCTTCGTACATCAAGAGTATGCCACCATGCCGCCTCAGAATCATGGATAGAAAGCAGGTAAGTAAGTGGTCCAGTTCAAATGAAATTGGGAAGACATTTTGGGAACAAATCTAGGGTGAAGTCTCAGTGCCACAAAACAATCATGGAAAATGGTATATGGGTGGATTGGCCATGAGTGCTCTGAGCTCACCCACTCTCCTAGCCAAGGTAAATGGCTAGTAGAAAGGCAGCTTTCATGGATAAGTGTAGAAGGGAGCAAGTGGGTAGAGGTTTGAAAGGTGCCCGTGTAAGAGTATTGAGGACAAGAAGTAAGTTCCTAGTGACATAGGCTCTCTAACTTCCGGATATAGGTTTTGGAGGCCAGTTAGAAATGCTTTTTGATTGGATGTGAGAAGAGGGAAGTTGTTCCGTTGTTGTGGTGAAAGGTGGAAATTGAGGCAAGGTGAACTCTAATAGAGCTAAGAGAAAAACTATTTGTTTTAAGCTCAAGCAGGTAATCAAGGACTACTGGCAAAGGAGCTGAAAATCGGTTCATCCCCTTTTTGCCTGCCCATGCAGAGAATCTCTTCCATTTATTCAAATAGGATTTCCAGGTTGTCACTTTCCTACCATTTAGTAAAACATTTTGAACCTGGCTGGAACAAGCCTTTTCTATGGTTTGGAACCACAAAGGAACCACACTGTCAAATGTAGTCTGCATAGCTTCGCGGGCTGTATCATGGTCCGTGTTCTGAAAGTAGGTTTTGATTGAGAGGAAGTTCTATTGGTTGTGATACTGATGTTCTTAGGAGGTTTGAGAATCACGGTTGCCTTGGCCAGGCTGGTATTACTGTCATGTGATCTCTTCTGATTTTGATTATAACCTTTGCTAGAAGAGGTATTGGGGGAAAAGCATAAAGCAGGGGTCCTTGCCATGTCAGTATGAAGGCATCGCCTAAGGACTGGTATCTGTGACCTGCTCTGGAGCAGAATAGTCTGCATTGTCAATTTTTGGCTGTCGCAAAGAGGTCTATAGAGGTGTTCCCCAAATCTGAAAGGGTATGTCCACACAGGCTTCTTATTTCGAAACAACAGAGGTTGTTTTGAAATAAGAAGTGGCATGTCCACACGATGCACCATTATTTTGAAACAATGGGACCCATTGTTTAGAAATAACGGCCGTTATTTCAAAACCATTAAACCTTGCATCTAATCGAAATAGCCATTGTTTTGAAATGGTTGTTTCAAAACAACGGCATTCGGACACGTTTCGAAACAACACCATTGTTTCAAAACAGCTGTTTCAAAACAACGTGTCTGAACGGTCTTGTTTCAAAACAACCATTTTGAAACAACGGCTATTTCGAAAGCAGGCTTTCCCTTAATTCAAATTAACAAACTGTTAATTTGAATTAACTTATTTCGAAATAAGGTCTTTATTTCGAAATAACTCATTTTGAAATGGGTTATTTGAAAATAATGATGTATGTGTGGACATAGCCAAAGATATTGCATAGCACTGTTTTGTCCAGCTACCACTCATGCTCAAAGTTGAATTTCCTACTGAGGGACTCTGCAGTTGTGTTCAAGTGTCCTGGTAGGTATGATGCTGTGAAGTATATCCAGTGGTCGATGCACCATTTTGAAAATGTTGTTGCTTCAGTGCAAAGGGATGTGGACCATGCTCCTCTCTGCCTGTTTATGTAGTACGTGGAGGTTATATTGTCTGTGAGGATCTGTATGGTTCTGTCCCATATTAGCAGAAGAAAACGTAGACCTGCTCTTTCTACTGCTCTGAGCTCCAACAGGTTTATGTGTAAGCAGGTCTCGTGTTTTGTCCAGAGTCCCTGTATTGAATGTGATTGGGTGTGAGCTCCTCAATCTAGGAATGATATGTCTGTTGTGATCACTACTTCGGGTGATCGTGTTAAAAAGAGGACTCCTAAGAATAGATTGTCCAGACTCAACCACCATTCCAGAGTTTGCTTTATATGAGGGGACCCTAATAACTTTTTGTTTAAAGTATGCCTTCTTGGGTTGTAGGTGCGTCTGAGCCATGCTTGCAATGGCCTCATGCGAAGTCTGGCATGTTGGACAACAAAGGTCATGGCAGACACGTGTCCTAGGAGTCGAAGACAAGTGAAAGCGTTTGTGAACAGAGTTATTCTGACTTGCTCCAACATGTTTTGGATATTCTGAAATCTTTGGAACGGTAAAGATGCTTTCCCTGTAGTGGCATCTAGATGTGCTCCGATGAAATCCAGAGTCTGGGAAGGTGTTATCATGGATTTTTCAAAGTTTATGAGAAACCCGAGGTCTTGCAAAAGGGTTACTGATGCTTTTGTGTTGCAAACAGCCTCATTCTCTGATGGACTTTGCAATAGACAGTCATCCAAGTATGGGTACATTGTTATAGGCAAACGACATAAGTGGACTGTTACCACAGCAAGGATTTTGAAGAACACTTGAGGGGCAGTGGCTAGGCCAAATGGAAGAACCATGTATTGAAAATGTCTCTTTCCAAATGTGAAATGGAGAAGCCTCCTGTGTGCAGGATAGATGGTGACATGAAAGTATGTGTCTTTCAGGTCGAGGGATGAAAACCAATCTCCCTGACTTAGTGCTGGAATGATCATTGACAATGTAACCATCTTGAAGCTTTGGACTAGGAGATGTTTGTTCAGCAGCCGGAGATCCAATATGGGTTTCCGCCCACTGTTTTTCTTTTGGATGAGGAAGTAATTGGAATAAAACCCTTTTCAATGATCCTGCTGTGGGACCTCCTCTATTGCTCCTATTGCCAGGAGATGTGAGACCTCTTGGTGCAGGATCTGTATGTGAGAAGGGTCCCTGAAAAGGGATGGGTTTGGGTTGGGTGGGTGGATGGGAGGAATGAATTTGAAGGGGAAAATGTAGCCCCTGTTGATGATATCTAGGGCCCACCGGTCGGTGGTAATAGCAGACCAATGATCATACAATGGTCATAAGAGATGTCCAAAGGTTTTTCAATCTTGTGGTATAGGGAGAGTTCTCATACCCTCAACCTGACCTTCAAAATGATTGTTTCGGTTGTGTGGGTTGTGCCGAAGTTGCTTGGTTTGACAGCTGTCTCTTTCTATGAAAATGTTGTTGCTTGTGTCGTTGCCTGTATGGGTCATAAAGACACTGCTGTGTGGATGACTGATAATCCCTTTGATGATAAGGTTGGAATCTACGTCTTTTGAACAATGGAGTATATATGTGTCCAGGGTCCTTAATGCTGCACCGGAGTCCTTCATGGAGTGTAGGTCTTTTTTGAGAAAAGTTTGTTCTTTTCAAATGGTTAGTCCTCAACTTTTGTTTGCAGGTCTTTGGGAATTCCGGAGGCTTGGAGCCCAGAAGCGTGCCTCAGTGTAATTGCAGTAGTCATTGTTCAAGCAGTGGTATCCACAACATCTAAGGCTGCCTGCAAAGAGCTATGAGAAAAAAGTCGACCCTCCTCAACTAAGGACTTTAACAAATTTTGCTTATCCTTAGGTAGGTATTTTCTAAGTTCATCAATTTTTTCATAATTGTAATGGTTGTAATTAGCCAACAACACATTATAATTGGCTATTCTGAATTGAAGGGCTCCAGAGGAATAAACCTTGCGACCGAGTAGGTCCATCTTTTTGTCATCCTTGTCTGTCAGTGAGGATCTTTGTGTGTTTTGCTTGTTTTTTGATGTATGGCATCAACAACAAGTGAGTTTGGAGGAGAATGCATGAAAAGGAAATCCATTCCCTTGGCAGGAATGAAATATTTCCTATCCACTCGCTTAGAAGTAGGAGGTATTGAAGCTGGCGTTTGCCAAATGAGGTCTGCCAGCTCAAGGATAGCTCCATTAATCAGAAAAGTAATCTTTGAGTTGGAGGACGGATGTAGTATGTGGAGGAGTTTGTGCTGAGTCTCCTGCACCTCCTGTAATAGGATATCCTGAGAGATGGCTACTCTTCAAAAGAGCCCCTGAAACTGTTTTGGATTGTAGGTGGTGGCAGAGCAGGCGTAACAGACTTATCGGGTGATGAGGAGGAGTTATGAGGAGGGGACTTGTCCTCTAATAATTCACCTTCCAAGGCATCATCTGGATCTGCAGCTGGGGTAGGGGATAGAGACCTCTGTCACACAGCTGTGGATGTAGAAGGCTTTGGTTCAGATAGGTTTTCACATGTTGTTCATGAGTGGTGTCGAAAAGACCTCTGGGTAAGAGCTTTTATTTGGCAGATCCACTCTTTCATGGGCTTTCCCATATAAGCCAGAGATCTAATGGAGCTCATAGACAGAGCTCTGTCAGATGAAGATGGCGTAGGAGAGGCTCCAGTGTATCTATCATCTTTGCTAGAGAAGGATAGCGGTGGTGGAGATTGAGATTCATATATTGAGGGAGACACACTGGTACCATACAGAAGGGATGTATATCAAGTTTCCTTATGCTTATGTTGTGGAGGGCTCTGGTGCGGCACCAAAGTTGACTGATTGGCTTTGCCTGTGCCCGGAGTGATCTGTACCGGCATCTTGACTATTGGTGACTCGGTACCCATTGATTTAGATGTGTGTACTGAAGGAGGTGCCAGTGGGGTCAGGACCCAGGTCGGTAGTGTCTTGGGTGCCAATCTGATTGGCTCTCTTTGGTACCGATTTATGAGTCTGTGCCAGTATAGACGGTACCAATTTTCCACTGAGTAGGTTTGCCCAATGCTTTAGATGGAGGTGGTACTGCCGTTTCTGTCTGCTCCAGACCTTGCTTTTTCTTTTGCAAGTCTCCATTTGATGGTGAGAGTCCCTCCTCCTCTTTTTAGTTGAGGAGTGAGAGCTGCTAGATTTGTCATCCTTCAATGATAAAATCTCTGACTGAGGTTGAAGGGACTTTTCAATTAATAAGAGCTTTAGTTTTAGCTCTCTGTCATGGCAGCTGCGAGCTTTCAATTTCGATCAGTGAGGGCACTTGGATGAAATATGACCCTCACCCAGTTATTTTATGCAGAGCGAGTGACCGTTGGAGACGCGCATCACATCATTACAGTTGCCACGCCTTTTGAAGCCTGGGGAGCCAGGCATATTTTTGTTTCAGAAATTCACCAACGGAGCAGGAGAGAAGGCTGAGGGAATTTTTTTTTTTTTTAGAGGTACTAGGTCAATAAAGTAAAATTATGAGGAAACAAAAGTGAAAGTAAGAGCTAAAAGGGATATTTTCTGTTTCTTTTTCAGGAAGTGGAGAGCAGTGTGAAGCTCCATCTCAAGCTGGGGTGATTGAGAAGGAGCTGAGGGGTTGAGCCGCGCAGTGACAGTTGACGTGCTCGGAGCGGCGTGAAACACCGACCGTGCCTGTGCGGCTCCCCGAGACACTGCTGCCTAAAGGCTCCAATCTGAGGCACTGGGGCAAGCCGACACCCAAGTGGGGCACTCATGGGGACCTTCTCGAAGAAGAACTTTGAACCTGCTTCAATTTGTAACCAAAAATGTGAACCTGTTGATAGATAGGATGGCTAGCTCCATAGAGGCCTGATCCTGAGGAGGGACATTAGGCACTATGTAATAGTAAAAATACAGAATAAACCTCAGATTAAGGTTTCTTGCAAATTTAGCTATTTCTATGTTTCCTTGCAAGAGCCCTTTGAGTACGTCTATGCTATGGACTGAGCAGAAGCAAGCCTCTCAGCCCAGATCAAACAGACTTGAGTTTGCAGAACTTGCACACTGTATACAAAGGGCTTTCAAGTTGCAGTCAGGCTGGAACTTGGGATCTGACACCCAGGGACTTGGGATATAATATTCTTCTCCACATCCTGTTCTAATTTGCTGTACAGTACTGCAGTTTGATGTTAAACATTTCCCATGTCCTGCCTAAGAACTGTCTGAATTTCTGTAATGAAGTGATGATCTCTGTGTGTATCAAGTACAGAGCTTTTGTCTCTTTAGAATGACAGCAGGCTTCATGTAAATTACAGAGGCGATGCCTGAATCTGCAAGAGCTCTTGTACAGACTTATCAGTGTATACTACTGCCTCTTTAGGTCACATACACAGGCACGTAGCATGTTGGTAGTTAATAGTGCCAGTGAAGTGAACCAACAAGAAACGTCTGGGTTCCCTAGAAACCCTTTTGCTTCATTTTATGGCATTCATCTCAGTTAATTTGTTCTTCTACCTTACATCCTGACATTAGTCTTCCTGCAAATCAATATATGTCCCTGCCCATGGGCTGGTTTTACAGGATTACCTTGGCAGCACATTTTCTTCGGTCATATACACCACAGGTGAGGATTAGAGGCACCATACTGCAGATATTTGCAAACCAACTCATGTATAAAATGATGCCTCTGACTTACAGGGAGATATTTGTACAAAAGCATTGACCTGCATTGAACTTATTCTCTAGTATATAGCATATTAGCTGTAGTCCTGCCCATGGTGCAGAAGATTGCATATATGCTAGCTCCTGTAGGGAGGCAGCAAATCTGCTGTAGCATTGAGCATGGCTCACCTGCTGGTGAATTCTCTGTATTTTAAGTCCTTAAATCATGATTTCAGGACTTGTACTAACTCAACCATAGGTTACAGACTTATTGCTGGAGTGGGTGGGTGAGGTTTTGAGGCCTGCATTGTGCTGGAGTCAGACTAGATGATCAAACTGGTCACTTCTGACCTTCGAGTCTATGAGAGTATAAACCAGAGGGGCAAGATCAACCAGAGAAATAAAACCATTTTTTTTTAATTCCTGCCTCTCAGTAGGCTTGGCCTCCAATTCTGGAATTTCTGATAAGAATCTCGTGAATCAACTCTTAAGCTGAAAAGGAGAGGCCTTGTTACAGTCACAGATTTTCATGCGTACAAGGTCCTGGGATGATATGTATGAAGTGCTTTACTATGAAATGTGGGACCAAAAAAAGGGAGAAAGTCTCAAGCAACTCATTAACACTTAAAATCTAAACTTTAAAATAAAGAACTGTAGCCTCTGTTCTTTCATTGTATAATTACGAGACTTTTTTTGTGGCCACCGGCCTGTAAATGATTAGCCAAACCCTTTACAGTAGAAAACATGTTTTGTAGCTAAATATAGAAACATAAATACTAAGCACTCAGTTGACTAACATTTAAAAAACTGATTTGTCCAGGGCAAAAGAGCATGTACTGTACTTGTGTCATATCCTGGGAGAGACATTTTGGAGAAGTAAAGTGACGGCTGGATGAATATATTAGACCAATACATGACTGAACAGCAGTGAAGGCTAGCAGAGGAGAAGAGCACTCCATCCACTACCATCTATAGACATTTCCCCGGTGTGTAGGGAGACATAACCCCAAGTTATTTTTTAACCTTTTCTGTCTCAGACCACTGGATGCTTTTGACTCAGAGCATTTAGCAACGGAAAATATTTGTTAGGCTGCATCTAGTACTGGCTCATGAGACGAAGGACAAGAGCACTAACTACCCTGTATTATCCAGTATTTTGTCCAGGTCAGTGTTAAATATCTTAAATGATGGATTTCAACTTGTGATTTACCCTTCACTGCATTTATGTATTCCCTTTGTGATGGGGTAGCCCGATCCCGCACTTTAAAAGCCCAGCAAACACTATGTGTGGCAGAAGCCCCACCCCCTAGACTTCTGGGCATGCTCAGATCGCTGCTGCAGTATAAAAGGGAGCAGCTCAGTTCGGTCTGAGCTAGCCAGCAGAGAGGAAGGACGTCTGCTGGAAATGCCTGCCCCAGAGCTGCATCAGCCCCAACCTGTGAGAGATTCAGCTGCCACAGGGGATCCTACGGAGCAGTTGCCCTGCAAGGAGTGCCTTGTGGCTAACACCCAGGACCTGTGAGAAAGCCAACAACAGCTCTCCCAGGATGGAGAAAGCCACAGTTCAGTGCTCAACAAGGACTTCGCCCTAGCCTGGGTAGAAAGTAGCCCTGGGTGCCCAAAGGGTTGAGTTGGGGCATAGTGAAAACCCAGTCAGTGTGTTTTGGTCTGGATGCCTGCTGACTTGGAGCCACACCCCTAGCACCTCTAGGGCTCTGGGCTGGGGCTCATTGGAGTGGGAGGGCCTGAGCCCTCCCCCCTACCTGGGCACCTTTCCCCATCACCGACCACTGTATTGACTCTGTGGCTACTAGGCTGCGCTGCCCTGACCAGAGGGCCACTCATGGACTATTGTATTGACTCTCTGGCCACTAGGCCAAACTGCCATGAACCTGAGGGCCTTGTACTGACTGGCCGCTAAGCTGTGCTGCCCTGAACCTAGGAATTTGCATGGACCTAACCACTAGGTTGTACTGCCTTGGCGCAGTAGATTAAAAAGTGTTATGAGGGTACCCTACCTACTAATTGTGCCCCCTTTGTAATTCTTCACCTGGGGGCATTAGAGGGGCATACGCTGCAACACCTTTCCATACTGTAAGTTTTCCATTTCAAGTGTCTGAGAAAGTGGGATTCTACCCATGATATAAATAAACTTGTTAGTTTTTAAAACTGCCACGTAACTCCTTGCTTGTTTAAATGATGGGACTTCCAGTCTTATTCAGAAGATGATTCTACAATCCAAAGTCAGTATTTTTACACCTGGTTATACACTAAGCCCAAGAGCCATTTCTAGGCTGATTTATGCCACGTGCTTTTCTGCTTATTTAATTAGGCTTGCACATGGTCAGAGCAGCTAATAATTTGGCTTCAAAACTCACTGAGAACATAGAAATCGACCAACTTTACTGAAACCACCCTATCATTCTGGGAAACTATAAGGACTTGATTATAAAAACTGCTAAACACTCTCATTGGGCCTGATGGTGTTAAAGAAAAGAAAAGAAAAGAAAAGAAACCTGATAGAATTATTCTGGAGTTGTCTCTTTCTCAGTTGTTCCAAAGTCTTAGTCAGGAAAAAGAAAAGGGCCTTTCTGCAACATTACTGTGGGCATTCGGAACATGAAAATTGTCATGCTGGACTAGCCTAGTGGTTATCTAGTTCAATATCTTCTTTCTGATAGTGGCCAGTATCAAATGCATAAGAGGAAGGTGCAAGAAACCCCACAGCAGCCAGTTACGGAGTAATATATCCACAGGAAACATATCTTAGCTCATGCCCTGAGACAAAGCATAGAACCCTATTCTTTAATCCTCTGAAGCATAAAACTGTGGAAATGCACATTATACATGTAAATGTCTAGTACTTATTTGAATTCCCTCGCATTCTTGGCCTCGGTAAGACCTTGCATGAGTTAGTTCTGCTGGCTAATTAGCTTTTATCTGAAATTAGCTTTTGGGCAGTGCCCATAGTCCTATTATAAAGAAGTTCTAATTCAATTGACCAGTCAGGAGAAAACCAGTGGTTGATTACTTGTTGTTTATTTTTAATATGATTGTTACTTTAGCTATGGTGGCACTTTTCTCAGACTCTTACTATATTTTTTAGCTTGGGGTATACATAAATTTGAGCTTCTGTTAAGTTTCCATAGTATTCATGGGCATTTCACTTCTGTGACTGTATCTTTTAATTTCCATGTAACTAGAGTTCTCATTTTGGTTTAATTCCCCTTTCCAAAGATAAATGCTACCATTGTGGCAGTGGCAGATCAGGGGCTGCAGGGCCCTTTGGTAACCTTCCCCCTCCGCCTGGCCCCAGCCCTCTGGCAGCCTAGGGCCCTGGCACAGGTGAACCAGTGCTGGGGGGGAGCTGGGGCCAGAGGCTGGCTGTGGCCTGGCCAGTCAGTCTCTGGAGCTGGCAGGGCTGACTGGCATGCCTGGTGTGACTTCCAGTGCAGCCCGAAGGCTGTGCCAGAGGCCGTGCTGCATGCTGCAGTTGGCTCCATGCCCCCCCTGGGGCTGACCGGCCAGGCTGCATCCAGCCTGCCCTGCTCTGCCCCAATCGGAAAGAGCGGCTGGCTCAGGGACAGGGCAGAAGCATAGAGCTCAGCCTCTTGGTTGGCCTGCTGCTCCACTCCCCTTCTCAGTACCAGCAGGGTGGAGCGGCTCCCACATCATTATGGGCCCCTGAGCATGGGCCCAGTTGACCTGTGCATTAACCTACCCCTGTGTGGTAGGCTTCTTTGGTCCTCTCTTCTGCCACCAGAAGGAAGTCAAATTTAATTATATTACGGTTGCTATTAGCAAGTGATCCCCCATGGCACCACACTCAGTTTGTTGTCCTTATCAGTGAAGACCCAGAGTTGAGGTGCATTCATATGTGTTCACCTCCCATCCCCAAAAAGCCAAGGCAGGGTGTCAAACATTGCATCTGCTGCAGCTCCTATCTCTGCAACTGGCTTGATTTCATCCCTGGTGTTTTTCACCACTTGCAACTGCTATCACTGCTGCTGCTATTCCTGTGATGCCATGTTCTGAGGTTCCCCCACCTAGCCCAGCTTTGTGATTCCAGCTCTTAGTGATTTCACTTGGTAGCAAGAAACCTCTGTGCTGCTGCCTCTTTGTTTTTCACTGCAATGCTGTGCTCACACCAAGTCTATCAGCTTAGCTCATCAGTGATTTCAGCTCTAGTAATCACAATAGAAACAAGGACTCTCAGTGAAGTCCAGTCAGCTCTGTTTTTAGAGCTGGAGCAGGGAGGGTCAAACGGTATCTAGGATTCACTAGGAAGAGTCCACACCCATCATGTAGCAACAATTGTCCTCATCCTTTTCTCCTCTTCTTTGGGCTTTGCCATCCGTACTCTCTGCTTAGCAAGAGATAGTTTTGGGTGACACACTCCACCAGGGCCCACTAAGTACATTTCTGCCACTTGTTACTCATATAACAAGGAAAACAATATATCATTATCCCCACATTCAACGTTAAATAATCATGACCCAAAACAAGCCAAAATCGATCACTTTGGCAAATCAGGTCTGCCAAATACTAAGTAGAGTAGGTGGCCTAGTCAAAATTGCTGCTGTCAGATCAACCTTCACAATCAACTGAGTGAAGACCCACTCAATCAATCAGGAAGCTGATCTATTAAGATCACTCCAGCCACTGAGTAGTGATAAGTCAACTCAGCGCAGTGAATGTGCAAGGCGTAGGACAGTAGAATGAAGTTATTTTAAGTAACTTGCGTATCTCTGTTCAACTGCTGCCAAAAGCAGAGGGCAAGGTAGACCTGCTCAGTGTCTCTCTGTAGATATGGCCTGCTCCAGAAGTCTTTTCCCCCAATGCATCACTAGATGTCAGGGGAGAGCTTATTCACTCCCTGCTTACATGAGATAGATGATTCTTGCCAGAGAGTTACCGTAATTCTCAGAAGAATCAAAAGACCATTCAGCAAGGGCTAGGCAGACAACAGGACTTACCTGGAGCCAAGACACATCACTCTGGATAGGCTTCTGAAGTTGCTAGGCCAAGTTCCATTGCTGATGGTTCATGTTGTCACAACTGATACTGCATTGTGAGATATCTGGCAGACAGTAGGTAACTTCAGGGCACTCCAAAGAATTCTGAAGTAGAAGAATGTCCAAGCCATCTTCTCTAGCATCCTTCTGTTCTCCAAGCAAAGGAAGACAGAGGCAGAAGATTCTGGAAATGAATCACTGGATAGGTAAATTGTGTAGAGTGGAGCACTTTGGTCTTGTGGAACATTAGTCCACCTTCTGTACGGAAAGAGGGCTGTATAGTTTGAAGGGCTTCCTCCTCAGTAGAAGGCAACACAATCTCCTTGGTATGGCCTTGTTAAAGTGGTCAAGAGGGGGTTAAACTAATACCAAAAGGGGAGGTTAGAAAGAGAGTAGATACCATCAGCATAAAATCAAAATGTTGAAAATTAAATAAATCAAGGACCCACAGGGCATGACAAGAAGGAATTCTTTAACTGCTAGGCGCCCAGGTAATTTACAAGAGGAACTAGAATTGCTTATTTATGAGGAAAAATTCTATCTAGTTTTTATTACTGAAATCTGATTAAATGATTCACACAATTAGAATGTTAAAATCGATGATTATAACCTATTTAGGAAAGACTGAGTGGGCAAAAGAAGGGGATGAATGGCACTATATGAAAAAGTGGCATTATTTGTTTTCAAGTCACCAATAAATCATAAGAACATTATTCAGAATTCTTATAGGTCAGTCCCCTAACAGAACATGATGGAGTATTAGGTGGTGCCTGCTACAAACCACCAAATCACACAAAGGAGCAGGATGACCACTTCCTTATATGAAAAAAAGCTGCACAATCATGGGGGACTTCAGTTTGAGTGTCATCTGCTTGAAGTGTGACTGCTATCACTACTAAAATATCCTCAGAATGTCTAAATATTATCAATAATTTCTTAACTCAAAATGTGTTGCAATCAAAACAGGGAAGTTGTATATTAGAGCTCATCTTGACAAAGAAAGTAGACTCAAATCACAGAATTAAAAATCAATGGTAGCTTAAGTACAAGTGACCATAATGCCAAGTTCCAAAGGGGTAGCCATGTCAGCAGTCCAGCAAGGCACTTTTAGGCTACGTCTACACTAGCAAATTACTTTGAATTAACAAGCCTTAATTCAAACTAATTTGAACCCTGTCTACACTAGGCTTCACTTACTTTGAACTAAATTTTTTTTTAGTTCAGATGAAGCAAAGCTTTGTTCAAACTAGTTAGTTTGCTGGCAGTTAGCACAGTTAGTTCAAACTAACTGTTTATTTTGAACTAATCTGCATATTTAGTTTGAACTAGCACAACGCAGACATGCTAGTTTGCACTAAATAAGTTTTAATTTTTAGTTTGAACTAACTGTGCTTTTTCAGTTCAAACTAAAAAGTTAATTTTAACTAAAAAAAAGCATGGCTAGTTCGAACTAAAAAAACGTGCTTAGTTCAAACTACCTTTTGAACTACTTAGTTTGGACTAACCAAGTCCGAACTAAGATTTTAGGTGCAGACATAGAGTTAAAAACTAACAAATTTATTTATCATGTGACAAAGTAGGACTCTCTCCCATGAAAGTTCGTGCAATAAATAAATTTGTTAGTCTTTAAAAGTGCCACCCAACTCCTTATTTACTTAAGTGATCATGAGTTGATCATATTTATGATGTGCAAACATCATACAGTCCAGACCAGCCATATATACACTTGATGTTTTAATCAGCAAGTTTAACAAAGCTCAAAACAATTAGAAGCCACATCAGCTGGAAGGAAGAACTTAATCAGAAAAATGTAAATGATAATTGGCATTATTTTAAGAACACCTTACTAGATACCCAAAAGCTACAACTGAAAAAGAAGGCTGTGCTGATTTTAAAAAACAAGGAAACAAAAAAAACCCCTTGTTTAGAGAAGTGAAAGCAGATTTTAAAAAAAAATAAAACTTATACATATAACAAATGAAAAAAGTGAATATGATAGTAACAAATATAATCAGAAGGTAGAAACTGCAGAAAATTGATAAAGGAAATCAAGGGACACAGAAGAAATCTTTGGCAAACAGAGTTAAGGACAAAGAGAAATAGATTTTTAAATACATTAGGAACAAAAAGAATCCTAGGAATGGTATTCATCCATTTCTAAATGAAAATGGTAGAATTAATAAAAAATGCAGAAGAGGCAAAGGTATGCAATAAAATATTACTATTCTGTATTTGGAGAAAAACCAGATGACCATCATATGATGGCATCATATGGTGACAGAACTCTTTCCATTCCATTAGTATCTCAGAAAAATATTGAATGGCAGCTACTAAAGTTAGACATTTTAAAATCAGCAGGTCCAGACAACTTGCACCTAAGGATTTTAAATAAATCTGGCTGAGGAGCTCACTGGGCCATTAATAATGATTTTCAGTAAGTCTTGGAGCATTGAGGAAGTTTCAGAAAACTGTAATAAAGCTAATATTTTGCCTGTATATAAAAAAGGTAAATGGAATGACCAGGTTAATTACAGTGTAAATGTCAGCCTGGCATCAATCTAGGAAAAATAATGGGACAATTAATATAAGACTCGATTAATAAAGAATGAAAGGAAAGTAATATAATTAATGTAAATCAACATTATCGACTGTAGATCCTGTCATACCTTTTGATGATGACATTACAAATTTGAATAAGAAAGGATATAATGTTGATATAATATAGTTAGACGTTTGTAAGGCATTTGACATGATCCCTCACAACATTTTGATTAAAAAATCAGAATGAAGTACAATCAACATGACACACATTAAATGGATTAATAACTGACTAGCTGATAGGTCTCAAAATGTAATTTATAAACAAGAAAACAAACCCAACAATGAACAAGTCCATTTTTAGTTGGGTCCCAAACAGATCACTTCTTGGCCCTGCACTATTTAATATTCTTTTTAAATGAAAGAAAACAAAACCATCACTGATAAAGCTTACAGATGCCATAAAAATTAGGGGACAGGTAAAAATGAAGAGGATAGGTTACTGATTCAGAGTAATTTGGATGGCTTGGTAAACTGTAGGCCATACGTATAGGATGGGGGACTATATCCTGGGAAGCACTGATTCTGAAAAAGATTTGGGAGTCATAGTGGAGAATCAGCTCAGCATGAGCTATCAGTGTGATGCTGGGACCAAAAGACCTAATGTGATTGTAGGATGCTGGGGAAACTCAAGTTGGATCAGAGAGGTTATTTGAGCTTTGTATATGGCATTGATACACTCACTGCTAGAATACTGTGTTCAGTTCTGGTGTCCACAATTCAGGAAGGATGTTGTTAAACTGGAGAGGGGTCCGAGAAGAACCAGAAGAATGATTAATGGGTTAGAAAACATGCCTTCTACTGAGAGGCTCCAGAAGCTCAATCTATTTAGCTTAACCAAAAGTGGGTTAAGAGGTGATTTCCTCAGTCTGTAAGTACCTACATAGGGAACAAATATTTAATAATGGGCTCTTCAAGCTATCAGAGAATAATATAACACAATGTAATGGCTGGAAGCTAAAGCTAGACAATTTCAGATTTTAAAAGCATCTAACTTTAGCAACTGCTGTTTAACATCCTCCTGAAATATCAGTGGAATACTAGAGGAATACTAGAGAAATGTTATCATTATATGACAAGACTATCTCATCTGGTTCTCCCTTCCACCACACAAGATAAAGCAGAAATATTTATTGAACAGGTCTATCTTTTGTGCAGTATTACTGAGAAGTCAACCATTTCCATCTAGAAATGAACTTATGTGATCATTAGGATTTTTTTGTTCCTAATATACTAAAAACCTCCTTCTTCCTGTCTGTAACTTTGTTGGTCAAATCATCTGGTAGGAAAAATATAATCACGAAAATGGGAATGAGTGAGGAAAAAGGCACAATTCTACACAAGAGGAAGAAAGTTGTACTGGTTAAAAAACTAACTTGCTTATATGTATTCTATATCTGTCTTCATATCCTCTAATTAGCAAGCTAGCTTTTTAACCAGTATAGCTTTCTTCCTTATTTGTAGGATTGTGCCTTCTTCCCCGCTCATTCAGATTCTTCTGATTATATTCTTCCTATCAGATGATCTGGCTTGTAATTTCAACTTACTGAAACTGTCTCTATTAAAACACCATGTGTGTATATGTATGGCTATCTCTACATTTAAGAAGTTAGTTTGAATTAACTTAGTTCAAATTAATTAATTTGAACTAAGTTAATTCGAACTAACATGGCTCCACTAGAAACCCAAATCGAATGAACATGTTCATGGACAGGACTTGCTAGTTTGATTTAGGAAGGGGGCACCATGGGAAGCGTGGCAACATTGCACCCAAAAAGGGCCATGTCCCCACTCAATACACGGAAAGAGGAAGGCACCCTGGGACGAAGAAGGTCAAACAGCATTAAGTTGAACTAACAGTTAGTTCGAATTAATATGGCTCCATTGGGTTAATTCAAAACAATAAGTTCAAATTAACCATTACTTGGAAGTTAAGCAAGGTTTTATAACTTACAAGTAAGTGTTCATCACTTTGAACAAAGGAATTCCTTAGTTTGAAGTAATGAAACCCAGTGTAGCCATGCATTAATTTAGCTCTAATTAATCCTCATTCATTCGAACTAAATTGTAAGGGTAGACGTACCCTATATTACTGGTCTGGTCTTTATTCTGTTTGCGTGTTATAAATTTGATCAACTCATGATGATTTGTACATAAGCTACCATTGATTTTTAGTTTTATGATTGGTTCCTCTTCTGTGTCAAAATGAGCTCTAATGTAAAACCACCTGTGTTGGTTGGAACTTATTATTTATAATATTTAGACATTCCAAGGATGTTTTAGTATTGGCAACAGGACATCTCCAACATATGTCACTCAAATCACTCCAGCAAATATCACCCCATGATAACCCAGCTTTTTTTTCTTACATATTACAGGTCAGAGCTGGTCACCTGTTCCTTAGTGTGATTTGGTGTTCTGTGGCAAACATCAACTAGTACCCCATTTTATGCTTTATTGCTTAAGACATGGATATCTAAGTATTCAAAATAATTTCTGTCTGAGTAGTTAGGAACTTGAAACAGGTAATTCTAATTTTGTACTGAGTGCCACTTTCCCTCCCCTTTCACTCAGTTGATCACGTCTAAATAAGTTATTGATTTTAACATTCCAGTCACGTGAATCTTCCCACCAGGTTTCAATAATATCAACTAGATATGATTTAAGCCCAGAAACAAGCAATTCCAGTTCCTCTTGTGTTACCCAGCCCTCAGCACTTTTGTGAAGGCAATTGAAGAATTTCTTCTCTTTTTGTCCTTTGGGTCCTTCATTAATTTTGGTCTCAATGTTTTAATTCTATGCAAAACAAATGTTTATGTCTTTTTTCAAACTCTCTCTTTTGTAGTTAATGTTCTCCTGACTACTCCAGCCAGCCTGTACACATGGTGACTGGAACCCACTCTACTGAGGTAGAAGCCATCCAAAGCATACAGCCCCCTATACCCACAGTTGGACTACTGTTCCACAAACCCAAAACCCTTTAGCCTACATCACTTACCTAGCCAGCAGACCAGTTTAGGAGTCTTCTGCCTTCTGTCTTCTTTCACTTCTGGGATAGGAAGGATCTCAGAGAAGACAGCTTGGACCTGGTTCTGTTTCAGCATGCTTCTGAGGTTTCTGAAGTTCCCTGTTAGCTGGGAGATATCCCAAAAAGCCAATATGAATTATTGTCAATGGATCATTGGCCACAACTTTAGAAGCTATCCAATCTTAGAGTTACATCTACAGTCTTGGCTCCAGAAAGACAGCACATTATCATGTGGGCCACTTGTTTCTTGCAGAACTTTCTTTTGAACCTTCTGAGTATTAAAATCCCAGTAAGGAGCATGTGTTTTCCTTGGATGCCTGGGGAACTCCTTGTGGGCAAGCTTGATTTTCTTACAATTTGGGCTGAGCTGCCATCTCTAAGTGTGTCCTGGACAAGTCTCCACTTTCTTGGAAAAGCTGGATCTTGAGAGATATCTTCCACAGACTCTACACTGGGGACTTGGGTATCGATTGGAAATGTCTAGTTATGTGGAATTCCTCCCAGTCTTCTAATCTCTGGTGGCTACAGCCTGCCTATCCTAATCTGTCTTCAGCAATATGGAATACAGCTGTCCTCATGCCTCTCACTTCCTCTTTCTCTGAGTCCTTGATGGCCAGCAACTTTCTTCCTTGAACTTGGGGTTTTGATGTTTCCCAAATCTGGTTGTCTAGGAACTCTGTCTTCTATGATTCTCAGTAGCATCTCTACTTGCAACATCAGCTGAAGAATCTTCTTCTTCACCACAGCCACCAACTTGCACTTCATGCACAGGAAGTTACTTTTGGCTTCAGGCAGGATAGAAAACATAGTCCATCTGTCAAATCACTGTTCCATCTCTGGCCATCTTAAAATTGCACATAGGAAGGAAAAGCCTCTCATATTCCATTTCTATGCTCCCTGCAAAACTCTCCTGCTAGTTGCCTCTGTTGGCAGCTCTCAAGTTCACCATGCAGGATTTTTTATGACACATTTCACTGCTTATTTTGTCTCAGTTCACCTCCACCCCTCACCACCAGGAAATAATAAAGTATGCAGAGACTTCTAAGAGCAGGGCTGATCAACGCTCCAAGGTTTGAAGCTTTGCAGCCCTCTCTAAGGCACCAGCAAACACACCTGTCTCAGCTGTCAAACAAACAAGCAATAAATGGCCCAAATGCACCATTCAGTCTCAATATCACAAGCAGAAAGTCCATGGCTATGCACTCTGAAATGCTGCTGTTACCCGCCCCCATTCACAGTTCTCAAATTCACCAAGCAAGTGACTTTTGATACTGTCTCTGTTTAGCTCAGCATTGCCTATGATCCTAGAACCCCTCGATGCCAGCTGGCAGGGGGGCTGTAAGACTATTCTGATTCTGGTATGTACATCCTGGTTCACCAAAGAATGTCATGGGAGATATCAAAGGAAAGCTAGCTCCACACTGGCTGTGAATAGCATTGGAAAACTTATGTGCTGCTGCTGTGTAAAAAGGTACGTATATATAATAGAAATACCTTCTTAGAGTTTGTGTCAAGGTATGAATTCCCAGAAGAGATGAAAAATTGTTTTGCTGTCAGACCAGGGATGTTTATCCAGCTATCCACTGAACTATAAATTGAGAATTGTCTTATTCATAGTCAACAGGCTGAGCTAAATGAAGATGTAGGATCGTAAAACTTAACAGGAAGAGGAAAAGAGCAGTAGGGAAAGAGCCTTATGTGGGATTACACTTCAGAAGTTTTCTGGACTATAAATGGGAGACATAAAAAGCATTTTGCTATGCTGAATCTACAGAGTAACTGGGTCATATGATTACCTTCATGAAATGAGATCTCATCCAGGTTAGGCTCAAAACAGTGCAAAGGACATTTGGGTAAAATAACCTTCTGTCTAAAGAAGTTTATAGCCTGTTTAGTTCCTAGGAATTGTTATGATTCTGATTTATACGTAACCCTTCTCTCTCCCTTTCCATGATTCTTTCTCACTATCTCTTAATTCACTGACAATAAACTTATGACTGTTTTTGCAATCAATCTATTTTTTTGGTGTGGTGTTATACAAGGAGCTGATTCTGAGCTGAATCAAACAAGTTGGACACTGTTTCCTGAGGGTGAATGTTCAGTGAATAAAGTGCTGATCATTACAGGGGAACATACCAAAGGGAGGCTGGAGGCTGGGGTGCACCCACTGTTAACCTTCAAGGCAAAGTAAGGGATCGTGTGGCTAAGAGGCTGGAGTCAGGCAGCTGACACCCAGTTAAGAACCAGCAAGTCTCTCTCTCACTGGCGGCTGGGCGAGGTGAGGGAAGGTAACAAGGTGACTCACAGACCTGTGCACACAAGAACCACCACACTGATCCTCACTACCAGGGAGCTATTAACCACTTATAGAAACCACTAATTGAAATAAGCCTCATATGTTTTATTTGTGAGGCATGTCTTACCAAGTCTTCACTCTCCATTTGTAGCTCGATTTCTAGGCAATCTCAGAGAATGAAGGTACCATACCTAAACAACATATATGGAGGATCTATGTTGGAAAGCAAAGGGATCATGCATTATTTGGTAAAGAATAGCTGAGGAAGACTCAGCTAGACTGAAGAAGTATAAAGTTTATGATATTACAAATTTATATATATTAAAGCAGGTGTAAAAATCTGAGTTGTTTTGGGAGACAGAGAGGCCTGTGCATCTCTCCTGATGATACCATAGTAAGAACTACAGAGACTTTCATAACAGAACCACCACAGAACAAGAAACCTGCTCCGAGACCTTTAGCAATAATGAGACCACAGAGCAGCAAAAGAGCAGAGACACAGCAGCAAAGCAGCCCACTGCTCAGATACATCCCGCCAAACATCAAAACAAAAAGCAAACAAAACAAAACAAAATCGGTAAAAAGCAGCAATACAAATGCCTCCAGTTCTGCACTAAGTCTGAAAAAACAGAAGGTGGAAACACTAAGATTCATAAACCCACAGGCTGTATTGGTGAATAATAAAATCCCAAGGACTGAAACTTCACACAGAGTGACCAGATATCCTGACTTTATAGGGACCGTCCCAATGTTCAGAGTCCTGATGTTTTCTTAGATAAGCACCTATTATACCCCACCCCATCCTGATTTTTCATACTTGCTAGCTGATGATCTGACACACTACCCAAATGTTTTCTTAAGAAATGTTTGATATTGTTGGTGAAATATGCTGTATCTTCAGAGTTTGTGAGAAAGTTGTTAAAGCTCTGTGAACCTTATGATTCCTTGAGGAGAGGGGTGACACTCTTGGGGATTACCACATACGATCTTCAGAGGGCAAAAGACAAACATAAGGCTCAAAAAGTGTGAGTTTTCCAAGGGTTAACTCGTAGTTCTAAGCAAATATGTGTTGACATGGGTAACAAGGTTGTGCAAGAAAAGCAGCATAGAGGGGGCTGAATGAACAAGGAACTGCACAGAGTTTTACAAGAGGCAGTGCTAAGGGAAAGACCAGGGGTGCACAAGCAGCTGTTGGGGAAACAAAAGGAGGGGGCAGCATTTGGGGGATATATAATCTGCTGCCAGAAAATTACAGCCAGGGCTGGTGTAAAACACTGCTAAAGGGCTAAAGAGGTGATGAAGACATGTCTAGCTACATGAAGAGAAACTTGAACCTTTCAAAATTATTTAGCAAATCACATCAGAACAAAGACGACCATACTGTATTCAGCCTCTGATGATTTAATAGTGGCCATTTCAGAAAGACCACTCAGCATCTTAAAAGGGAAAATCCCTTTGGCACAAAAGCAAGTGTACATGCAGAAAAAGAGATCCAAATGTATGAAAACTGTGTAATAAAAGTGTATATCTTAAAAAGAAAAGTGTCTAGCAAAATAGCCTTGGATACGGTAGAGTTAAGTTTTGCTGTCCTTTTGATAAGGTAACTTTTGACAAATCAGTAATGGAGTATGAAGGAAAAAAATGTTCTTGGTGCCCTGGAGCAATTAAAGAATACCTCACCAGATGAAGAAACTATCAGATCCACAGCAACTCACTTACAGGATGCTGAAATGAAGGCTATTCCCCAAACGATTGATATAGCTGAACATGAAAAGACTAAACTTTATACCACTGTGCTCCAAAGACACCTATTGTACATGATGCACAAAGGGTACGCGTGGATAAAGGGAATACAATTCTCTTTTTACCAGAACAGATTTAAGCCATGACTGCCAAACCCACAGAAATTTGACACAGGGCTGCCACTCAGACACAAACCTCATTCCTACCAGACACACATGTAAAGATTAGGGTGTGTTTCTGAATACCATGACAGAGATAAGCACCCATTTTCTATAGTGGGTAATGCCACCAACAGAGATCTTTTGGGATACCTGAAGGCCTCTAATTCAACTACAGCATGATCAAGGAACAGCAGCACCTTTTTTGTCTCCTCCTTAAAAGTGAAAATTGGCTAAAAGACCAAAATGGCTCAGTGTATAATGTTTCCATGCTTTAGAAAGTAATTTTAAAATCATGATGTTTTGCTTTAAATAAGAACATTTCTGTACTTTTCAAAAATATTAATATATGTATGTCATTTCTCTGTTTTGGCATGTGTAAGACGACAAAACGAACAAAAACAAAAAACACCAAACAATGACTCTTTAATCCCTCACAGCGGCACTTTATTAAGAAACATGATTATGAAAGCCCCTACAAAAGCCACAGCTGGGCTTCTTCAAACACGTTTTGATCAGGCCTAGATATGCTCAAAATGTTATGGGTTTTATTTTTTATATCATTCGTCATTTGTACTTAATCATTAGAATAGTTTTAAAATCTTTTCAAAAGTTAAACTCTGGCTAGAGTGATGCAAGAAAAATACACAAGGACAGCTGCAATCAATAAGGGCTTTATAATTGTCTGGTTTGAAAGACAATATCAATTCCTGTTTATAATTTCATAATGTTTCTATGAAAGGAAACACTGTATGTGGGGTGTCCATATGAGTCAAAAAATTCTCCATAGCCACACTCAGCCAGATATAAGGTTCATCCAGTTGGGTGGTGGGGAGGACGTTCATCACCAAATTTAGGGGTGTCTGAGACAGCATGCTTCATGGCAGCCAGTCACAATGGGATACATCTAAGAAATTCTCTTTCATGTAATGGTCCATGAATAAAACGTGTTAACTGTATGGTGTCTATATTCTCATGTAGTCAAACAGAATATGTCACCTCTGATTTACCTCTAATGATATCAAAACCACAAATAATCTTGCTCTCTGGGGCTATGTTCACACGTAAACTGTTTTTTCAAAAGAAGTTATTTCGAAATGAGTTATTTTGAAATAAAGTCCTTATTTTGAAATAAATTAATTCGAATTAAGAAAATGTTAATTTGAATTAAGGGAAAGCCTGCTATCGAAACGGCTGTTATTTCAAAATGGTTATTTCGAAATAAGGCCATTCGGACATGTTGTTTCGAAACAGTTGTTTCGAAAAATTGGTGTCGTTTCAGAACAATATGTCCGAATGGATAAAACCATGATTGGGATGGTTTAGTGGGAGCGGTCCTGCCTCTGGCAGGGGGTTGGACTAGATGACCTATGAGGTCCCTTCCAACCCTATGATTTTATGAATGCCGTTGTTTCAAAACAGCTGTTTCAAAACAATGGCTATTTTGATTTCAAGCGAAGTTTTACTATTCTGAAATAATGGCCATTATTTCGAAACAACGGGTCCCATTGTTTAGAAATAACGGAATGTCATGTGGACATAAAAAATTTTATTTCGAAACAACAGCTGTTGTTTCAAAATAAAACTCTCATCTGAACACAGCCTGTGAGTGTCAAAGCCTTTGAAAAAATGTATTTCTGCTCTCAGGTTCCCAATTTTAATCAGGGAATAGTGATCGCTACATTTTTCATCATGGGACACTCGAAAAGCAAACAAGCTGTAATCCCTGGCAAATGCTTCTTGATTGATTAAAACCACATGATCCTTCATATGTTTAGCAGTCATTGGTAAAAGATTCATATACTGGTTTACGTTGTTCCCAGCCCTGAAGTCTGGTTGCAGAGGCTTAACTGTTCTACAATGTCTATGTGCTAATAAAAGGAGTTGAAGCTTTCTGTAATGTTTACTGAGAAGAGTCTTTTTTGATACTGTAGTTGGGGACCATTTCTAAAATACTAGTTAGTTCCCATCCTGTGGAAACAGTTTAGGTAACAGAGGATATAAATCTACTATTTTTATCCACAAAGTCATAGTTCCTGACAACCTACAGCAATGCCCCTGGAAGATTAGCCACCAGCTTGTTCCTATGATCCAGTAATTCATGTATGGATGGAGTAACAGCTCCATCATAGGCTGAAACTCCATTTCTTATCTTTAAAGGCAATTTCAAAAGGGCTTTCTTTGGTGATAGTATTTCAGCTCTGTGAATATTGTATTTCTCCTAGCCACAACTGCCAGATTCCTGAGAGATCAAAGGGCTTAATTTGTGGTATGATAAAGCCTGGATTTGTGTTTTGAGGAAAAACCCCAGAGCTGACAAGTGGCATAAGTATGCAAAAACCTCCCTCACCCACTCATTCTACATGTCATGTTGCTGAGAAACTGTTAAACTTACTGGGCCCCCAAGAACTTCGCCCATAGCTGGGGTTTTCTCCCCTTTTCTTTCTCATCTAGAACTTTTTCAGTCCTGTAAATCCTGTCCTGGCTGGGGTTAACCTTTTGCATTTCTTTAGGGTAAGACATTCTCTTTTAATTAATATAGAGTTCTCTCTCCCTTGGTTCAGACCCCATCCACCATGAACATTTCAGCAGTCAGTGTTCCTTCTAACCCTTTTGAAAAGCTCCTTTGTTCTTAAATAGTGGCACATGCTTGTTTTTCCTAAAAAGGCAACAATGTTTTCAATTTTAAAATGGTTTCCTTAAGCCATTTTCTGTACCTTCAGAAAACTGTCTGGAGGGTTCAATGGGTCTGGTATGTATAGCTCTACAAAAACTTTTGTTATAACTCTTTATAAATTTTGGCAACATATCAGTGTAATTAAAGGTGTTGTGGATTGTAAAATATCTCCATATTGCAGAATTTAAAGTTCTCTTAAACCATTCTATAACCCCTGCTTTAACTGTATTATTAATAACAAAATGGTGAACAACATGTTGACTTAACAAATTGCTTAAAAGTTTGTTTAAAAATTCCTTTCCTCAATCTGTTTGTAATTTTTGAGGCATGTGACCTTTGCTGAAAATAGTTTTAAAGGCCATGAATAATTGATCAGCTGTACTTTTAGACCTAAGAAACAAGCATATTCAGATAGAATGTCTATTATTTCTAAGCTTAAAACCACAGTTGCATATGGAGACATGCAACATAGCTACCAAATCTGCCTGCAATGGTGCATCAACATCTAAAACATAGAGTCATAGAATATTATGGTTGGAAGGGATCCCAGAAGGTCATCTAGTCCAACCTCCTGCTCAAAGCAGAACCAACCCCAACTAAATCATCCCAGCCTGGACTTTACCACGTCAGGCCTTAAAAACCTTCAAGGATGGCAATTCCAAACCTCCCTAGGTAACCCATTTCACGGCTTCACCACCCTCATAATGAAAATCTTTTTCCTACTATCCAATCTAGACCTCCCCCATTGTGCCTTAAGACCATTGCTCCTTGTTTTGTTGTCTGCCACCACTGAGAACAGCCTATCTCCATCCTCCAGGTAGTTGAATGCTTCTATTGAATCCCCCTCACTTTTTTCTGTTGACTAACCAAGCCTAGTTCTCTCAGCCTCTCGTTATAAGATACATTTGTTTTAGTACAGTCTTGTTTATTTTAAAACATACCTTTTACACAGCCAGTATAATATGATGTAACCAAATGGGCACAGTGGGGTTCCAACAACTATGTTTACTAACAATATACCGTATGAAAAGCCTAGCTATACATATGTACTACTGCTTCAGCTGGGGTCTAGGGTCTTCTGAAACACCATGAGGTCCATGAAAGGACTCACAAACTATGTAACGGGGTACTAGCTAAAATACAGCATAGGATTTCAAGCAAGTCTTGCATCAAGCCCATTATTTCCGGTTAAACTAAAGTCTATCAGGAGGCAGCATTGTGTAGGTGAATACCACACTGGCCTGGAACTCAGGACATCAGGGTTCTATTTCTGCCTCTGGTATGCTGGACAACCTTTGACAAGTTACGGCACACCTCTGTGCCTCAATTTCCCCATCTGTAAAATGGAAGTAATGACATCTTTTGTAAAGTTCTTTGAGACGCATTAAGGAAAAGCACTATATAAGAACTTGGTATTATTATTATTTAGGAAGACATCCAATCTTAATACAAAGACTTTGCATGATGGAAAATCTACCATATACCTAGAAAAGTTGTGTGATGTGCTCCAATAAGTAATTACACTCACTGTTAATGTGTATTTTATTTTAGACTGAATTTGTGTATCTTTACCCGGAAGCCATTTGATTTTCTGTCTTCATTTGCTAAACAAAAGAGTCCTCTCGGATCAGAAATCTTCTTCGCTTGTAGACACTTACAGGCCACCATAAAGCCATGTCTTAAAATTCCCTTAGATAAACTAAATAGATTGACTCTCTTCATCTTTGTAGCACTTTTCGGAACCATTTCTATTTTTTTCAACATTCTTTCCAAAGTACAGGCACCAAGAACTGGGAAATGTATTCAGAAATAGTCTGTAGAACAGAATCATAGACACTGGAAGGAACCATGAGAGGTCATCAAGTTCAGTCCCCAGCACTCATGGCAAGACCAAGTTCCCTCTTAAAGCATCCCTGACAGGTGTTTGTTCAACTTGCTCTTAAAAACTTCCAGTGATGGAGATTCCACAATTGCCTAGGCAACTTATTCCAGTGGTTAATCATCCTGACAAGTGGAATTTTTTTCTAATGTCCAACCTAAACCTCCATTGCTGTAATTTAAGCCCATTGCTTCTTGTCCTATCCTCAGTGGTTAAGGAGAATGATTTTTCTCCCTCCTCCTCATAACCACCTTTTAGATAGTTGAAAACTGTTATCACATTTCCTCTCAACTTTTCAAGACTAAACAAATCCAGATCTCTCAATCTTCCTTCATAAGTCAAGTGTTCCAGACCTTTAATCACTTGTGTTGCTGTTCTCTAGCCTTTCTCCAATTTGTCCACTCCTTTCCTGAAATGAATCGCCCAGAACTGGACACCATAGTCCAGTTGAGGATTAATCAGCGCAGAGTAGTGCAGAAGAATTACTTATCAACAGTGGTAATAACATCTCTATGATTTTCAAAGGGTGTTAGATGCCTTACTTGCTTAGGTGCTTTCCAAAATCACAGTAGGTGCCTAATTACACTAGTCACTTACATATATTTAAAATCTGTCTCCAGTGCCCATGTCACTTTTAAAAATGAGGCATTCCTAAGTGGCATAGGCCCTTTTGAAAATTTTGTGTATATTTCTTTTTAACTTCATTGGGCATATCCTGAGGTGACCGGTCCAGCCACACTTCTGGAGATAATAAGTCCCCAATTTAAGAGTGTAGAACTAAAAATTAGAGCCAGTTGGGAATTTTCCAATGAAATATTTTTTGACAGTAACTCACAATTTATCAAAACCAAAACTTTTTTGCAGGAAATAGTCAATTTGGACAAATTTTAAAACTCAAAACACTTTGAAGAAAAAATGTTGAAATGGTTAAAATGCTTCATTTTGATGATTTTGAAACAAAAAGAAAAATCTGTTTTCTAGTTCAAAATAGTCTTTTGTTTCAAAAATTTAAACTAATTACCATAAACAAATCTAATTTTAAAAGGTCAAATCAGAATAAGTGTTATTGATACCAAACAGTTCAATTGGCCTGAACCAATTCTGTTTTTCACATTTTTGGTGCATTTCAACCCAATTTGGGACAAAAAAAAATTCTTATCTTGAAAATTTTCATGAGAGAGGAAAACCACTTCCTTCCCAGATCAACTACTAAGGTTTGCCAGGTTCCAAGCAGAGCAGCAGGAGTTCTGCTGAGTCCAAGAGAGACAGAGGCAAAGGGGTATCAGTTTCTTAGGACAGAGACTGAAGTGACTTATTGGGGATTTCTGCAAAAGAGAGGTGCCTGTGAGCAATCCTGCTGCTCTTCAAGGAAACATTTCTGTAAGTAAAAAAATGTCACATAGACATTTACTCTAACTCTAATTCTCATCCAGACAAAGATCACCCAGCAGGGCCCCATATTTCATTTTTCACTCAGCCTGAAGAACAACAAACGAGTCTTGTGGCACTTTTCAAAAAAAGTGCCACAAGACTCTGTGTTTTGGGGGTTTTTTTCCCCTGAACTTAACAGACATGGCTTCCACTTTGGAACTTTGTCAGACTGAAGAGACAACAATATCTTGATATTATAACTTACAAGAGAGACAAGTTGAGTGAGATGATATCTTTTATTGGACCCCACTTCTGGTGGTGAAAGAGCAAGCTTTTGACCTCAATTAAGTCTTCCATAGGACCTTGAAAGCCTGTCTCTTTCACCATCAGAAGTGTGTGCAATAAAATATTTTGCTTAACACACCTTGTGTCTCTTATATCCTGGGACCAGCACAGCTCCAGCAACACTGTAACTTATGTGGTTGGTAACAATGTGTCATCATGAATCAGTACATGTTGGTAAAGCACTGACTGTCAAGGTTCAAAACATTATCTTTTTAAACTTGAAAAAGCAGTCACACATAAGCTGAAATACAAATTAATTTCACTCTTCATACTGTTGTATTATATCTTAGAAGGGTAAGAGAAACCAGAGTTCTTTAATTGGATGGTTCTGGTTGGAACAGTGGTAAATAAATTACATCAATTTTTTTCCCTTCAAAGTACCTTAGAAAATGTAATCACTTTACAAACTACAAAAAGCATTTCAAAACAGTCCTACAATCTGAAACAATTTTTAAAGGTTTTTATTATCCCTGCAAAAATGAAAAGTCTGGAGCAACATTTACTATGGTCTCACTACTTCTCCAGTACTTGGTTCAGTTTATGAGCTGGTTAGGAATGAGAAGTCAGACATTCTACACATTCAGAAACAGATGAGGGCAGACAGTATGTGAGCATGAGCAGGAAGATGACCAGGAGAAATTCAAAGCATAAGGATATCCAGATATGTTCAGATATTAATGTAGAACCTGAAGAGAGTATCTTGGGAGATGCAGCTGAAAGGATGGATCAGGGATTCCCATCAGACAGACCTGAAAGCAGATGCTCAGCCCACACCATGAGCACATCAAGCGTGCCCAAAAGAAGATCATCAACTATCCAAAGAAAAAAGATAATAGCAAGTAGCTGCTGAAGAGTAAGTGGCTAAAATCTTTTGGGGGGGAATGTACAGGGCAAGGGAGCATGGACAAAAGAGCTGTATGCTCTCTTCCTGGAGTAAAGACAACACATGTCACTGAAAGACTGGATGAGGTTGTCTCCATGTGTTGTTACATGCATTTGCCCAAAGGGCCAGTAGCTTTGCTGGTGGCTGGCACAGGGGGCACGTGCCCCAAGTCCCAAGGCCAGTGCCCTGAGTGCCCTAAGGCAGTGGCAGCGGCAGCCCATCTGGCCCCATCCTTAGCTGGGGATCTGGGGCTGGACTGCCTGCAGCAGCAGCTGCCTTACCCAGCCCTGGCCCCGGCCAGGGATCCAGGGCTGGGCTGCCATCTGGCGGAGACAGGAGCCTGATTAGAGCCCTGGCCGGAGCCCAGGGGCTGGATTGGGACCAGGCACCAAATTGGGCCCTGGCCCAGGGTCTTTTTCTGGGGCAGTGTTGCTCCTACAAAGGACATTCATTGCAGTTCATCAGAGGCTTCTGGTCTCTCAGAATGGGGCTGGTAAAGAGGCAATTTCAGAGGTGCTTCCTATTCTCCACAAGAGAAGATGGACAACAGAAAATATCGCATGTAAATGGATGGCCAGGAAAGAGGTGTAAAGTACAGAGTTTTAGTTTCATAGAACACAGAGACATTTTTCTGAGGAGCAAAAGTTGCTTCACTGGACAGACTCCATCTCAGTCACAGAGAAGTGAATCTTTCAGGTAGCAAACTAGGTACAACATGCTGGAGAGCTTCAAGTTAGTATCTGAAGGGAAGAGACTAAGAGGGTAATCACAATACTTATGCTTGAACATATAACTCAAAATCAAAGTAACAAGAACAAAGAATCAAGATGTAGAGAGAAGAATATTTGGAATGTTAAAATCACTGGACACATCCTCTTTAATTAGGATAAAGTGGACAAAAGGGGAGGTGGGATAGCAATTTACATTGAAGATGTGCCATTGTCTCATTTAGTATTATTGATTGTTCAGAAGTCCAGGTCCTGACATGCTTATGGATTAATGTTCTCAATGATAAAGCACAAGATGGGGTTTTGGTTGGGATTGCTATAGAACACCAGATGAGGGAACAGAATAAGCACCCCCTCAAAATCTACCTATAATGTGTAGGATAAAAAGTGTTACCGTGGGAGATTTACCCCTGGAATAAGTTGCCTATGCACGTTGTGGAATCTCCATCACTGGACGTTTTTAAGAGCAGGTTAGACAAGCACCTGTCAAGGATGGTTTAAGAGGGCGCTTGGTTCGCCATGAGTGCAGGGGACTATACTTAATGATCTCTCATGGTCCCTTCTGACTCTATAATTCTATGATTTCAATCCAGGCAACGCATGCTGAAGGTCTCATGCTGCCACAGGTAAAAAATACCTAGGATCTCTGAAAATTCTAGCTGGTTATTTTCTAACACAGTAAATGTTGTAACCAACTACATTAGACCTCATTCTGACCAATAAATAGATGAACTGGTCACTGAACCAAAAACCTCATTTTGTTTGATATATGCAAACCGAGTAGTACAGTTCTATGCAAGTTCCAGAGGGGTAGCTGTGTTAGTCTGTGTACCGCAAAAACAAGAGTCCTGTGGCACCTTAAAGACTTAGGCTATGTCTACATTTGCTCGTTTGAACTAAGTTAGTTCAAATTAATTAATTCAAACTAATTGTGATTAATTCAAACTAACTTAGTTTGAATTAGCATGTCCACACTAGAAACCTAAGTTGAACTAGCATATCCATGCACAGGACTTGCTAGTTTGGCTTAGGAGGAGGCACCACGGGCAGTTTGGCCATGGCCCCATCCAGTCCATAGAAAGAGGAAGGTACCCTAGGAGAAAGAAGGTCAAACTGCCTTTAGTTAAAACTAATGGTTAGTTCGAACTAACATGGCTCCATTTGGTTAGTTTGAACTAAAGGCAGGTTTTACAAGGTCAAACTAAGCTTTGCTTAGTTCAAACTAACAAATTCCTTAGTTCAAACTAAGGAAAGCCAGTGTGGCCATGGACTAATTTAGTTTGAATTAAGCCCCCTTGATTCAAACTAAATTCACAGTGAAGATATAGACTAACAGATTTCTTTAGGCACAAGCTTTTGCGGGCACCAACCTGTTCTGCCAGATGCATGAAGTGGAAACTACAGTTAAGAGGTATACATACACATGCCAGGATGGAGGAGAAGGATTAAAATGGGCAAGGCAAGTGCTAGCAAAGTCAGTACAGTTAGGGTAGATGAGGTCCATTCACATCCGTTGATTATAAGGAGAGAATGCGTGAACAGGGACAACTACTTTTTGTAATGCTAGAATCATTCTGAGTCCCTAGTCAGACCCAATCTGCTTGTGTCAAGTCTGCAAACCAGTTCCAGCTCTGCAGTTTCACACTGAAGTCTGTTTTTGAAGTTCCTTTTGCTGGAGTACAGCAACCTTCAAGTCTGCTACTGAGTGCCCATGGAGACTGAAGTGTTCTCCTACTGGTTTATGGATGTTGCCAATTTTTATGTCCGATTTGTGTCCAGTGTGACTGTCTCCATAACTGTCCCTGTTCACACATTCTCATCTTCTAAGCAACTTGTGTGAATGGCCTCATCTGCCCTAACTGAATTGACTTTGCTAACACGTGCCCTCCCCATTATAATGCTTTTTCCTCACCCTGGCATGTGTATATGTTCCTCTCAACTGTAGTTTCCACTTCATGCATCTGAAAAAGTGGGTTGGAGCCCATGAAAGCTCATGCCCAAAGAAATTTGTTAGTCTTTAAGGTGTCACAGGACTCTCATTGTTTATATAGTTCTATGTAGTAATATATGTACTTGGTGCTTTAAAAATTCCATGCTTTAAAAAAGCTCATGAGAAAAATAAATCTGTTAGTCTTTAAGTGCCACACGACTCCTTGTTTGTTTGTTTGCTGGACTAGACTAACACGGCTATCCCTTTGGAAATTGAATTCAAATTATCTGTTACAATCTGAAAAGAATCCATAGTCACAATTCAGCCCTGTTTTCACACAATTTAATTTGCATATTAGTTCAATTTTGGCTGTTTCTCTTTGAAATCTTGATGTCCCATTGATTTTCTTGATGACCATTATTAACAAGTCATCAATGGAGTGATTAGGAAGATGGAACTGCTCAGCAACTCTGAATCATATTTAAGTGCCACAAGACTCCTTGCTTTTGTTGCTTTACTAGACTAACACAGCTGCCCCTTTAGAACTTAAAAATTCCAGTTTCCCAAAGCCGAAAACAATCATGATCAAAACCAAGTAAGAGGAAATATTTAAACATAAAAATATGAATAATAATAGGGAGTTGTTTAAGAATGCTTTATTGGATGCCCTTAAGAACACAGTTTTACAGTCACAAAAGACAGCTTCTTTGCTTAAAATCAATTTTGGTTAAGGAGGTACAAGTAGTAACAACAATAATAATAAAAAAGGTCATAATGATCCCTTTTGGTGCTAAAACTCAATGAATCCATTATTAATGTTATCACTACTAATATGCACCGAGTAAGAATCAGCAAAGAGCAAAGCCCCTTGTACTAACTCTGCCTATTCTAAAAATAACTTATAATTTAGTTAGATAAGACATGTACAGGATGGGGGGAAGGGCTGTAACACAAAAGCTTCATAAACCATGTGATGGCAGCAAACATCATGCTAGTTCCACAAGTTTTTGTGTGTTTCTTTTAAAGTGAGTTTAGTTAGGGGGCAATAAGCTAGATCAAAAGAAAGGGAAAGAGAGAAGGGGCCCAGATGGCAAAGGAAGTGAAGGGAATAGAAGAAGAAGACAGAAGGGACAGATGTGGACTTTGACGCATGGAGAAGGTTAGAGCAAAAAGTCTACACACACACACACACACACACACACACACACTACTTCAGTTGCTGCTTCTACTGGTTGGAGTTTCTGGCTGGTCCCTCTGCATTCTTCCCCAACAGCCACATCTCAGGAGAGTTGGGGGCAGGAAGAGAGGAGGCACTACATGAATCTATGAATCTCCACCATACTTATAATGACTGTTTGTATTTATAAGATACCCATTGCTGGCTATATGGATACAATTTAAGTTAGTCAGAACAGTGTTAGATATTGTCTCCAAAATATGCTGAGTGAATAATAATAATAATAATTAATAAAGAGTGGACTAATGAAAATGAAAAGCAAAGCAGTTAAAACTTCTACAAGTAGGGGGTTTTTTTACACAGCAGATAATTAAACTGTAGAGCTCACTGCCACATGATACTGAGTCCCAAGGTTTATTCTGAGGCTAATGGAACCAAAACTTCAGCCACAGGAATAATGGCTCCAAAACACCTTTCGTATCTATCACCACAGACCTCCTGTTTTCAGAAGACCTTTAACAAAGTGAAGGTAGGATGTCTAAAAAGTCAGGAGCTGAAGCACCATTTTGAATTGGATTGATTCTGGCATAAAGAATTTCTTGAATTTTGTGTTGTGGCCTTGCAAGGGAGAAAATAAAAGTTTCCTCACCTGCACTACAGCATGTGTGAAATCCTAATCAATGAAACCTTTCCAAAAGGTAAGGAACCAAATGAGCCTAGGCTCTGTACACCCTGTGTAACAGAGATAAGCATTGCTCACTTTGAGGGGATTAAAGATTATTTTTTGGATAAGGTAGCACAGTGACTGAGATTTCTTTGTCCAGAGAAATGAAATCGGGCTTCTGAGAGCAAGTATAAAGTCCTCTCAGCTTAAAATGTTCACTATCTCTATGCTCACAGGGGCTCTGAAGATGCCAGGGCATCTTATCTATGTGAACTGAACCCATCTTCCTTGTGGGTGGTGAAAGCTTGCAGGGAAATACTGAGGCAATACATGATTGGGAGCACACAGTTTACAAACCTGGCATTTGGTGCTAGTCTTGTGAAGTCAAAATGAACTTTTTAAAAAGGTACAAATATCAAATAATGTCAATTACCAACACCATATCATGGTGGTTGTTTTTAATATACAACTTCACCCACTTGCTGGCTTCCACTGCCTTCTGAAACCTTCCTGATCCCTTTGCTTTATCCCCCACCTGCTCTTTCCTTCTGCCTACCTTCCTCCGCAAAGATGTGTATTGGTATCTAGTATTCTTATCTAGTATCCTTCACAAAGTGCTGGAACTATTTTTCATCATCTAATAAACACTCTAAAACTAGACTGACTGCGTTCTTGCCTGTCATATATTTGATAAATATCACAATATTTCTCAATACTTTATTTTATGAATACTTTGTTTCTTATTCTCCCAGTTTACAGACTTGAGAAAATAATTTGCAAATATACATATATAAATTCTGCACATTTTTACTGACATATTTGTATAGCTTTGTCAGAAGTTTGTTTAAAGCAGAAAACCATTGAAAGACGGAAGCCTCTGAGGTTATATCTACACTGGACTTGGGTTAAGAGGCTGTTTAATTGTGGTGTGGATGTTCAGGCTCAGGCCTGAGTTTGGGATCTAGGTGGGAGGGTCTCGTTAAATTCAGGGGAGTCTAATTTCAGAGGTGTTTAGATGCAAGCCTTCATTTCAAGCTATTGCTAGGCAAAAAGAATTTGCTGATAAAAAAATTCTATCATATTCTATTTTCATTGAGGGGAGTTGCCTTGAAATGGTACTATTTTTCAGAATCTATTGGGTATTAGAAAATATTTGTTGAATATCACAGTGAAATAAATGTATTTTTCTCAAGTATTTGCAAAATATCAGAAAATAAAATTCATAACCCTAGTATCACAATGGCAGAAGTCCATCTATGGACTGTAAATTAGACCAAATATTTCAGTTACATCTTAAAGTTTTGCAAATTCACAAATTCCAAAAAGCTTGAATGTTATTGAAACAAACTAAATGCCTAATGCATGCTAAAGAGCCACAAAGTATTTTCCTCCAGGATCCACCTTTCTCTAGTTTGGGCTTACATCTAATTAAGACATTGGAGGTAAAACTTATAATTTGGCAGGTACACAAAATTGTAAGTGCACTCTTTGTACTGAAAGCAAGACTTACCTGCCATGCCTCAACCTTCTTAATGTCCGCACATGATCCATTGGTGAAGAGGCCTTTTCCAGGGGTACATGTGAATATATCCTGCAAAGCATGGGCGATGGAGTACACTGCCAGGTAGACGTTATAAGATATCCTTAGGTGTGTGTAGTCCATGTATGGCGTCTCTACACTGGTGATCTTCTCCTCCCCTGTGCATGGGAGGCGGAAGGCAGCTGTGCTATTCCCCACTGCACTTCCTTCTTCATAGCCCTTGTGGAAGGAAACTGAAGCTGGGGGATTCTTGGACCCGTCTGGAAGGTAACAGTTAAAGGTCTCCTCCCAAAACTCCTTGACAAAGCCATTGTTGATGGATTTCTTGGGATGCACTTTCTGTAGAAACTCACGAAAGCCTGGGATCTGTCCTGCCTTCAGAGCAAACCCAATGGTACCACCAATGACATGGAAGAACTCGGGCATAGCTATCAGGGAAGAGCTGGCCCAAGCCTCACTTGCCAGCCAGATCTTGCCAGTTATGTTACGCCTGACTATCTCTTTGATGAGTGGTTCCAGATCTGGACCACTGGAGAAAACAACAATCACCTTAGCTGTAGAGTTCTGAATGACCTCCACCACCTGCTGGATCTCCTCCTCATCTGAGTACTGGGAGATCAGCTCACTGAAATCAATGCAGATGTCCCTTTCCTCTGCCTCTTCCCGGAACTTCTCAATCCCTGGTCGACCATAGTCGTCATCAGCTGCGATCGTTCCTACCCAGTTCCAGCGGAAGTACTCAATGATGTCTGCCATTGCGGTCGCCTGGTGCTCATCATTGGGGATTGTGCGGAGGAAAGACTTGAACTGGTTTTTGTTGCTCAAAAGTCGGCTGGATGAGGCATAACTGACCTGTAGGAGGACAGGGAGCAAGCAGTAGAGCTTATTAAGTAAGCTGTGTAGACATAAATTGCCTAGTCTTATCTAGGATTTCCATCTTAATGTGTAATCTGAGATTGTGAAGCTCAGCCAACCACATACTCTTGGGAATTTGCAATGCCTGAAATTACATTTTCAGATGGAAACTGCACTCTGGATATGTACTTGTTGTAATAACTGACTTGCACAAACATGTGCTTGGTGGTCCCTAAGCTAGATAAGTGGGGTAGATAGATGTATGCCTGATGGGTCACAGTTCTGGAGAAATTGGGCAGAAACATGCAGACATACAGACTGGGGAAAGGAACAGAAATGTGTACTACAGATGAATTACACAAGTAAGTTTCTTCACTGCTTGCCAAATCTGGAAGAAGAGAATTTGTCGTTAGAGCAAACTAAGAAGGTATGAATCAATTCAGATAAAATACAAACTCCCTCTCCCTGACTGTGACACCTAGGGTATGTCTACACTGGAGGCTCTGATAAGTCGACTTAACAAGGTCGACTTTAAATCAACTTAAGCTATGTCTATACTGATGGTGTCAAATCACTGCCATCAGCCCAGTGTTCCAGGAGCGCTTAGCAACAAGAATGAATTCACTGCTGCACTCCTGAAAGTCAGCGCCAGAAGTCCTGGCCCTCAGAAGACATAGAGGGAAGCTGAACACAAGGGATTTGCAGAAAGCCAAGGGATCTACAGTCAGCTTTCCCAAGTGTGTCCCGGTGCTTAGAAAGTCACTGGCACTTACGCAAGGCATTTTACCTGCCTTATGTAAATGCGAGCTGACTGCTGCCGTAAAGTGCCCTAAGTGTAGACTAGGGCTTAAAGTCGACCTTGTTAAGTCAATTTAGAGAGAGTCCACACTGAAAACTCCTGTTGACTGCCTGTGTCCACACTGGCAGGAGCTAGGTCAATGGAGGAATGGTGTTGTGGGTAGCTGCCCCATATTTCACAAGAGAAGTGCCCCCTGGAGGCCAATTAGGTCAGCTTAAGGGCTTTCCCAGTCTACGTTGGCTTAAGTCAACTTAATAAGGTTGACTTAAGCATTAAGTTGACCTTAAGAAGTGGTGTTATTAAGCTGACTTAATAAAAGTCCAGTGCAGCTGCAGTGGTCTGTAAGTCAACTTAACCTTTCTTAAGTTGACCCAAGGCTCCAATGTACACGTAACCCTAGAGACTTTAATTGTCATCCAAAACTCAACTACAGCACTGGCCTCCTGAAGTTCTTCCTCCACAATCTTCACCTTGAATCCAATGAGCAGACTTAGTTGCAAACTATCAGATCTCTATGCAACAGCACAGCCAATTATTATTTTAGTCTAGATGCAAGAGATGTGTGAGAAATCAGCTGTGACATGGACCTGTGGAAATACTGAATACTTTACGTAAACTCAAAATGTTCCTGGTCAGAGTCACAAAAAAAAATCAGCCAGCTGGATAATCATGAATATATAATTACTGAAACCATGGTGAAGATTGCAGTGAGTTTTGCAGTTAAAGCAGAGTTTCAGTTCCTCTGTTAGGACTGCAAACAAATATCTTTTGCTAGCCAAATTTGTACCACATACTCTCAGGAGATGCATTAAATCTTCTAGAAACATAGAAGAAAAAATATTGACTAGTATACGGATTTGAAAGAGTTAAAATGATGCCTAATTTTTCTGAGGACTCCTAACTTACAAATGTTTTTTTTTTAACATTTCAGTCTTTGAAAGATGAAAAACAACATAAAATCTTATCTTATAAATCTAAAAAGAGGTTAAGAGCAAAAGCCCAGATCCACAAAGGTAGGCAAGCACGTAAAGTCCAGACTTAGTCAGTTAAGTATGTGGTTTACAAGCCTAAATCCCAGTTTCACACTTCAGTGTGATGCACAAAATTCCCACCAAATGCTGTAGTTGCCTAAGCTCACTCACCATCTATGTCTTCTCTGTAAAAGTTTGCTAGGCACCTACCATCCTGCCTTTAGACAAACCTTACACTGGAAGTCCATACACCAATTGCTGCCTAATTCCCTGAGAGACCCATGAACAGACAGAGCAGCTGGACCAAGTGGGCCCTATTCGGATGATAGTTCTGTGTAGGGAACTAACACATAGGAAGTACTTGCAGTAGAGAGAGGAGAGGAAGGACTCCAGCCTGAAATGTTAATGAACATCACAGTCTCACAGAAAGGACGAGGAAAGCTCTGACTAGGGGAAAGTGTCTCTCAAGATTTTTTGTTATTTTCAAAGACCTGTAACTGTCAAACATTTTAACAGTAAAGTCATTCTGATCAAGAAATGTCTTTGTTACACCGGGACTCCTTGCTTTCCTGCCACATTGCCCCTGAAGGGATTAATGAGTAAGCAAAAGACACAGAGGGTGTGTTCACACAGCAGTCTGATTTCGAAACAACAGAGGTTGTTTCAAAATAAAAAAGGCCATGTTCACACGACGCACTGTTGTTTTGAAACAACTTAAACCCCATGTGGGGACGAAACAATGCCGTCCGAACATGTTGTATCGAAACAACTGTGACTCATTTCAAAATAACTGTTGTCTGAACATGCTATTTCGCTTTGAGCTTTTTCCTTAATTCAAATTAACAAATTGTTAATTCAAACTAACTTATTTCGAAATAAGGCGTTCTTTCAATACAACTTGTGTCAAAACAACTTGTATCGAAATAACCCCCTGTGTGTGAACATAGCCAGAGTCTAGGTAGAGCTTTGAGGAGGCATATGTAAGCAACTGAAGGGTCAGAAGGACTAACACTGATTTCAGGTTATAGGGTGGCTAGACAACAGTATCCTATATTCCAAGGAAGGGCTTCTGACAAGAGACCTGAACCTGTGAGTTTGCCCTGGAGTCCCAGAATCAGAAGCAATGACTAGACTCTACACATACTTGGGAAAACTGTTCCCTATAAGCTGTGTGCATGAAGGTCATGAAGCCTGCACACACAACAAAATAAAGTGTGCACAAAAAAATTCAATAGTGCTAATAATGGTGCTCATAAAGAAATTTTTTTGTGCACACAAAGAAATTTCTTGCGCACACAGCCTACGAATAATTAAAGGGAACATTGGGACCCAATTATTTGGTCCACTAGCAACAGACTGGTGACTGTATATTGGGTTATGGGACCAGTTTGTAACAACTGACATGTAGCAGTGTGACCTACAATAAGAATTTTAGGTCACATTATTGGCTGATAAGTCATCTCTGAAGTAAGATCAAAGGAATAAGAAGATGTTAAATATTAATGTAAGTACTGAACTGTAAATGTTACGTTAAAATTTAATGTTACAATGCACATATTACAAATCAAATTCTAATTCCATAAATGTTTGTTGTAATGCCAATGAAGTTTGACTGTGTAGCAAGATATATGACTAGCTTGAATAGCTTTTGCTTATTTAAGGCCTGGGTTAGTTTTTGAATTTCTTCTGTTGATGACAATGAACAGTCACTGGGCCACAGAAAAAGAGAGAACATATTTTAGAGAATGTGGTGGAGGAGTTTTGGGCACTCACCCAGGATGGGGGAAACCCAATTTCAAGTCCCTGATCATTTAATTATTTATAAACAATAGAAAAGCTTCAACAAAGCAGACTGAGAAAATCCCACACTAGACTATTCTATAGCTCAATGGCTCCAGCACTTTCTTGATATGTGGGAGACTCTAGTTCATCTTTCTTTTCCTCATCAGGCCCAAAGGAAGAGGCTTATGAAGCCAGGTCTCCCACACAGCAGAGCAATGCCCTAACCACTGATCTAAAAGTTATAGAGAAGGAACCTCCTCTTCTTTCATTTATTTTGTGAAGCTAGTTTTCCTTTGCTTCTGGTAAAACACCTAAAATTGAAACTAAAAATTTTGAGTCGTGTTAAAACAAAACATTTTGTTTGGACGCCACGTGAATTTTCTCCTCATGTTTTCAACCAGCCCAAAAGGATGACAAATGTATAGTTCAGTTTCGCTCAGAATTAACTGTTATATGATTTTTAAGAATAACCAGTGAACTGAAGAATTCATCCAACTCTTGTAATGAGTCAATTCCCTATGATGACTAGTAACTGCAAATAATTTGTCTGAACTAAGGGTGTTCAAGGGACTAAATCAATGGAGAGAATGACAATGGAATATGACATTTTTTATTTGATAATCTTCATTTATGTCTAATCCAGTTTGCTTGTGGCTATGACTAGAAGTTGTTACTACCTATTGGCTTTATGGTGGCCTTTATGAGTTTGATACATCCCAATCCAATTCCCAGAAGCAAACATATCCACATAACAAAATATCAAAAACAAAACAAACAAACAAAAATACCAACAGAAAAAACCCCACCAAACCCCAAAACCAATGTGATTTTTACTAATTGTCTTTCATGTTGGTAGTGTCAACAGAGAGTGGTCTGAACTCCTTTTATGCTTCTAAAGGTGGTCCTGCTGGGACAAGGCTAGAGCACATTGACAGAGAGTAGTAAATGGAAGTTTGCACCGCTGTTACTTGAGGCTGTACTTGTTCAGACAGTGCACATAGACATGGAAATCCTGGAAAAGTGAAATCTGATACATTTCACCAAGAAAAATATTGAGCCCTGCAAAATATTTATGAAGGGAGTAGGTTGTGACACGTCATACAAATTGGCCAGGTTTTATCATTATTATTGCATTGTCAGATAAAGATGCTGGCCATCTCATGGTACTTCAAGGGCCTATTTGTACTACAAGGCCTTACTAGGACAGTGCACAGTTAGGGTCTCCACACCAAGACTGTTTTTTTTTTTTTCTGTAAAGGAGAAAGGTCTAAAACAGGGATGGACAAAATTGGCTCACAGGTAAGCACCAGCAATTTTACTTTGGGCTACCAAAGGGTGCTCCTCCATTATATTTCTGCAGTGGAGCTAGGCTGATAAAACTGATCTCCACAGAGACCAGAAATGTATTATTTATTGAGACCTGGTCTAGAAGGAGCTAAGATTACATTAAGTTGTAATACAATTCCCAAGCATGGTTCAATAAATTTGTTTTTCCTTCCATACTACGCAAAATCAGCTATTTTACAAAACTGTTTCACCTAACTGTGGTCTGGCCAGGAGAGGCTATATAGTAGACAGGCCCTCAGGTGTAACACACTTGGTAAGCTAAACAAGAAAAAATATGCAGTACCTGAGGTATGTAAAAGAGTCCCAGAAGATTGGCCACCGCGGTGGAGATCCCAGAGCCAGTTGCTCCCACTACTGCAATGCTAGAAGGAATGTGGTCTGAACAGTTGCAGAACTCATCCAGGTTCAGGGAGTCTATCTTGTTCTGGGCCACAAAACTCAGAGTGGCCTCCAGGGCTTTGGAGACAGTGTTGCAGGTGTCAAATATCCTATATCCCAAGGTTATGTTAGGAAGAAGGGTCGGACTATTGTTTATTTCTTCTATGGCAAAGATCATAGCCTGCAACCAGCGGAAACCTCGGAAATTATACCTACAAATGGATGAAAAATAAAAATAAGAGAAAGTAGGAGGCAGAGAAAGATTGGGTGACAATGCATGGATAAGAGAGAGAGATTAAGTACATATTAGAGAGTGAACAGGAGAGCAGGTGAGCAAGTGTGTGTGTGACAGAGATGGAGGTTTTAGATACCAAAATAAAAAAAAAAAAAACATAATATGAAGAAGCGCCATCCTGCATCCTATTTTGTTTAATCAGGAGTTTTACTGTTGACTTCAAAGTGTTCAGTAAAAGGACTCATGAAAAGATAGGTCTAAGTTACAAGATTTGGATCAAGATTTCAAACTCCCATTTCTGGGGGTGGTTGGGAGGGTTTGAGGATTTGGTTCTGACCAAGAACAGTCTTTGGATTTCTACCCCCCTTCAGAGTCTGGGAACATGAAGGAACTCAGGTCTGCAGTACCAGTTCAGGTCTATCCCTTGTACCATGGAGACCTTACCAGAGAAATAAAACAAAACAATTACTTAGTGCCCAGATATAAATACATATCAGGAAAGAGCCTTGGGGACAAAATTAAATTCCTTCCCAGCCAGGGACCTTGGTTTTCCCCTGGCCATGTGCTGAACATGGATTAACATTGAGATCAGGCAGATGTATTCCATACCATCAGTGTTCTGACTCTGCAGGGAGGAAGCCTTGCTTTTCCTACACCTCTGTCCTTTTGTACGTTTATAAACCTTTATAAGTGTTATCTCCACTAACTGTCATGTAAGCATTGTAATTATTAACAGATATTCACCTCACAAATGCAGACTAGATTGCTCCTCCCAATGCCCATGTGAAACAGGTCACTATCAACCTGTCTATTTACAAAGAGAGAAATGGATGCACAGAGGGGATAGGACTTTCAAATCTACAGAAAAACCAAGAATTGTGGGTAAATTTTCAAAAGTGTCAAAATGGGATTTATGCTCCTAAGTGGCTGACTTCTTGATATGGGACATAGGCTCCTATATCATGCAGGTGCTTTTGAAAATGAATAAGAATCCCAAAGTCCTAGAGCCTAGACCCAGTACCTTAAATACAATCTTCCTCTATTGCAATGGTCAGAGAAGTTGCCTGTAAGGAGAAGCTTGCAACCAGATCTTCACAAGGAACTCCATAGCTCGTGGATGTCTGAGGAACATGAGATGGCTGCCATCACTCTGCTCAGGAATGGCCAAGACATATTTCAGGATTGCTTCTCAGCTCTGGACTAAGCTTCCATAGTGACATACCCTGACAATGGTAAATGGGCCTCAGGACACTAACAATCATATCTGTGGTATCACATGTAGTGGTTAGCAGCTCTGCTTAATATGCAGAAGGTCCTGGATTCAAGCCCCAGGTGGTTGGACTTGATGATCTCATGAGGTCCCTTCCAACCCTATGATTCGATTCTATTCTAACATAGAGTGAGATTGCATCTGGTTTCTGTAGTGGTGGGGTCAGCATAATCCCTGTGATGTGCTAAACTTTCTCACTGAAAACATCAAGGAGAGTATAGCTTTGACATATTTTATATTAAAATATTATCAGCTAGGGTAGATTTACTTGTAGACAAGCAGATGAACCTCCCTCACAATTCCAGGAAGCTGCTACTGTTATAGGGTAATTCTGCTGGGGTAGTAGAACTTTTCCTGAGGGTTTAATCTGTTCTCCCCTTATGTATGCTGCAGCTAAGGATGGTGCTGCAGATTGCTGGGGTGAGTCCAAAATAAAAATTGCAGAAGGGATGCATATCAAAACACAGATGCCTTGGCAAAACTACCAGGGGGGGGGCTGCAATACAGTGTGAGAAAAATAGCCTGTATAAAAATAAAGACCCTATTTGAAACCGAGAATCCTATTTTTTAAATGAATTTCATCTTGAGAGACTTTAAAGTAACTTCCCCATATCAAGGTGAAAGTTTCAGGAGGTAAATTAGACCCATAGCCCACTTCTAAAATGGGAAAATTACATATAAATTTGTCATAAGCTAATCAAATTTATTTTTAAGTTACCTGTTGGATGTACTGGTTGAGTGAATGGTTTTGTTTAAATCAGCTCTTTTATAGAACATTATATATTGAATTGTCTTTAAAATTGACACATCACCTTAAAATCACAGATATGACCATCCAGATAAGTCATCACAGGTGATAGCTCAACATCAGTTCTCAGTGCAATGTGGTAGCAAAAAGAGCTAACACAATCCTTGGACATATGTAAAGGAAAATATCCACTGTAGTGCTGAAGTGAAGATACCCATATGCTGATGGAAGAACTTCTGTCACCCTAGTTACTCCACCTCTATGAGAGGCAGTAGCTAAATTGATGGGATGAGCCTTCCTGCTGACATGGCACTGTCTACACAATGGGTTAGGTTGATACAGCTACATTGCTTAGGGAGTGTAGGTTTTTCACACTCCTGAGTGATGTAGTTATACCAAGATAAGTCTGTAGAGTAAAACTGCCTGAGTAAATGAAGTGAAGACAGCTACAAATAATAAATCTAAAACTGAAGATAGGGGAGGCTGACAGTAACAAATATAAACCAGAAGCTAAGAATTGCAAAAACAGATAAGGGAATAAAGGGACACAAAGCAAAATCTATGGTTAGCAGAGTTCACGACAGACAGGAGCTTTTTAAGTATATTGAAGAACAAAAAGAACCCTAACAATCACATTGGTTTGGTACTGGATAGTAATATTAGAACTATCATTAACAGGACAGGAAAAGCAAAAGTGTTCAATAAATACTTCTGTATTTGGGAAAAAGACAGATGATATAGAGTTAGACAATACAGGGTATAAGGAAATAGGAAAAAGGCACATGCTATATCATACGATGTTGACAACACTTTTTTTATTCCAAAAGTGTATCATGAAGATGTTAAATGGCAGCTACTAAAATTAGATATTCTAAAATTGGCAGGTCTGGATAATTGTCATATAAAGTTTTAAAAGATTTGAAAGGTAGCTTTTTGAACTTTTAATGCTGATCTTCAGTAAGTGTAGGAACATTATGGAACTTCCAGAAGACTTGAGGAAAGCTATTTTGCTAATATATTAAAAAGGGTAAAAGGGATCCTTTTGATAATTATAGGTCTGTCAGTCTGACATCGATCCCTGACAAGATGATAAAGGAGCTGATATGGACCTCAATATATAAAGAACTAAAGGAAGGTAATAAAATCAATGCCAATCAACAGGGGTTTAAGGAAAAGAGTTGTCAAACCAACTTAATATCTTTCTTCGATGAGATAACAAATTTGATTGTTAAAGGTAATAGAACTGGTATAATAGATTTCTGTTGAGCATTTGACATAGACACACATGACATTTTGATTGAAAACCTAGAATAATACAAAATTAACACTGCATACATTCAATGGATTAGAAACTACCTAACTGATAGGTCTGAAAATATAACTATAAATGGGGAATCATCACTGAGCATGTGTGTTTCTAGTGGGGTCCTGCAGAGATCTGTCCTTGACTGTGTGTGCTATTCAACACTGGAAGAGAACATGAAATCATCACTGATAAAGTTTGTGGATGACCCAAAAATGAGTAGAATGGTAAATCTTCTTTTTTTTTTTTAAAGTCACTTAGACAGAGCAATCTGTACTACTTGGTAAACTTTGAAAGCAAATAATATGCATTTTAATATGGCCAAGGGTAAACATATCCATCTAGGAACAAAGAATGCAGGCCACACTTACCGAATGGGGAACTCTGTCCTGGGAAGCAATAATTCTAAAAAAGCTATTTTTATATCCAACGTTGTATGAGTTCCCAGTGCAACTCTGTGGCCAAAGGGCTAATGCTGTCCTTGGATACATATAATGGGGATTCTCAAATAGAAATAGAAAGAGGTTATTTTACCTCTGTATTTGGCAATGGTGCACCCGCTGCTGGAATACTGTGCCCAGTTCTGATGTCCACAATTCAAAAAGGATGTTGATAAATTGGAGAGGGTACAGAGACGAGCTACAAGAATGATTAAAGAATTGGAAAACATGCCTTACAGTGGTAGACTCAAAGAGTTTAGCTTTCTCTTACTTAAGCTAAATAGATTGACAAGTGATTTGATCACAGTTTATAAGTATCTATATAGGGATCAAATATTTGATAATGGGCTCTTCAATCTAACAGACAAATAACATGATCCGATAGCTAGCTGCTAAAGCTAGAGAAATTCAGACTGGAAATAAGGTGTATGTTTTTAACAGTGAGGGAATTACTATTGGAACGACTTACCAAGGATTCTCCATCACTGGCAATATTTAAATCAGGGTCGAATGGGTTCTTTAAAAGATATGCTTTAGTTCAAAAGGAACACTATGCAGAAAGTTCTACGACCTATGCTTTAAGGGGGTCATCAGACTAGATGATCAAATGGTCCCTTTCTGTCCCTGGAATCTAGAGTAAGATTGAGAAGCTTTACCTTTTGAGTCAACAAACCATCTGAGGAAAAACCAATGTTTCAGAATCCCCAAGATTAATCACCTTGTAAATAGAAGTAAAAATATCAGCAAATAGGCTACTTCAACCTTTGACCAGACTTCCCCTATGCCTAGGGAGACACAAGATCACTAACTGCTTCTTAACTACAAGTCCACCTCCTACTCAATGGAGTCCAAAGGAGCATGAAAACTAAAGTGGTGCAAACTCCTGTTATCTTAAATATCTTGGTTTTCTTTTATCTATTTTTATCTTGTGCTTTTATTAGTTGGGATATACCTTTTTATTTTCTAATTTTAGGGTGCAAAAAGGTGATTGTGTACATACATGTATGCATAAGAATATGTAACCCCACATGGTGACATCACCGGAAAAAAAAATTTCTCAGGTATCAATGGCCCTGATCCTTGTCTCATGAATATATTCATTAGCATGTCTTCAATATTCTGTGTTGAAAAGTCCTAAGAAACTGAAACCATTGCAAACACTTTGGTTCACGAGTGCTGTTAAACTTCAGTTTACAAAACTTTTTGTTAGAGACGGTCTTTTAACATATGGTTCTACACTAGTCACCACACTAATTTTGAGAAAGAAACATAATTGTTCTATGGTCATGTCTAAGGAGGCAACATGGCCACCCCAGGAGAGGCAACATGGCCGCAGGGCAGTTGTCCGTCAAAGCGGAAGTCAAGGGAAGGGGCAGGAAGTATAAAAGCAAGGCCAGGGAGCTCAGTTGAGCCCTGGCTGTTGAAGTGGAAGGATGGCTATTATCCAGTTGCTCAACTCCAGCCAGCCTGTAGGCCAAGGTATGGACCTCTACCCCGGTACCAAGAGGGTTGGCTTGGGCCTCCCCTGGCTGGTACCCCTGAGGAAGGACCAACCCCTTTCGGGAATGGCAAGCTGGGGGGTCTGCTGGTGTGAAGGAAGCCCAAGTTCTTCCCTCCAGCCTTGGGCTTCCAGGACCTAGCCCCAACACCACCTGGCTGTGACCTGGAGGAATTGCCATCTGTGATGGAGGAGGACAATCTGTCTACAGGCTGGGACCTGGAGGAGCTGCCCCTTGCAGAGGACAAGGTGGAGCTCCCTCAATTACCTTCACTGCACAAAATGGAGGTCCAAATGGAGCTGCTGGACCTACCCCCACGAGATGAAATGGAGGGCTTTTGCTCCATGCCCCTGGACTACTACCCAGAGGACCCTGCTGAAGAACCTGAGAAGGTACTATCAGGAGATGGGCAAGGAAATGGGCCAGGGGAATCATATTCCAGGCATCCGGGCCTGAACCCCATATGGGTGTCAGCATGTTGCAGCTGGAGCTCCGCTGACCTCATGGATGAATTCCCCACCACTGTCAGGACCCTAGGCTGCAACACGGTGGAGTTGGGTAGGCCTGTGTCTCCCTCCTCCTCTCCCCTTCCCCTAGATGGCACTACCTGTGGGGCTGTGAACTCTAAAACCAAATACCATCTGATCACTAGAGTTGTTTGCCCCTCAACCCCTGGACTTGTTGATTGTGTGGCCTGCTTAAAGGGCTCAGGACTATTATTGAAGTGTCCTACCCCAGGGCTATAGACTACTTGTTTGCCCCACCAAGGGGCTAAGACATACTGTTTCCCCCTTCTCTCTCTGAAGGGGACCAAAGACTAGAGACTTGATTGATCCACCTGCCTCAGGTGGACAGTCCATGCCCAGGTGAGACTGGGTGGACTCTTACATCATGATTTAGACATTTAGATAATATGGGTTTTAACAGCTCTAAGTCATAGAGTTGATTGAGGTCAGTAAAATGTCTTAGTTGGGGGTTTGTAATCAAAGGGATAATTACCTTCTTAAGAAGGTACCTTTAGAACTTAAATTTTTAGAATTAATTTGATGATTTAACTCATTTTATTATTTAACTTCAATTCAGTGTTTGAGAATAATTTGTTAATTTATTGATCTGACCAATCCATATTGATTTGATGGTCATATTGGTTTATTTTATTTATGTATTAGATTAGTTTAACATTAATAATAATGACCCAACACCAAATCTCCTGCTGCTCCTTTTCTTTTGTCTTGTTTTCTGTGGGAACAAGAGCACATTAGATTTGCTCACCTTCTTTTAAATGTCATTAGAAGTGGACTGGTAAAGCACAATGGTTTGACTTTGGTTCCTAAATTTTAAAGCCAAAAGGACCAGTAGGACATCTAGTCTGACATCCTACATAACACATACCATAGAAATTGACAGTTTCATCCTATTTTTGTCTGTACTGCTTCTCCCCAATCATTTTTTAATGAACAGTTTCCTCTCTTATAAGCAAGCACTCAAAATGTGTAAGAGTTTGGTCAAGGCCATAGTATTATTATTTAGACCAATGGTTTTTAAACTGTTTCTCATGACAGAACATCATTTGATATGTAGATCATCTCGAAGTTATATCTTCACTGCAATGAAAGCTGGACCTCAGACTCAAGCCTGAGCCAAGATCCCCCTTTTCTCGATCCACAATTCTTCCTGACACAGGTCAGTAAGCCCTCTGGGCCCTGGAACCTAGCAAAAGGAGTGGGCTTGAGCCCAAATCTTATGGAGACTTTGGCCCAAACTTCATTTTGTATACGGATGCAACTGTTGTCTAGGTCTCAGAGATTCATGTTCTGAGTCTGCCAATGCTATCTCACAGTCCCACTTGGCAGTGTTCCTTGTCCTTTCTATCTCAAGATTAGCCAATGGACTCCCAAGAAATGGAAGTAACCCCCTTGTTCAAGTATTGCTGCATAGCATTTAACTCTTTATCTGATTCAGACTGTTCAGCTGCAGAGTGCACCTTACTGTGTATTTGCAATGGCCATGGACAAGAATGTCCACTGCTACGTGGTCTGGGGATTACAGTCTGGTTTTGGTGACTTGCAGGTATGAGATGAGCAAATTGGTTGACTTCAGTAAGAGAGACAGACATAACCACATCAGCAGGAAACAGTGAAGAAGTTGCCAGTCCTGGGTACTGACTGGACCAGTGACCAGTACAGGGAGTGGCTTAAGTGGCTAAGGAGGCACTTGTGAAACCAGGCATGAGAACTACAGCTCTGGGAACTCAGCATCATCTTGCCTCTTTTACAAGGAGTTTGATTAGGTGCTGAGTGCTACTCTGAGCATTGAGTCAGGAACAGTTAATGATAGCCTGCCAAGGTTGCTATAGCCACTTCTGACCCCTGAATCTAGCATAGGTCCCAGGGGAGCCAGCTGGCACCAGACCAGACCAGTGAAGTGACTCTGGTGCTTATGCTGATCTCTGAGGAGGCTGTGTTGCCAACAGCACCTCTTGGGTCTGTATGTGGAAAGGATACTTGTTGACCCCCTGTAGGTGCAGCCCCCCACAGAACTGGCAGCAGAATCAGAACCTACCTCCTGGTAAGTTTGTTAAGCCTGGAAAGTTTTATTAATATAGGAATGTGAGGGATTTCCAGTTTATGACCCAATGCAAAATTTATTACACGCTTTGGGTAGCAGCGTGTACCTACTAATGGCAGAATGCGTGCCAGAACCTCGGTGGCACACCCAACCCTCCACATGGAATTCAGATGCAAAATACAACAGTTAAACAAGCATTTACATTTAATTTTTTATCTAATACTCACACATTGTTACAGAGATATGCCAGGGTGTTAAAAGCAAGAACCTCATATTGCCTTCCTGTTTAGTATGGAACTCTGTACAAATGCCACAACACACTAAAATGAGCCACCTGTAAATGGTAAACTATATAGGGTGGAAGTTAGAATGAAGCCTAGGAGTGATGAAATTAATGTTCAAAACAAACTGAGTTTTTCCCTGCAGTCCAGAACTGTATTGAGGCCAGACAAGCTTAGGCCCAGAAGCCCCACTGAGCACATCCTAAAATAGAAATATTTTCTGCTCATTAGAGTTCTAGGGCTTGTCTACATTACAACAGTAAGTCAGTATAAAGCAGCTTATGGAGGCATACCTACTGCAATGCTCTTCCTACCAATTCAACTCTCTTGCTACACCAACATGATAAAAATACTTCAACAAGAGGTGTAGTGCTTAGGACAATATAGTCAGAGAAATGCAGCGTCAGTCGAGACACTGCATGGCCTACGTTAGCCAACGTGGCCTCCAGGAGGTGTCCCATAATGCCCGTTGTGACTATTATGGTCATTTCAACTCCAATGCTCTGCAGCCAGGTAGCATAACCTGCACCCCTCCCCTTTTAAAGGCCCAGGAGTTTTTGAAATTGCTTTTCCTATTTGGTTAGCATAGAGAACTCCCATAGCATCTGCCCAGTTAACCACATCATTTCTCCACAGCCAGAGAGCTCTGCCTGGGCAGATTGCTCATGGTACAAAGGAGAAGGGATACGACCGGGATGTACAGCAGTGCTATGCAGAGATCAAGGAGTCAGATGTAGCTGAGTCAGACATAACCCAAAAGGTTAGGGAGGCCAATGGTCACTCTGGTATATCTCTAAAGACATGCTGCTTCTACAAGGTGCTGCACTGTGTCCCTAGTACTGGCCCCACGTCCATTGCCAGGAGCCCTATAGATACTTCAAGGAGGCTAGAGACAGTGGCCAGTGGATTGAAGTCTGAGGATGACACAGTGGAAAGGGAAGGGGAATTGGTGAAGAAAGAGACTGGCAACAGGGATATCCATTAGCATGATAAACAAGGACTTCTTTTTAACTCTGGAAGGGACAAGCCAGTCCTCCTGCAGGAGAGGATAGCTCAGGTAAGTGCTCATTCTGTCTTGATACCAGAGGGAGACACCAGGCAGTGTTCTGATTCTTTTTTTAAGCAGGATAGAAGAGGGACTGAAACAGCCAGCACTGGTACAATACGTATCCACTTCTTTTTCCCTGTGCAGATAGGCAGAGGAGGCCCTGTGGAAAAGTTTGTTGATGCACATCAGGATGTCCTGAGAATCCTCCACAGAGATTTCTAGAAAACTTTCCTGGAAGTAGTCTGCTGTCCTCTGCCCAAGGTCTGCCTTGTTTCTTCCACCACCACAGTAGGAAAGTTGGCCCTGCCAATTGGCAGGTATTTCTGCAGGTGTCAGAGTAGAACATAAGCAATCAGTGTATGAACCTCGTCTGTGGTTTCGTGCATGCAGGAGCTGCAATCTTGTATCCTTGGTTACCTTCAGGAGCAAGATATTAGCTGGTATGAATCCTGTCTGTGGAAAACAGTGCCAGTATTCAGAATAGTAGTGTTACGTACTTGCAGTGATAGCCCACAGATTCCCTGCACACCTTTTGCCCCATGCTGCCTCTCTCCCCTGGGCTGAATTCACCATGTTGCACTGTGCTATGTGCCTGCCAAGGGAAAGTGAGAAGGTTGCATTTCTAATTTGTCTGATCTCTGATTAATAATTTGTGCACTCACAATCATGCCTCTATTGCTTCTTTAGCATCTGCAGGTTCGCCCTTGAAAGTTTTGATCTGCATACTGGCTGTGCAGGTCCGAGTGATAAGGAAATGAAACAAGAGGAGTAAGGGACAACATATTCCAGGAGTTGCTGCAATCCTCAGATGCTTTGGATTGTAAGCAGAGAGTATGCAGAGACAGAATCTAACGATGAACACATGCGACTGGATAGTCAGGATGGGAAACAGGCAGGAGTAGCTGATCCACCTGATCCAGGACAAAACAGTCATGCTAAGATCCCTGACTGCACTGCAGACAGAATATATCCATGTCCACAGAGAACTGCTTTCCAGGCTCTCCTCACACACCTCCCATGCATTCCTCACATGTCCCTGTCACAATACCTCAGGCACTCCATCCCGAGGGAGATATTTCACAATGACAGCTGAACATAAATGCACCTGTGAGAGCTTCAATGGCAAATGTGCTCTTGATTGTGCTGTTCCTTGCAGAACACAGAAATGTCTACATTAGTGTTTAATACAAATGTATTTACAGAAAGTATTAATCTTTCTTTGTTATCTCTGTATGATAGTTTCTGCTAAAATTCATAGACCAAGCTAGAAGGTGCATTTGCATTGTAAATTACTGCACACAACTATCATTACAATGATGGTACCACAAGGCAAGAAAACAATGCCTGGCTCGATGCATTACAGAAATTCAAATTACTGTGACTCATTGTCAAAATGCTCTTTTAAATCTACCTGATTCTTATAGCTCCCCTTTGAGCCCCTCTAACAGCCTTGGTAGATGGCTACTTAAAAGCAGCAGCCAACCCATCCACCTCAGTGCTCCACCCTTGAGGAACCCTTAGCTTCACAAATGTTATGCAGAACAAAGCAGGATGCTATAACAAGGGGAGCATTTTCTTCTTTGCAGTCTAACCTGCCAAAAACATAGCACCAGCAACCATTTAATCTTTTCTAGGCACATTCAGTGGTCATTCCGCACCTGCTGAGTGTGTTGTTGAAGCACTCTTTGCTGCAGACAAAGTTTTCAGTGTAAAGAACCATGAGCTGGGGCACAAGGGGTAGGTGGGCTCTCCCAGGATCACAACTGGCATTTCCATATTCTCAAAATGAGTCTTCAGCTCTGAAGAGAAAGTTCTTCCTGCAGCTTTCTATACAGGCTGGTGTTGCTGAAGATGCATGTTTTGTGCACCTCCCCTTATGGCTCTATGTTGTCAGTGACATGATCCACCAGTGCTTGCAGTACCATAAAACATAGCCCTTTAGGTTGATGTACTCCATCACAAGGCAGCCTGGGGCCAAAATTTGTGCCATCTATTCCCTTGCCATAGTTAGGGAATCCCATTGCTGCAAAGCCATCCACTATTTCCTGCACATTGCCCAGAGTTGCAGTCTTTCACAGAAGGAGCCAATTAATGGTTCCACACACTTGCATCACCACAACCCACCTTGCACTGATAAACTACTCATCAATAGCTGTCTGGTGCTGCCAGCTTACACACACTGATCACCACTTGCTTCTCCACCAAGCTAGCAATTCTTATTTTGGTGTCCTTGCACTTCAGTGCTGATGAGCTGCACACTTTGTTCCATGAAAGTCAGTTTTCACATTCTAACAACTGTTCCAGGAAAGTCAGTTTGCAAATTCCACAGCCACTGCTCATCATCCCCAACCTGAAAAATGATGCAACCCCACTGCTCAGTGCTTGCTTCTTGTGCCCTGAACCAACAGTCCACCATGTGCAACTGCTCCGTGAATCCCAAGAACTATGCTGAATTGTTTCTGTCCATGGCACACAGGAGGGCAGACACCATAGTGCCATCATGTGATTCGCACTCATGAAATACTGCAGAATCATCCCTCTTGTGTTCATAACACTCACCACCAAACTGGAGAGCGGTGCAGGATCCAAGGTATAGTATAGGACAGAAATGACAGATGTGCAGTATACAGGGGCTGTTGAGAAGTGGCATGAAATATAGTAGGAAGGCCATGGAATATTGTGATGGAGAAAACTGCATCATGGGATCCTGAGCCAGCCCCCATGAGTCACCATGCACCCTTCTTAGAACACCCAGCAGCGGAGGGCAGCAAGTTGCACAGTGGGATAACTACCCATGGTACACTGCTCTCTCAGCTGATGCAAAAGCACCTACTGCGGACATACTCTGCTGTCACAGGAGCATTACACAGACATGTAACAGTGGTTTAATTACAGTGATGGATGAACATGCATGTAACTTAAATCAACTTTGCAGTGCAGATATAACCTTAGAAGGTGTTAGTTACACTGAGACAGATTAGAGTGTGATATTAGATAGAGTAATCTAGAGTCTAGACAAGGCATATTAGGAGATGCTTCCAACAAACCTTAACCCATCTAGAGATGCTCTAAGCAATCGTATTTCTGATCCCATGCTGATTTTTTGGCCATTGCCTTTTCCAAGGTGGGCATTAATCCCTGGAAGATATCTTACCCTCTGGCCATAGATACCTCTCAGTTGTGCAGTGGTCCCAGAAGGTGCCTTTCACTTAGGTAGTCATTGCTTGAATGAAACTTGTTCATTTACTGCACAGATACCTTATTAAAGTCAGCTTTGATAATAAGACCTCATTTCAGGCACCAGAAAAAAGCAGGACATGAGGTACTAGGGACTGCCTTTAGATGCTGAGCTTCCCAGACAGACCACTGGGGTGAAATGGTTTCAGAAGTAGCATTCCAAATGGCAGGCTATTCACGCAATTCTCTGTTTGGGATTATGAACATCTTCATGAGAAAGTTAGAATTTTTAGAGGCATAATGGAACAATCCTACATCTAATCAGTTGGATGCAAAGGATATGAAAATGTCCTGATTATCAGGACAGTACATTGTCACACAAAAATATTCTTTTGCAATATAGAAATGTGTCATGTGGTGTGGCCCATTGTAGCATGGAGGTCTGCTTCACAGTTTTGCAGGGTTGTACTGCATTCTGGTGATATGACTGCATTTTGTCATTGTAAGACCGTTGCATCACCATGCAGTGAAGATTCCTTGTCACTGCAAAGATCACCACATTATGGTATGTGCAGATCATGACTGGGACTCCTAGGTTATACGGTAATTCAAATAATAATAACAAATAGTGTTTCTGAGATCTAAAAAGGACAGAGTAATTAGGACATGGACAAGGCCACCAGGGAAGGATTCATTTTGTGATGTTTTCAGCCTTTCTTTCTGTTCTGCACAAAATGTTTACATCAGAAATGTGACGACAAACAGTCTATTTGCAGGCAAATATAGAACACAAAAGATGATTTTTGCACTGGTCTCAATATTTGCATTTTAGAAACACAAACTGCAAATATGACATTCTTGTACTTTGAAATACCCCACATCTCAAATTTCCAGTAAGGATGAAACCATGGGCAAGATTTTCCCAAAGCCTGTAGCACATATAACCTCAAGCTGGTTAAGATAAAAGTGGGGAGAAGTATTTTACCAATGACACCAGGACAAGCAGAGCACTGGGAAAATTCTCTTTTCTTTTCACTGTTAAATTCAATATGAGAAAATCTCCAGATAATATTATATGATACACAAAGTAAATGTATATCAGTGAAAATGCAGAGGCATTGGAAAACTAGACAGAGTTTGACAAAAGGCATTTCTACAATTATCTGAAGGGTGTAAACACCAAAGAGTGTACGTGCGTGTGGGGAGGGGGATTGTTTTGTGTGTTCTGAGAAGATATGACTATCAGTAAATGAATGAAACTGATCTAGGCTGAATACCCCGAAAAATGCCCTAACACCGCTGTTGAGGTTGAATAGTCTTCAAATGGAAGAGGTGGAGCCCCATTGCTTAGAACATGTAATATACTGTAGAATAGTCCATGAAACTGCAACGGAGCTTTCAGGATTTCTGGAACCCTCTGGGTTGACTGGATGGAACTCACAGGTGTTTTCTTTGATTGCTAAAATTTGGTGCCAGAATTAAATGCAGTGACTTTCTATTATTACTATCTACTGAGAAAAAAAAAAAAGAAGAATGAGGGAAAAAAAGAGAAAGGCAGAATTTTGGACATACCCATTTAGAGAAGTTGACTAAATGGTCATAAATAGACTGGGCTCAGTTTTCTCACATGGCTTGAGACATTCATTTGATAAAAAGCAGGCAGTTGTACCCAGTCATCTTAAAAGGGGTCATACCATCCCCTTTGTTTTGGCAAAAGAGGGAACTTGGCCCCCACAGATTCCAGCTGAGGAGAACAGAACAGGAAAAAGCTATGTTGTCTGCAACTTTTTCCTTCTAAAACAAGCAAGGAGTCTGGTGGCACTTAAAACATTAACAGATTTATTTGTTGCATGAGCTTTTGTGGAAGAAATCCCTACTTTGTCAGATTCTTAAAAGCTCATGAGAGAGAGAGAGAGAGAGAGAGAGAGAGAGAGAGAGAGAGGAGAGTCATCTCTTCTCCTATATCATCAGTCCCAATCTTTTAAATCTCTCATTATACGGAAGCTGTTCCATACCTTTAATCATTTTTGTTGCTCTTCTCTGTGTCTTTTCCATTTCTATCTTTTTTTAAGATGGGGTCAACCAGAATTTCATGCTGTGTTGAAGCTGTAGGCATACCATGGATTTACATAATGGTATTATGATATTTCCTGTCTTATTATTTATCCCTTTCCTAATGGTTCCTAACATTCTTTTACATTTTTTTGCCACTATTTACTGAGTGGATCCTTTCAGAGAACTATCCATAAATGACTCTAAGATCTCTTTCTTAGAGATCTCATCATTTTTATGTATACTTTCCAATATACATTACTTTGCATTTATCAACATATCAATATATTTGCATAAAACAGTCTTAACATTTTTGATATTGAATAAAAGTATGGATACCAGGATCTGTTTGCAGACAATTCATAACTACAAAATGGTTAAATTTAAGGATTAAAACATTCACTGGCAATAGCTAGCCCAATTCCAGTAGTAAGCACATCTGTTCTCAGAGTAAGATCAATCAGAGCGCTTATCTAAAAGCATAGATACATAGTGGTTTAATTGCTTTGCTTCAATTCAGCCTGATCCAAACCCCCTTGAAGTTAATGGACCCATTTAGAAGAGGCTTTATGTGAACAAGTAAAGGCCGGATCCATAAGATATCAGTTTAAACATTTAAAATGCTGTTTTACTGCATCTAAGACAATAAAGAAACAATGAATCAAGTTCAAATGCCAATATGCACCACTGCTTTGAGAGCATGACAAAGCCACTAATTTTATATACATTTAAGGCTAGATCCACAAGGGCATTTAGGTTCCTGTAGCTTTAGATACCTTAATCCAAAATTTAGATGCTCTAAGCCCCTGCTTAGCTGCTGCCTAACCCTGTAGGCACAAACTCCCCAGGCACCTAGACTTCTGCTAGCAAAGCCTTTGGTGTCAAGATTTCTGCCAGTGGGCAAAGCTGCATAAATCCTACTGCCGCTGAGCTGCTCTGTGCTTACGCCACAGTGGGGTTCTCGAACTAAGCATTTCCCTGTCCTTCTTGTCTGTGTGGCCCAATCCAGCTGGCATGCTCAGAGACTGCCTAAGAAAATGCTTCCTGGACCAGGCCCTGCACAAGGCAGAGCTGAAGATAAGCTACCAGCCTCAAACCATATTAACTCTGTGGTTAAGAATGTTCATCCAAGACATGAGGAAACCCAGACTGAAATCACCCTTCTGATTGATGTGGAATAGGGACTTAAACCTACATCTTCCCCAAACCACCAGGCTATTCCAACAGAAATCTCTCCTGCTGAAACTGTTCAACTTTGTAGGAAAGTTACATGCACATTGATGAAGTAGCAGGAACACACATCTCGGTCTCAACTTCAATGCCCTCATCAACTGATTATAAAGTCATTGTTTTACTCTCTCTGGCCCAGTAAATGGGTGGTCATGATGTCTCCTTTAGTGCTCAAACCAGCAGGGCAGTCGTCTTCCACATCAGTGTTGTTGCTGGGTTTTTTTTAGTTTAGTTTTGGTTTTTTTTGGAGAAGGCACTGAGTTGGTTCATAGCTATGAATCTTGAGTGGAAGGAGGCATAAGCATATCTTACCAGCTAACTTAGGCTTCACCCTGTTCAGCTTCCAGCCTTCCATGAATACCTTCCCCAGGCCCTTAATTCTCCTAATTAATTGTATAGGGAACCTCGGTATCTAACTCAGATCTGTGGAGACCACTGGGTCACAAGGTGCCTAAAAGTTAGATGTTGCAACACTGAAGCTTATTCCGCTTTGTGGATCTAGCCCAGGCTTGTTCAACCTGTGGCCCGGGGGCCAGACTCTGGCCCACCAAGGGCTTTCATGTGGTCCGGGGACTGCTGTCACAAGAGCCTGAAAGCTGAGCCAGCAAGGTACTAAGTGGTCAGGGTTGGGTTGTGTCAGCTGAGCTTGCATTGTGCTCAGTCTGGTGGATGAGGCAGGAGGAGAACTAAGCCTGAGGGCAAGCAGAATCCAGGGAAAGGAGAGCAGTGTTGAGTGGGGGTTAAGACAACATGGGGGGGACAAACACAGGACAAATTGTGGCAGTTCTGGGAGGGTGAAGGTGCAGGGGAACAGTACAGCCGGTTGGCAGAACCCAGCTACTGCCTGACTGGGACATCCCCTCAGTGCTCTCCTCTGACACCCCTAACCCAGTGGCAAAAACTCTTCTGTAGAAATTGCTACCCATCAACTTTTCTGGTGCAGAAATGCCCAATGTCAAAACCTGTGACCCCTGAGGAACTGGCAGGTTCGTGTCCTGTCTCTGTGTGACTTTGTTCTCCCTCTCCCCAGCACTGCTCTTCTTTCCGTGAGTAGTGTTTGGCAGGGAGTGAGGAGAGCAGAGCTGGTGGGGTCCCCGTCATGAAGTAGCCGAGTCCTGCCACCCAGCTGATGCTCCCCACAACCTCACCCTTCTTTTCCTCCCCTCCTCTGCCATGCTCCCGTCCTGCCCTGCTCCCCACGCTCTGCCGTGCCCCCTCACACAGGCATCCCTGCCCCCTTGTTCTCTATACACAGTGCAAGCAAAAGCAATGCCAACTATCACTCTAATCATTATTTTATTAAAGTTTATTACTCAGATTAATTTGTATGTCTTATCTGTCAAAAACTCTCTCATCGGTCCCCCAACTGAGAAAAGAATTGCAATGTGGCCCCTCATTCAAAAAGGTTGGACACCCCGATCTAGCCTAAAGTTTTTAGGAAACTGACTAAAACAAGAGAAAGTTTAGAATGGTTTTGTGACAGTCCTTTCCTTCTGCGCTCTCTGGTGCATCATATTCAGTGCTGTGATCTCATCCAGTCTTACACACTAGCTGAACTGAACCTGCTCACTAATTGGATGGGAGACCACAGTCACAAGCCCATAGGTGAAGCAGGAAGGGTGTTAATTGTTCATTATGATCAATATGAATCCACATGCAACTAATTTCCTAACCTAGTATTAGAAGTCAGTGTGTTTCTAGATGTGCTGTTTTTGGACAGTGACACTGCCGTCCTCCTCCAGGTATTTACAGATTGAATGTTTTATACCAGTGGTTCCCAACCTTTTTGGCTCAAGGGCCATGCAAATCAGTTTTACAGTCCTCAGGGGCCACTAGTCTCCACCAGCAGGCCACCCCCAACTGCAGCCAAATAGAAAGAGTTCAGCAAGGAGGATCTCCCATCTACCTAGCTACAGCAGGGAATCTGCACACATCCTGTAGCTCTGTGTGCTCCACCTGGGTCCCTAGGCAGTGGCTCTCTTCTGTAGCCAGGGGCATGGAAAATCAGGGCTCCCCTCTTTCTCTGGCTTCAGCAGGAACTCAGCAGCTATGGAACCAGGCAGAGCACTTTGCCATGATCCCTGCTACAGCAAGTGGAGGCAAGCACTGATCTCCCATCCCCCTGGGTGCAGCAAGGACTCAGCACCAGTGTTTTAGCCTCGCAGCAATATCTGCTGCCTGGGTCCTTATGTGGCAACTCTCCTTTGCAGCCAGCAAGCGGGGAGCCGCAGGCCACTTTGAAAGGCCCTGCAGGTCTCCTTTGGCCCCCAAACTGCAGGTTGGATAAGGACTGATTATGGAATTCAGGGTTAAGACCATTGGGCCACCATTTTGAAAAGGATTTAAATGTGTAAGGAGGAAGATAGGCATTTCTGAAAATTCCATTAGGCATCTAATTCCCAACTGTCTGCACCTTTAGACACTTACATACATTTTTAAAATTTAGCTTATAGTTAGTGAAGCACTTTAGAATGGAGGTTGAAAGGCACAATGAAAATGTCAGATTTCACTCATTTGAAACTCTTTTTTGCTGCATAGGCTTATAGTCAGGCAATCTTATACATATTTTTGGCCACGTCCACTGTATTTGTTGCAGATCTTAAGTGAAATATATACACTTAAAAATTCAAACATCCATTATTCATTGCCTGAATAGATTTGTGTATTTGGCAGCTTCGGTAACTACACTTTGTATTGATCTTTTCTCACTGTAAGCCAGCAAATAATTCTTAACATTTACTTTAGGTTATTCACCATTCATTGTCTTTACGCTACAATTCCATTGTCTTGTATTACTTAATTCTGTGGGGGGCAAGTCTATTGCCTTCACACGGTACCCCCAAATTAGCAATTAAAAGCAAAGAAAGAAGATGGAATGCAAAATCAGAACTTCAGTTATTGTCATACAAAGCAAAAGACAAATACTTAACTCTGTAAAGCATTTGAGTTACAATTTATGTTAAAGAAACTATACAGAATAAGTTCCAAAGAGGTAGTCATGTTAGTCTGGTTCAGTAAAATGAACAAGGAATCTAGTAGCACTTATTAACGACTAAACAATTTTTTTGTTAGTCTTTGTAAGTCCCACCAAACTCCTTCTTTGCGTATAGACTAAAAATGAGGAGTATTAGTTTGCTGCAGTTGAACTACTGAAACAATAAGGTACCTCAGTTATAACTGACCAAAGTAAAGGATCCTGCATTGTAGATTTTTTTTACAAGCCTTCTTTTTGGCTTACCTTATACATTCCACTGATTCTGGCCTAGATTTTAGATCCTGGTCCTTGGCAGCCACTCCAAAATGAATTGGAAACAGTCCCCCAAGAATAATGTCTCCCTTCTTCTGTGCCCTTTGGTTTGGTCCATAGGCAGAGGTGTTCCAGGTAAATGCCAAGAGAATCAAACAGCAACTATAAAAAGTCATCATTCCTCTTTTCACTAGTGGATTACAGGATGCAAAATTAAAAAAGATGTAAGAAAATAAGTGGATCTTGTAATGTCTGACAAATGTTTCCTCTCCCTATGGCAGCGCACTGCAGATTGGGAGTGCATGTCTGCAGTATAATAAATCACAAGATAGTAGCCTCCGAGGTGGTGTTTCTCCTGCTGTCTTCTCCATTGTACAGTACTGACTCTACAGTCCTTGGCTCTTCAGAAACCAAATGTTATTTGGAGCCCATCTCTGACACCTTCTGAAAAAGAACGAGATACAAAATGTGACCCTCAACTACACAAAAAAAGAATTATTCTTGATGCTTTTGCGCAGTGCCTTTTATCCACGTACCCTACTGCTCGCTGCTTTATGCCTATCTATGTTAGTTTTCACATGACAGCAAGGGTCATCACTCATCCCAACAAGTGGTACTGGCCTGTTTTCAAAGGCTTATCCAAATTCTTGGACTACTTCAGAGTTCCAAACTCATGAAAGAGTCACTCCACTGCACTTCCACGCCACGATGCTGCAACAATACATGATAGTTTGTGACATGCATCATTGTGAAACATCAGTGGAAATTCTGTACACGCAGCAGCACCAGGCCTAGCTAGATAGTTACCAGGTGCAAAATTGTATAGGCTCCCACGCATTCAGTGGTGACCCTGCTTTGTCAGATCTCCTTTGCAGAACACATCCAATCCCTCCTCTACCTAACAACCCATAACAACTCACCCCCAGTTGGAAACATAAACCTGGGGTCCCTGCACCACTTCTAGTTTATAAAACTTACATGACCATTCCCAGCCCCTTACTAATAAATGCCCTGGACCCTCTTAGCTGCCAACTTCCCCCACTCCCAGATGTGCTAAGTGGGTTAAAGAAGCTTGCTGGGAGGCATGAATGTCTTGCTTCACAATGACATTTGAAAAACCTAGAGTCAGTCCTACATAAACAGTGCACAGGATGGCTGTATCCCCTTTAGGATAAGAGGAAAGACATAAAGCAAGTAGGGAATAGGGAAACCTGTTTAGGTAAAATAAGAACCAACCTATGCCTTTCGTCAACTCAAAACTCAAACCAAAATTTAATACTCAAAGACATATGGTCAACTATTTGGCTAGGATTTTCCACCCCATTTTCACAGAGCTGTCACCGCCTTCTTGTTTAAGACACATTTCTTTCTTCTCGCAGAAAGAAGCTAACAAGAAAAATCTTTTCTCACAAGCCTTCCCACCCAAATTGACTAAGAAAAGTATGTGGAATCAAAATACTTCTCCACACTGAATCTGAATCTTCTGAGGTTCATTGATAATATCGTTCCTGGCTTATCTAGTAATACTGTTTTGCGGCCTGCATCCAGATGGGAAGATAAAATATTGTATCTCATCTGTGCTCAGTATATTTCTTTCTGTAATGTATCAACAGACCTACTAAGTTAAGAGGTGACTTAATCATAGTCTGAAAGTAGGCCCAAGGAGAAAAGAAATCTGATGGTAGAGGGCTCTTCAATATAGCAAAAGTATAACAAGATTTAATGCCTGGAAGCTGCAGCTAGACAATTCAGACTAGAAACAAGGTGCACATTTTTAACAGTGAGCTAAATAACCACTGAAGCAACTTACCAAGGGGTTGTGGTGGATTCTCCATAACTGAAAATGTTTAAATCTAGACTGAATGTTTTTCTAAGAAATGTGAACCTAGTTCAAACAGGGATTCATTTAAGGGAGCTCTGTGGCTTGAGTTATCCGGGAAGTCAAACCAGATGATCACAGAGATTCCACCTGGCTTTAGAATGTATAGATCTGTAAATGCTATGTATATTTTGCAATTTGGATGAATCTCATGAATTCTCGACACATTGCCTCCCTCAGGAAACAACAGACAGTGGAGGAGCTAAGAGCTGAGCTTGTAAGTTCCAGTACACAGAGGCGCACACATACACATACATACACACACACAACCTCTTGGGGCCCCCTGCACTTTTTGTTTCTCACCCACTCACCCAATGCAGCCAGCTGACCCTTCATTTATCTCTGTTTTCATGTAGTGCTTGGTTTGGGTCTCCTGTGTCTCTGTCCAGGATCTATAAGCCAAGCCAAATATCAGGCAATCATGCTTTATACCACCCCCCAATTCTCCCTTTTGCCTTTTTCCTTAGTTTTTTCCTCCCATTTCTCACTGCCATGGCCAGGCCGCAACTTTCTCACTGATGAGAAAGTCATGCAATTCTGCTTTTTAAACCAGCTGGTTGTTGGAGTAGAGAGAGAAGTTTTCCTTTAGCCAGGGTTAATGCTCAGGTTGTCATGCTGTGGTATGAGACTGAAGTCGCACCTGCTGTACCTCTGAGTGAAGAGGCTGGTACTAAACTGTCTTTACATCTCCATCCTGAGGTGAGACTTGGAACAGACGCTTTTGTAACAGCAGACATCTGATTCTGGGCACTCCACATTGCTAGTTAGAGCTGGTGAAAAAAACTTCCAAAATAACATTCAAATTCAACAAAATCGAAATGTTTTATAGGAATGTAGCGCTTGTGAAAATTTCCAATGGAAGTTTCTCAAAACATTGTTTCAACAAGGTCAAAATGCTTCATTTCAATGTTACTGTTCCAAGTATTAAAACTGAAACAAAGTGTTTCAGTCTCATCAAAATTAAATTAAACAATTCACTAATTCTGAAATCAAATTTTTTTAAAAATTCCATTTAGTTCTTCATTAGTTTTATAAAATTAACAAATAAATGCATAATATATATACACATGTAAATATATATATTAAGAAATAAATAAAATAAATTTTCATTAGTTTTATAAAACAATTCACTAATTCTGAAATTAAATTTTTCAAATTTTCATTTAATAGGAACATCAAAATTTTGATTTTTGTTTAAATATTTAATTTCATTTCCAAGTTTATTTTTAACTTTTATTTTAAAAATAAATTGGAGCAAAATTCAAAACAAGCAATCATCTGAAACTGAAAATCCAAACATTTCACTTTGAAACATTTCTTCCAGCTTTATTAGTGGGGTCTTGGGAAATGAAATCTCAATGGAAAGTGAAGAGGGATTTGCTAGAGCTTCTTCTGATTCTGGCCTAATTCCCAGAAACCATTATCTAATACTCAACAGCAAATACCTAGGAATCTAGAAGTTGACCATTGAGTCACATGGGCTGAAGAAGGGCTACCTACGTCTGATAGATGAATGCATGGTTGTGCAGAATGTGGCCAATGGGAGGACTTAAGTTTCCTTGACCATGATATTCTGCTTTGGGAAGGAAGACTGCTGGAAAGAGATGGAGTTCACTGACTTCTCAACCTAGTGAGGAAGCCTTTAAATTAAGTTTAAGGGAGCAGGTGACATGTGCCCATAGACTGACATTAAAAAAAAGGTGACCTTTTCAGAGGGCTAGATGATGGCAGATGGGTGGAATAGAAAATTGCAGGAGGAACACAGGCACAACAAGAGGGAAAACAGTGGTGGAATCTGCTCAGTTTTTTAGATATATATATACATATATGCAAGGAGCAAGGGGTATAAAATAGGAAGTGGTTTTACACTAGCTAAATTATGACTTAATTAGCATCACTGGTTTTTGCAGCATAAAATCTCTTGTCTTGAGGATAGAAAAGTTTTGGTTTGTTTTTTTTTTTGTTTGTTTGTTTGTTTTTTTTTGACACCCCCCCCCAAAAGGACAGGCAGGGAAAATAGGAAGAGATGTAGCATTGTACATCAAGAATGTAAACACCTGTCTGTGGTTTAGGAAGAGGTGGAGAGGAAGACTAGCTGAAAGTCTGTGGGTGAAGATAACAGATGGAAAAAACCAGGGGCAACATCACAGGAGGGGTCTACTAGATCATCCAGTTAGGAAGAAGAGGTGGATGAGGCATTTCTAGAACAAGTAATGGAAACAACCAAAACATAAAGCCTCCCTACTCAGACATCTGTTGGAATAGTAATGTGGTAAACACAGAGCAAATTAAATATGAGCCAGCACTGTAATGCAGTTGTGAAAAAGGCTAGTCTCTTTCTGGGGTGTGTTAACACAAGTGCCATAAGTAAAATATGAGATGTAACTGTCCCACTCTAATCAGCACTAGTAAGGCCTCAGCTCAACTACCGGGTCGAGTTTTGGATGTCAGATTTTAGGAATGTGAAAAAATTGGAGGGAGTCCAAAGAAGAGGAAGAAAAATGACAAAGGATTTTTAAAAAAATCATGATCACTGAGATAAGGTTTTAAGAAACTGGGCTTGTTGAGTCCTGAGATAAGACAACCATAGGCCAGTCTACATGGCCAATAAAATCTGGCAGCAGTCAGCAGGAGTTACAAAATCAAGAAACTTCCTAACTTCCCTTTAGTGTGGCATCTTCACCACCCTGCAGTGACAGGAAATACCAGGGCTTTTATTATGATAGTATTCAGGCATACTGAGTACTGGCACCTTTTTTTCACAGCTATGCAGCCCCAGTTCCTGCCATGGCCACCGGCTGCTCCACATCTTTGGCCAAGTACCAGCTCCCCCTTTTTTTTTCCCTTCCAAAAAAAGCACTGGGAAATACATTCCCATTGATGCAGCACCATGCCACTTTAAGGGGATGGTTTTATCAAAGCAATTTCCAAATCAACTGAGTACGTTTTAACTGACCACCCAGTCGATACAGAAATATGGACCTGACGGAGACAACTTTGCTACCATCAGTGCTGATGAGACCTCAGTGGGGACCCGATTACCGTCTTCAGTTACTTTTAGCTTTGTTATAAAGGGGATGGTGACCAATTGTTCTCCACATTCGCTAAAGAGATGATAAGTAAGCAGCTTGATCTGAAGCAATAAATTTAAATTAGCTATTCGGAATTTTTTTTTTTTTTAACTACAACGATAATTAAGCACTGGAATAAAAGCAACAAGAGTCCTGTGGCACTTTAAAGACTAACAGATTTCTTCAAGCACAAGCTTGCACGGGCTTCAACCCACTTTGTTAGATGCAAGTTCTGGAATAGGTTTCCAAAGAGGGTTGTAGAATCCCTGTCACAGGTTTTCAAGAATAGGTTAGACAAACACCCCTCAGGTCCTGCTTCAGCGCAGGGAGATGAACTAGATGACCTCTTGAGGTCCCTTTCTGCACTACATTTTTATGATATTGTGTTCTAGGACAACCTCAGTCCAGACTTTTCCACTGTATGGACCAACTCACTGGGGTGCAGAGTACTACCTCTTCTGTTCATGAAGATTGTGCTTGTACTGCTGCATAAGAAAGAGCTTTTGTGTCCCTGAGTTATTGGTACTGTCCCTATGCAGAGTCATAAGGAGGGCAATCTTCCTGCCACAGAAATTTGATGATGATGGTGGTAATAATACACCTCAGGTAGACCTACTCTGTTCCGGACTGGACTATATTTGACAATTTATTCCAATTGGTCTTTGAACTTCTCCAGCCTGCAATTAGGAATGATCTTTCCCTCTCGTTTCTGGCCTTTGGCTAGGAGAAGGTGTCTAACTGGATGGATCATGTTTATCTCTTGGGAATGTTGCTTTGGACTCCACTTTTCAATGGTCCTCTGGATAGTGTCCAGCTCTGCAGCTGCTTGTTTAAGCTCAACCAGGCTTTGACCAAACCTGTCATCTTTGATTCTGGGTTCATCAGGAATGCCCCATGTACAACCAGCCACTCCAGTGCCTTCAAGCCCTTCCTCTGTCTCCTCAATCAAAGGCTGATCAGGTTAGTGCTCAAGAGATAAATGACACTGTCTGTGCGTGCTGAGGACATCATCTTTGAAAAACAGGACTCAGAAGAGATAGCAAAAATTAATACCCAGGCTAATCTCTAGAGCACTATTTCTCAGTCTTCATGGGTTGATGGTTCCTTCTTCAAAGTCAAACATTTTCACAAACCCTTGCATTTACTATAAAGTTATGACTAACAACATGTATCAATCATAACAATAGGTTTGTAGTATTTCTGTGTGTGTTCTGAGAAGCTGACAGGCAATACTTGAACAGATTGAGTTTTTCTTTGCTTTAAACTATAAAGAAATGTTCACTGCTTTCCAACTTCCTTGACTGCATTTTGTGCCTTCCTTGGTGGTCCAGACATTGCCCCAAATGAAAGTCCTGGATTACCCCTAACAAACCCTAATCTTTGTTTGAAGGTCTTTTGTGGTCAGTGAAGGTAAGAGCTTTCATCTTCTATGCCACCCTGTCTTTTGAGCCTTCTAGATACCCCCCTTTCTCCACCCAAGCAGCTGCATCCTAGCCAGTCATTTTGCCCAGCAAACATCTGTTCATTCTTGTGCTCCATGCCATTCACTCTCTCACCCTTATGTCCTGCCCAGAACCAAGTGGCAGGATCTGCTACCTCTACCTAAATCCAAGAATCCCCAGTGGAAGACCATACACGCCAGTCTTCCCTAGGGCTGTGAGTTAGTGGCCCTTCACTGGGGCAAGGAGCATGGGCATGTTGTTTGTGTACTTCACAAATTCTACTGATACCTCCCAGTTTTGGGTGAAAAGGACCACTGTGTCCCATGCTTATCTTCAATGCACCCGGCTGCTATCCTTTCTATGCCTTTTTAAATACAATGCCTTTGGAACCCACTGCCACAAGCTATCACTCAGACCAAAAGCAACAAGATTTTAAAAAAGATTAGACTTGAACATGGATCATGAGAACATAAGGACATCAGACAGAATTAATATATAAATGCTATGGAATAGGCCAAGTATGTCCAATACAGGGTTTCTTGCCTGCTACTCTGGAACTGCCCACTATCAGATACTGGACTAAATGTGGCACTTGTCTGAACTGCTATGTATCTGAATGAGGTGGATTATACAAATAGAACATTTTGCCCTGAGAAAATAGACAGAAGGACAGATTTATAAAGGTATTTAGGGGCCTAAAAATGCTCATAGATGCTTAGTGGGATTCACAGAAGTACCTGACCATGGTAGGCACCTAATTCCCGTTAAACTCTTAGGCACTGTTGAAAAACTCAGTAGGCACATATCTGAATCTTTAAGTGCCTAAATGCATGGGTAAATGTGGCCTTGAGATTCTCCAACTCATTTTCTACAATACACAACAGTTATCAAATAGTTTCAGTTACCAACATAGAGAGGGCTTGAAACCACTGATGTGCAGATGTAAAGCTCTGTTGCTTCTCGCCAGCACACTGAATTAGCTGGCCCCTCCACCCTCCATCATCTCCTATTAGCCCAGATCTTCCCCGGGCTCTATTTTCCCTAATTTCATTAAGAATGTTGGCCTCATCCTTATTAATGATAACTGTTTACAGCCAGCAGTTGAATTATCCATTAATGCATGCCTGAAGTAATCAAAACTTATTGAAGGATGGGGTGGAAATTGTGCTATTAGTACAAATAATTTGGTTCCTGTGGTTTCAAAACACAGATTAAAAGATCAGATTACCAAGTGATTGAATTGAGCCGGAAGGCTCTGTATCTACTTCTACTTCCCTTCATTAGCAAATATTTGTTATACTCTAAACTTTATTCAGTAACAGAAAGCAAATATTTATACTACAGGCTCTTCAAAGCAGAGATCTTGTCTTCATACATGTTTGCCTACAGCATAGAGCTTGTTAAGATTTTTTGTGAAGAAACTCAAAAATAATCTTAACATTTTCAATTCAAATGTTTTGAAACAGTCCTGTTTCATTTTCTGGTTTTATTTTCTGAGAATTTTTTATCAAAGTAATTTTTTCTGTTTTATAAACCTAGAGCTTTTGGATTTTAGACTCCCTGAGAAGCAGAAGTAGAGTATCAGTCATTTTGCCTGAACTCCTGCGGCGGACATTAAAGAGGTTTCATGAAGAGGGGAAGATGGAGGGCAGAGGAAGATGGAACTCAAGACAGTCCTGTGGGAGCAGACACAGAATCAGGGGAGGGAACGGGTAGAACAAAAGAAATCCCAGCTGCGATATAGCTCTGTTACTAGAAAGGATCTACAATTCTTAATAATGATGCAGAAAAGTTCAATAAATATTTTCTGTTCTCTACTTGGAAGAAGCTAGTTGATGTTTTTACATCTTACATAGAATAAAAAGTATTTCATAATCAAACAGCAACCAGTAAAGTCAAACAGTTTAAAAACTGAGAACCAGGAACTTGTACCAAACTGTTTTAAAATAATTTGAAGAGGAGCTCTGAGGGATACTGATGTTGATTGCGAACAGAGCTGTGAAAACCCGGGAAGTTCCAGAGGTGTGGAAAAAGCTAATATTGTTTTAATATTTAAAAATGGTTAATAGCATGACATGGAGAACTGCAGGACAGTTAGCTGATTCAGCTGCAATCAGTACAGAATAAATGGACACTATTGAAATCAACACCAGTCTATGAGGTTTTATGGAACTTGGTCTTGTCCAACAAATATGAAAGTTATCTGATGGAACTACAAGTTTAACTGACAAAGTTAACATAGTTTACTTAGATTTCTCTGAGGCATTTGACTTGGTAACAGATGACACACTAATTAAAAATTAGCACTGTACAAAATCAATGCAACGCATATTAAATTGACTAAAACCTGGATGACTGCTATAGTTAAATAAATAATTGTAAAAAGGGAATCATCCTCCAGTGCATTTGATACTAGCTGGATGGACCCATTTTTGAAGTAACGCTATTCATTATTTTTATCAATTCTACGTAGAAAAATACGATGTTATTGCTGCTCGAGTTTGCAAATGACACAAAAATCTGGCACAGAAGTAAATAGTGACATGCCATTTCTGAAAAGCAATCTGAATTGCATAGAGATCTAAAACAGCATTTCAGTACAGACAAATGCAAGGTCATATGTCTAGGAACAAAGAATGTAGGTCACACTCAGTATTTGAGCAGGTAGTGACTCGGGAAAGGCTGTAGGGGTTTTGGCACACAACCATAAAATCCTACTAAGAACAAATGTGATCTTTAGAAATTAGCAGGGCAAATCAAGTAGAAGTAGCAAGGGGGTATCACCTCTGTAGACAGCACCAGTGAGACCATTATTGGACACTGGCCTCTAGGGCTATGAACCAGGGGTATAATTCCTAGTCTGTGTAAAAGCTAATGCAAATATCAATAGCAGCATAGCTACAGTAGCATGGACAGTGGCAATATGGCTCAGCTATGCTGAGTACCTACCAGTAAGATTTGCCCTGCTGGTGCTACTGCCTGTGCCATGGAGGCTACGCTGTTACTTACACTCATGCTATTTATACTCAGGCAGCTGGCAAAACTAGCCCGGAGTGAAATACAGAGGAAGGGGGCATAGAGACTGGCTTGGATGCCTGACTGATGGGACAAACATGGGGACCTCTCTCCACTTACGCTCCTTAGCTGCAAATGCTCTCCTGGAATTAGACACGTAAGCCAGCCCCACCCATGACGTAACAGATGAAACCCGAACTTTGGCTGTGTTTCATGAAAAACCAGGGCGGCAGTTTCCAGGATCACTGGTAGCCTGCAGTTGAGAGCCCTCACTTGAGTTACAAGAGTCTCCAGTTCAAATACTACTTTATTGGATTCAAACCAAACTGTTTATGGCTGATCAGGCTGATGCCTAAGGCCCATGAAAATATGAGCCCTAAGCCCTGCCTTTGGCAACTCCTATCAGCTAGCTAAGACAGCTTCTTACTCAGATTGTTGGTTCTCAGAACCCCTTCATAAACTCTCTCCAGGCAACGTATGAGGATCCACATCACCTAAGTCTGGAGCCCAGAATTCTACTAATGGGCAATTCTACTCAGAGGCATTTTGCCTAAATCCTTTTGTGGGTCTAGCTCTAATTTCTTTCTCAAATTAATTATTTCTACACAAACATGCTACATGCAAAACCCACTTACACAGGCTAAGTCCTTATCTTTGTCATAATGAATAAATCTTCTTATAAATTTCCTTTCTAATATCTATTTTCACATTTATGCAACATATATACCAAAATATAAATAATGAAAAACTGCCAAGAAGAAGGGGCAAGGCAACTCTAATCTCTTTTATGATAACAGAGAAAAAGATCTAGTAAGTAAATCCCTCTTTTCATACATGCATTAGCACATACGGATTTCATGTGCACTAATATATTTCTCTTTTCCTGCTTATTCAAGTTCATGTGTCCTCCAAAAGTGTGTTCTCAGCAATTTTGAAGCAATGATCATTCATGAATACATACATACATATATATAATTTTTCTTTATGTAAGGACAATGGCCTTCAACAAAGCAGACTTCAGCAAATTCAGAGAATGGGCAAGTAAAATCCCATGGGAAGAAAAGATAAGGGATAAAGGAGTTCAGAAGAACTGGCAGTCTCTAAAGCAGACAGTATTGAAGGCACAAATGCAAATAATTCCAATGTTAAAAAAGATTGAAAAAATAGTGAGAAACAAATATGGCTCCATTGGGATCTCTTTAATGATATGAAAATCAAATAGAAAGCCCAAAATAAGTAGAAAAAATGGTAAGGAAGACATGGGAACAAAATCAGAAAGACTAGGGTACAATATGAGTTACACATACAAAGGGTCATAAAAGGCAATAAGATTATATTTAAATACATTAGAAGGAGGGAAAAAATGATGGAAATGCTGTGCCCTCTACTTAGTCGGCAAGGATAGCTGATGACATCAAAAAGGTGAGGTGTTTAATGTCTATTTTCCTTCAGCCTTCACTGAAAAGGTTAATGGCAACCACATATTCAACACAATTAATGTTAACAAGAAGGGGGAAGGAAAACAAATCAAAACACAGAAAGAACAATTTAAAGAATGTTTAGATAAGTTAGATACAGTCAAATCAGCAGGGCCTGATGAAACTCATCCTCGGGTGACCTGGCTGAAGCAATCTCAGAACTGTTAGCAATCATCTTTGAGACCTGCAGGAGGATAGGAGAGGTACCTGAAGACTTGAGAAAAATAAACACACTCTAAAAGGGGGCACAATGAGGTGTCAGGGAATTATAGACCCCTGGGCCTAATTTTGATACCTGGAAATTACTAGAACAAAGTATTAAAGAATCCATTCATAAGGAGGTTTATAATAGCGTTGTAAGGAACAGCCAACAGTGATTTGTCAAGAAATCATGCCAACGTAACCCAATTTCATATTTAAATGGGGTGACTTGCCTCATGGACAGGGGAAACAACAGACGTATTGTATTATCTTGATTTTAATAAGGTTTTTGTCACAGCCTCACTTAACATTCTCATAAGCAAACTAGGGAAATGCAGTCTAGATGAAATCACAATAAGATAGGTACATAACTGGCTAAAAGCTCATACTCAGAGAATAGTTATCAATCATTTGCCATCAGTATGGGAGGGTTTATATACTGGGGTCCATAAGGATCCAGTTCTATGCATTATTGTCATTAACAATATGGATAATGGAGAGCATGCTTAGAAAATTCATAGATGGTATCAACCTGGAAGAGTTTGCAAGGACAGGACACTTTGGGTGAGAGGATTAGAATTCAAAATGACTTTAAAAAATTGGAAAATTGGTTTAAATTCAGTAAGGTGAAATTCAATGAAGAGTACTTCACTTAGGAAGGAAAAATCAAATACACAAATACAAAATGGGGAATAAGTGGCTAGGTGACAGTATTGTTGAAAATAATCTAGGAATTGTAGTGGCTCATAAACTGAATGTGAGAAAACAAGGCACTGAGGTTGCAAAATAAAAAAAAAGGCTTATGTAATTCTGGGGCATGTTAACAGGAGTGTCATATGAAAGATGAAAGAGACAATTGTCCAGCTGTACTCCGCATTGGTGAAGCCTCAGTTGGAGTACTGTGTCCAGTGCTGGGTGCCCCAATTTAGGAAAGATGTGGACAAACTGGACAGAGACCAGAGAACAACAAAAATGATTAAAGGTTTAGAAAACCTGACCTCTGAGGAAAAACTAAAAAAACCCAGGGCATATTTAGTCATGAGACAAAAAGGCTAAGGAGGAACCCAATAACAATCTTCAAACATGTTAAGTGCTGTAATAAACAGAGTGGTGATCAATTGTTCTTCATGTCCACTGAACATAGGACAAAAAAAATAATGGTCTTAATTTGCAGCAAGAGACATTTAGATTGGATATTAGAAAAACATTGTAATTATTGTATATGGACAGTTAAACTCTAGTATATGCTTCCAAGGGAGGCCATGGAATCCCCTCACTGGAAGTTTTAAAAACAGGTTAGACATGGATAGTCTAGGTTTATTTGGTTCTGTTTCAGTGCAAGAAACTGGACTTGATCACTTCTTAAGGTCCCATCCAGCCCTACATTTCTATGATTCTTGTATACTCCCTTTTATCATTGTATTTACAGTGAATAGATCTTAGAACCCAGAGTCACATTCAATAAACATAAATAAATATCATGTAATGGGGCTCCATGCTCATTCATGTGCTCATTTTGAAATGTGAAGGGAAAGAAAGGGAAGAAATGCATTAGTTCTGCAGGCAAAGGGAACAGGCGGAAGCTGAAGCACGTGCGTACAGTACATCGAATCAGTTTGGCACACTGCCCTGTCATTCCAGGCTCTGTATGGAAGGCAGACAAGTGCTATGGTGGTGATCTTTCTAGGTCCCTCTCTCTTTTCATCTGGGGTCTTCAAATGAAATTATTCAAAGTTTGATTCAGATATCCATGATGACAGAGTATGACAGGAGTCAGATGTGCCTGCACCCTGAAATGGTGACTGAGATTAACCATTCACCCTGGATATTTGCATGCAGGCAGCGGAATATGGAGGACATGGAGGAGAACAGATTTGAAAGCTGAAATATCCCTTTTGTGCACTCCTCCTTTTTCTCACGCATGGACTATTCACTAGGAAGCCAGCTGGTAGCCACATACTCAAACACAGTATATTCCCTGGGCATCAGGTGACTGTTAGCCCTTATGAATGAAAGACAGGGGAACTGTAACTTTAAGAGGCTCTGGCAAGAGCTGCTTGAAATCATTTTTATATTATACAGATGCTTATATTCCACAGTGCTGATGAGTTAGAACACAGACAGAAGCAGATCTCCATCAGGCTCCTTGGTCCTGAGTTGTCACTGAATACCACATGGGACCAAGAGTGAAACCAACTAAGAAAATCTCAAGAGTGAAAGAACAGAGCAATTGAAAGCTCCATTAAGAGCTGAAACTCCCTCAATATGTGAGACACAACTGGAGAAGGTTTAAACAGCACTTCACCCTCTCTGTGCAAGCAATAGGTGCCAGCAAAAAGGGAAGACAGTCAAAAAGATCACCCAGTTTCTGACAACAGCACTAAATGGATTTAATAGTTTTCAGTTACCTGAGGCAAAGGGGCTAACTGTGATACAGAAACTTGAGGATCACTGTACTCCACATAAAAACGAAACATTAAAGAGATTTTTATACAGAGTGCAAAAAGGAAAGATCTTGAGCAATCTAAGGCTTGAAGAGCCAATATTCGAACTTTGGGAGCTAACAATGCACTGTAACAAGGCCAGGCCTTGATGGCTCTAGAAGGGTGTTTGAGGGTAGATTTGTCAGCCAGAGAACGCTGAAGGTCCTGCTCCCAGCAGATAGAGGAGAAACAGCTGCCAGGCAGTCACGGATGCCTGGGCCCAGTTAAGGGCTGCCCCAGACCTTAAAAAAACACACAGCAGGGGGGGCGGGGGGGGGAAGAAGTGGAAGGAGGCTTGACTGGTTTCCGAATACAGGGAGGCTCCAAGTTAAAGCAGCTCCACCGAACAGCCTACCCAGCAGCTGCAACAGCAGTAGTGGGGGCTTACGACTCACCTTCTCCACCCCCCTCCACAATGAGGGGGCACACTCGTAGCCCTAACCGGCCTTCCCCATCAGAGGGGGCCTTGGCAATAAGAACCGCACCCAGGGATCTTCCTGGAGGAGAAGACCTGGAGCCAGGCACCACAGCACCCTGCCCACAGGGTGACCCACCAAGAGAGCGTCCGGTAAGGACAGTGAGCCCTGCACTACCTGCAGGGAGAGGAGAATTTACCTAAGGGATCGAAACATCCCAGGCCTACAACGCCAGGGATCCCGGACATTATGCAGCACGCGCTCAGGGAGTACTCGGCCATAGTACCTAATGAAAGACAGATTGAGACTGGAATGTAGGACAAAAAAAAAATCTTAAAGAGAAACTAATGGGAGACCCAAAACAATCAAAATTTGCCAAGCAACGGAAGTGATCCAATCCAGACTGAAGCAGGGACTGGTCATGACAGACAATCCAAAATGCTATGTTAAAAGAAACTAGAGGAAGGCCTTATGGCAAGCTACACAAGCCAAGACAAGGCTCTGTCCAGCCCAGGAAAACAAAACAAAAACTGCAATGGATTACCACACTTTGAAAGAGCTTGCCCAGGTTAGCATGGTGTGGCTAGGATGAATAAAGAAGTTTACAACATCATCACTACCTCAGAAGAATTCTTCATAAGAGCAATAGACAACTCTGAAGCAAAAAAGAAACAGACTGTTACCTGATACCAAATGGGACATTTGCTGATTTTAAGTTGAGCACAGTTGCACAAATCAACATGGTACAAGAAACAGAGATATTAACAGTAAATGAAAAGTCTCACACCAAAGAAGGTAGGTGAAGTCCTAGGTAGGATTTTGTTTAGGATTGAGATTTCTAACATGCTACAGAATCATATGTGATACATGAAGGTCATTTATTGATTGAAAAATCTAAAAGATGGGGCAGAGAAGTTTTACACTGACCTCAAGTGAACAGTTAAATTGAGGAAGCTATTGAGGCTTGTTGCATGTGCCAAAACACACTGGCCAAGTCAAGCAAATGGGCCAATGTGGGTGGCACAGGAAAAATTGGCCGCACAAATAGGCATAGGTTTGTTTACATTGGCAAGAAAAATCTATGTACTTGTTCCAGACTATTATTCTCAGTTCTATTACTAGAAAACACTACAGGTAAGCAACTTATTGTGCATATGAAATGTATTTCTGCTAGACATGGTATACCTAATACAGTAATTTCTGACAATGGAACTATAGTTTGGCAGCATGAGTTTATGAGGTTTGATCAGTTTTAGACATTTAAACATACTTTACATTATCTCCAACCCAATGAATTGATGGAAAACCATGTCAAAATAATAAAGCCCCTGTTGAAAAAAAGATGTGGCATCTGTGTCTGATCTGTATTTAGCACTGTTGTATTACAGCAGGGCACCAGTGAAGCATGGGTTATTACCTGCTGTGTTTACCAATAGGAGCTGAAAACAAGAGTAAGTCACTGTGGACTTACAGATGTATAAAAAAGACAGATAAGGTAAAATAAAACATCCAGTTTGATCTGGGGTCCAAGGAGCTACCATCACTCAAATACACCTGTGTATATCTATGATAGGAAACAGTGGTCACAAACAAGTGATGCCTGAAGATGTAGCCCCGGCGTCCTATAAGGCTGTCACTCCAGGTGAATACATAGTGAGGAGGAACAGGTGACGTCTCCTGATCTCAGAAGAGAAGGAGATGAGGGGCCCTGAGTCAGTCATCTCGTTTGAGAGAGGGTCTAAGAGAGGAGATAACCACAGTAGGTTGTATCACCTCTGTAATGATCTTAGAGTTCAATAAACAACAAAGCAGTGAATGAGAAACAAATCAATCTTTAATTAAAAACTAACTAGAGAGTTTCTGTGGTGAACTGCTGTATACAGCTACAGTGTATTCTGCATCCCTGATTCCAGGGCATGTCTCCATATTCCTAAATTCATAATACTGTCCCTTATGAGGGAGCTCCTCTAAATTATAAACTTGCACAAATATTTCTCTGCATCCTGACTCTTAAAAACAAAACATTTAGCTCTTAAATATGTACATAAAAACAGAAAAATAGATAACACATACAGTAAATTCTCACCCCATCCAGTAAATTTCCGTAAATGTAACATGTCAACTATATAGAAAAGAGAGATTACCAGCTCATCTTCCACTTACTTTCCTCAAATACCCTTTCCCCAAAGAGGTTAGCAAATCTCTACATATCTTTCCCTTTCTGATCTTCTCAATATCAGCCTTTCAGTAGGGTCTGAGTTGTTTTCCTCTTGTCTGCTAGTTTCTCTTTTGTCCATTGATGATAAAAAAAAAAAAAATCAGTGAGTTGGTATGTGCTAAAGTCCACATATATCGTCAGTGTTTTGGAACTTTCTATGATTCCACTTAGATCCCTTCCATTATGCTAAAATGTATCCCTTTGTTCTGCCTCGACTATATAAGACCTTAGATACTGGTATTCTTTAACGGTATCTTGTTGAGCCCCAAGGATTAGAGGTGTGATTCCTCAGACACAGTCTCACCATCCTAGACTAAGGCTGTGTTCACACGGCACTTTTGTTTCGAAACAACCTCGTTGTTTCGAAACAAAAAAAACCATGTTCACACGACGCACAGTTGTTTCAAAACAAGGG
>ML682043.1:236289-264759 GCA_007922195.1 Podocnemis expansa
GGGGGCAGCTCTGGCGGGGGGGCTGAGCCACCCCGCAGCGGCTCACCCGCTGCTGGTGCCTGCAGCCCCCTTTCTGGGGCTGCAGGGTGAGCCAGCAGCGGCTCACCCCCAGGGGTAACGAAATAGCATGTTCACACAGTGAACTTGCTATTTCGTTTCCCGCTTTTTTTCTTATTTCGAATTAACATTTTGTTAATTCGAAATAAGATATTTCGAAATAAGGTGTTGTTTCGACACAAGTTGTTTCGACACAACTTGTTTCGAAATAACCCTGTGCATGTGAACACAGCCTAAGAGACGATCAACCACTTCAGTCCAGCGGTACAATGGAACTTACTACAGATGGTCTCACATGTTCTATGTAGACCAGTGATTCTCAACCACTCTGTTGAGAAGCAGAAGCGTGTTGCGAGGAGCAGGGGAGTGTGTTGTTGGGAGCCATATGGAGTTGGAGCTTGGTAGCAGTTTCCCACAGTGGGATTTTGTTTCTTTGCAGGCACGGTGTGTGTGTGCCAGTGGTATAGGGACATCTTTCAGTGACCAGACGATTGTGTCACACATGGTTGCACAGACCACCAACTGTGTTCCAACACAAAAAGCTTGAGAACCCCTATTGTAGACTAAGCTTTGTCAGGAGCTAGTCTGAATCTGTAGAATGAACTCCCTCAAGAACTAGGGACCATCCCAAACATAACCACCATCTTGTTTCATTTATATCCATCTTTGGTGTTACTTTTAAAGCAAAAGAGAAAGTATTTTCACAAAAAAGTGTGAGTTTTAGATTGTCCATGTCCCTGACCCTGCTGTCTTGTGATGACATTACCACAATCCACATCACAAAGGGCATAATCCAGTCTTTTTCCCTCTACCCTGTGCACTGAGAGAGTCTTTTTCTAAAGTGAATAGCAACTCTAGGCCACATCTATAGTCCCAATGGGTATACAGTCCAGGATGAAAGAAAGCCATGAATGCATAGTCTGGGTTGCTATGTATTCACTTCAAGGCATCCTGTTTCAAAGTTTGATTAGTTTAGACTTTTGCCTGGAGGTGAAACAGTTAGGCATTCAACATTTGTGCCTTCAGAGTATATATCACATTCCTGCATATTATATATGCATTCCTGCATCTCAAACATGCTGTTTCTCCTACATATATTACAGAAGTTTTGCCAGGAACAGGTGTTAACACAAGCATTTAATTGACTCGCTCTTACTGTCCAATGTACAATATTTCTATTTTTTTTTCCAGACAACGTAGAACTGGTGAAAGGTACCAGAATCACAGCTTCAGAAAATGAAGTCCTCAATTTATGATCTGAAAAGATACAGCACAGGCAACAGGAAATGTTTCTCTAACACACACCACATACCAATGTGTTGTTTCTTGGAGGGAACAGTGCTAGGCATGAGACAGGAGTTCAGCCTCTATGGCCTTCTCTGTGATTGCTCCTTGCTAGGACTGCAGATAAAACACCAATCAGTGTGTTGTAACAGCTTTTTTTTTTTTTTTACATGGATACTCATCCATTAGTAAATACAGTGGAACCCCTGAGTTATAAATACCAGATTTACAAACTAATCAGTCAATCACATGCCTCATTTGAAACCAGAAGTACACAGTTAGCAGAACAATATTGTGTTAAACATAAATAAAGGGAAAGCAGCATTTTTCTTCTGCACAGTAGTGTTTCAAAGAAGTATTAAGTCAATGTTCAGCTGCACACCTTTAAAAGAACAGCCATAAAATTTTACTCAGAGTTATGAACAAAGTCCATTCCCCAGGCATTTGCAACTCTGAGGTTCTACTGTTGAAAAGAGACTTCAAAGACTCAAGAACAATCAAACGTCAATGGTCATCAACTTTTAAGCATTGCCAACAAAGCAATGAAATGATGGGCAAGAAGTAAACGGCTGAGAGACTTATCAGTTCCCTGATCCAGCCAGCCTCCTATTCCTTTTTTTAAAATATCTTTTCCTCAACCTTTCTTTAAAGAAAGATGATTCAGGTGGATATTGGCCAGCAGGATTACAGCATTTTCAGGACATAAATCATTTCCTTTCTGTCTACGTGTGCAAGGGGAGAGGGATGAGAGAATGATTGAGACAGAAAGAGACTAAAATACAAACAGCAGCTGTGTATAAAATATACAAATTATACAATTTTATGCAATTGTTATTCAAAATACATCTCAGATTTTCCAGTTGGTCAATGTAAGCAATTGTGGTTGGTGGGTCTGACAGTGATGGGAGCCATGCTGGGAGGATGAAGCCATTTATTGGAGGTGGAGTATGCGGCCATTCAGGACAGGAATTTCCATTGCTAAGGCTTAATCAACTGATTTTTGATAAATTTTCTATTTTACAGCCATAGCAGTGGAAGCAAATGACCCAGGATTTCAGTTACCAATGGTTCGTGGTCCAGAGGGGCAGATCAAGTGATGTACTGCAGATCCTGGGTCTGGTTCTATTCAATATCTTCATCAATGATTTGGATAATGGCATAGAGAGTATACTTATAAAGTTTACAGAAGATACCAAACTGGGAGGGGTTGCAAGTGCTTTGGAGGACAGGATCACAATTCAGAATGAACTGGACAAACTGGAGAAACAGCCTGAAGTACATAGATGAAATTCAATATGAACAAATGCAAATTACTGCACTTGGGAAGGAACAGTCAGTTGCAGGCATACAAAATGGTAAATCACTGCCTAGGAAAGAATCCTGTGGAAAGGGATCTTGGGGGACCTAGTGAATCACAAGCTAAACACGAGCCAGCAATGTAACACTGTTGCAGAAAAAAAGCAAACATCATTCTGGGAGGTATTAGCAGGAGTATTGTAAGCAAGAAGCAAGATCTGATTTTTTTTTTTTAACTCCACATTGATTAGGCCTCAGCTGAAGTACTCTGTCTAGTTCCAGGCACTACATTTCAGAAAATATGTGGATAAACTGGAGAAAGTCCAGAGAAGAGCAACAACAATGACTAAAGGTCTGGAAACATGACCTGTGAGGGAATTACTGAAAAAAATTGAATTTGTTTAGTCCGGAGAAGACTGATGGGGGACCATGACCAACAGCTTCCAAGTACCTGAAAGGTTGTTCTAAAAAGGGAGAAAAATTGGTCTCTTTAACCTCTTAGGATAGGACAAGAAACAATGGGTTTAAACTCCAGCATGGGCTAAGCACTGGAATAAAATGAGGAGGGAGGTTGTGGAATCTCCATCCCTGGAGATTTTTAAGAGCAGGTGAGACCTGTCAGGGATGGTCTAGCTAATGCTTATTCTTAAAAGCCATAAGATTTCTGAGGTCCCAGAACAGCAGTCTGCTTGGGTATGTCTACACTTACAATTTAGATTGAATGAAGGAGGCTTAATTCAAACGTAATTAGTGCATGTTCACACTAGCTTTCATTAGTTCGAACTAAGGAGCTCAAATCTGTGGGTATCATTTGTCTGGAAATGGAGAAATTGCTCCAGTAGGAGACTCTGTTATGTGAACCCAAATCAAATCAAATCATAGGGCTGGAAAGGACCTCGTGAGATCATCGAGTCCAACCCCCTGGAAATTGAACCCAGGACCTTCTGCATGTTAAGCAGAGGTGCTAGCCACAGCTCCCTTAGTTCAACTAAGGAAAGCCTAGTTCAAGCTTATAAAACCTCCCTTAATTTCAACCTAAGGGTCAGTTCGAACTCATGAGATAGAAATAAACCAATGGAGCCATGTTAATTTGAACTAACCATTAGTTTGAATTAAGGTGCTTCAACCTTCCTCCCAGGGTTCATGGCACCCTGGAAGGATGCACGTGCTAGCCAGCACCTGGAGCGAGCATCCCCAAAGGTGTCCACCCCACCCCACCAAGCTGGCTGTGCGATGGGGCACCAGTCCCCTGGCCAGACGGGGGGGTGGGGACTCCGGCACCCAGCTCTGCAGAGCCAGCTGGGGGCAGGGAAGGACCATCACATCCAGCTCTGCAGCACTGGCCAGGCAGACGGAGGGACACCTGCACCCATCTCCAGCTGTGCTGGCTGGGTGCAGGGAAGGGACCCCCATGCCTGGCTCCAGCCCCGCTGCCTGGGCAGGGGGAGGGACCTCTGCACCCAGCTGGAGCCGCACTGCCAGGGTGCAGGAAGGGACCCCACACCCAGCTCCAGCCCCACTGGCTGGGCACAATGAACACAGCCCTGCGCCTGGCTTGAGCCTCCCTGCCCAGGCATGTTTGCCAGGCGTGGAGAACACAGCTTGAGCCCAGCAGGGGGCAGGGGCTTGCTTGCCTGGCAGCGGGGCTGGAGCCAGATGCAGGGTTGTGTTCCTTGTGCCCAGCCAGCGGGGCTGGAGCTGGGTGCGGAGTCCCTCCCTGTGCCCAGGCAGGGATGGGGTGTCTTTCCCACACCCATGCAGTGCAGCTCCAGCCAGGCACAGAGGTCCGTCCCCCCAGGCAGCAGGGCTGGAGCTGGGCACGGGGGTGCCTTTTCCACACGCAGGCAGCACAGGTCAAGCTGGGCGCTGGGGTCCTTTCCCACACCTGGCCAGTGGGTTTGGAGCCGGGCAGGGGATGCCTTCTCCCCGACCCGACTCAGGTTGGGGATGCCTTCCCCACCATCTGGCTCTGAGTGGTGGCATGGCCCTTCTTCGGTACCATATTGCCACAGTTCCCATGGTGCCCTTCTCCTAATTCGAACCAGCACATCCTGTCCATGGACGTGCTAGTTCACACTGGTTTTCCTAGTGGGGCCACGTTAGTTCGAATTACCTTAATTTCAACTAATTATTTGTTCACTTTAATTAGTCCAAATTAAGGTGATTCGAACTAACCTTCTAAGTGTAGACGTAGCCCTTGAAATGAAATATACTGCCTGAGCTCTGACAGCTAAGTTAGTACTGTCTATCATCGGACATGAGAAGCAATATTCTATAGTAGTTAGAGAAGTGACTGTGACCTAATGCCTGCACCATACACTTGGCTCTGCCACTGATGTGCTGTGTAGCTTTGGACAAGTAGCTTCATTTGCCTGTGTTGGTTCCTCAACCTGTAATACGGTCAGGGTCCCTTTCAGAAATTTACTGGAATTGTGTCCCACCAACGCCACCCAGCAGATGTCAAGTGGAATATTAATTTGGTCCTGGTGAAATATGACATTGCAAAACTACTCCATAATGTAGTATTAAATAATCAGTGTTACTCCCAGGGCTGGATCTAAACAGGTAGCTTTTATGAGCCAATATCAGCACTGCCCCAACTCAGCAAAATGGTTAAGAAGGTACTTGACTTTATTCAGATTTGACTTCAAGTGAAACTTCAGCAGATGTTTACACCTAAGCATGTGCGTTGGTACTTTGCTGAATCAGAGCTTAAATCAGCCCCAGCCCTAATTGCTCCACTCTAGCCTGCTCCTTTTAATAAAACCCTTTTTGTTGGGTTGGTTACTGTAATTTTTAATTTTAATTCTATGTAATTTATGAATAAACCATTTTGGTTCTTACTGTGTCCTTTTTTCTTCCTCTTTCCTTTCTATATTACTTTATTTTTCATACTGTATCTTGATGTACCTCTTTGTCCATTTTTCTGCATCCATCTTCCCTTATTTTTATTGATATAAAATGATCAATAATTGTTCCTTCTCTCACCCCCCTGGTCCCTGGACCCTCTTCCAAATCTCCCCCTTCCTCCACCTCTGGATACCGTATCCAATCTCCCTCCTACTCCTAAAAAATAATGGTATATGGTGGGAAAGGATCTTGGAAGAATCTTTTGGGAGGGGAAGATGAGTTCTGTAGGGAGAGAACATTTGAAAGGGGTCATTAGAGGTGGTGGGCTACCAGGAAGGAGATTAAAAGCCTGGGTGAGCCAGTGAATGGGGAAAGCTTCTCAGACTAACACCAACAGCAGAGGAGCAGCAAAAAGTTAAGATAGGAGGGATTGCAGCTGGGAGTGGGGAACAGAAGTGGTCAGTGAAAGGGAAGAGGTGGCTAAAGTAGGATGCAGAGCTATCCCACTGACCATACTCAGACGCATAGGTAAGTTTACACTGCAGGGTCTCTGAGTTTGGGTTCCAGCCCAAGCCTGAATGTTTACCCTGCAGTTTGTAGCCCCACAGCCCAACCATTGTGAGCCTGAGGCAGCTGACCATGCTATGAGACAAGGCGCCATGGGCTTTTTATGAGTATGTATGGACTTTAAGGCCAGAAAGGATCATTATAATCATCTAGTCTGACCTGCACTCTGCTGGTAACAGAATCTCAACACAATATTGTGATCTGTGGGAAGAAAACTGCAGCATTGGTTTTTGTTAATGCTCCATCCTGCTTTTCACTGTAAGGCTTGCCATGTGGCAGAATGCTCCATGGGGACAGCCATATGCTGTCTAATGATCCCTGAATGGGGCTAATCACTCTTGTCTTCCTGTGTAAAACGCTACAAAGATTAAAGGCAACGTAGGAGGGCAAAGTTATTATCAATTAATATTCACTACAGAAAACTTCCTGGGCCAGCAAGGCTGCATTTGTTTGCAGAGGATGTCACAGGAGTGATATTTCCAGCATGAGACTCTCAGCCAATACAACCAACAGTATTTCAAAAAGTGCCAGTTGCTCTAACACCCAGCATAATGTTCTATCCTCTTGGTTTCACTGCAACAATATTAACTCTTCTTGGGTGAAATAAATTTTCACTGGATAATAATGTTCCCTATCTAGAACATGTAGGAAGGAAGTAAAATGTTTTCTCAACAATTACACTTTGATGCTGACAAGTTCCAGAGGGCTAGCCGTATTGGTCTAGGTCAGCAAAACAAACAAGGAATCCTGTGGCACTTTTAAAGACTAACAAATTTATTTATAACATGAGCTTTCTTGGGAGAAAAATCCCACTTTGCCAGACAAAGTGGGGTTTTCTCCCACAAAAGCTCATAAGACAAATAAATTTGTTACTCTTTAAAAGTGCCACAGGATTCCTTGTTTACTTTGATGCTGACTATCTCCTCCCACTGTTCCTATAGACACCTGTTATCTACTCCATAACCTGCATAGGACCATAGGAATTCCCATATTTATTCACACCAGCTGCCTGTTTAGCTTAGGATTCCCTCTCTGACAGTAGCCAGTAATAGATGCTTCAAAGGAAAGTGAGAAACTTCCATAGTGGACAATTAAGGAATAACTTTCACAGGGAAAGTTTCTTCCTAACCCCATTAGTCCATAATTGGCTTATGCCTCACAGCAAGAGGATTTATGAAAATCAGATTTATAATGCTTATGACCTTAATGATATTCAAGCTACATGTCTCTATGTAATTAGACATATCAGTCAGGCTCCTGCAACATTTTAAAGGTCTGCATGGACTCCTGCAAATGTTGCTTTTCATTCTATGAAAGTTCATCCCTGAAGGGTTGCAGTTCTCCACTTGCTACAAGCTCCCCCACTTCTCTTTCCAGATGAAAATAAATCTGGGGTCTATCTGTCTGCACTCATGCTCAACAGAACCAGTCTATGTGGTGGTTTTCAGCAAAACAGGCTAGAGATCTATCAGTGTAACAGCTCTAGTCCTAGGCTGGAATTGTATCCCTCTCAGTCCTGGCTTGATTTCAGTGGGAAAAATCCATAGTGGACCTGAATCCAACACCTTTCTCCTGCTAAGCAGCATTTTACTCTGCAGTTAATACCATTTAGTCTACTATCAAAGTAGGGTACTACTTATTGCAAGTATGGGTGGCAGAAACAAGCTTAGAGGTGGGGGAGCAGGGAGGCCTAAGCACTATTCAGCTCTTGAAACCATTTGTTTAAAGTATACTGAGCAGATTTTATGTGCTGAAGTCTTTTTACCATATACCTTTACATGCATAAAAACTGTATGTGCTGATTTACATTTACAAGCATAAAAAATGTATGTGCTGTCTGTGTGATTAAAACATATACATGAATAACACTGTACATGACAGTAAGATTTCAGTGTGTAACTTCTTAATCACCAAAACATTAATGTGCTAAATCATTCCTGATTCTCTGTGCCCCCTGGCAGAGGACTCCCATCCAAAAGAAAATATAAGATCCCACATTTGCACTCAGGGGATCTTTTTTCTAAGCCTCCTATTCTTTGACATTTTACGTATAGAGTCTTTTCCTGTTTTTCGGTGGCTGTGTTATATGAATTTTTTTCCTGTTCTGGCCTTAATAAACAAGGGGCAGATTACGGAAGAAGCTCTGGAAAGTCTCTGTTAACACATTTCTATAACCAACACAAGAGCTCAGACGTCGGGGAAAAGAATAGAATGTGTGTTTAAATCTTGGAAATGACTAAATAATCCCCTGGATTAATAAATACATCCGCTAGCAAAGTAATGACATCTAATGATCAATGTCTCTTGAATGGCAAATCTCGTCACTAGCCTTCCACTTGCATCTTTGCCTACACTTAATGGAATGATCTATGAACTCCCTGCGTCCAAAGGACTATGCAGGGCCAGCATGAAAACCTAGGTGCAAAGGAGAAAAGGAATAAATGAAAGTGGAAAATCTTACAGGGAGTGAAATATAAGTGAGCATTTTCACAGCTCTATCCCTTCCTGCTGGCTCACTCAGCAGCTCTGAAGTCGGATGAGTTTGTGGACGAAGAAGTGGAGGATGGCAATCTAACTGATGGATTGTGAGGGCCCAGGAATAGCAAGGTCGTAAGCAGCTTAATAGGTCTGAGATAGCCAGGAACAGCAGATGTATGAGAGCAAAAGCATATAGCACAATGACCAATCTAATCATCATTAAAATCTGCACAACACACTGTGCTTCCAGCTACAACCACTGGTACCTTCTCAATGCATGCAGCAAGGGAAAACAGTCTCATTACCTGACAGTAACCAGGGTAACCTTCCCACCAGACAGCATGGCTTTTCAAATAAAATTGAAAAATTTACTTTTTTTCCTTTTTGTGAAGGTGATCTTTCTACATAGTCTGGAACATAAAAACACCTGGGGTCACACTCCAGTGAGCCCCAGTCACTCACCTGCCTGCCAACTCTGCGGCAATACGCGTTCCATCTCCAGGACAACGGTGTGACTTTTGGAGGCTCCATGCCTCATTTAGCCCTGGTAATGGCCTAATTGGGTTGGAAAAATGCAGGAGCAGGAGCGTGATTTTAAAAAAAACACCTTTGCTGTGCTTATTTAAGCCATCGGAAAAAAGAAAAGAAAAGAACATTTCCTACTTCAATTAGCCATTTATTCATCTATCTCCATTTATAAGTATGCTGATTCTGGTGCTGTCGTTGGCAGGGCTAACACCATAAACTAGTGAGCCTGGGGAAAGAGGCAAAGCTACGAAAACTTTCATGTATGTTTCATTTCCTATAATGACTTCTACAGTACACCCCCCCCGCCCACTTACAGGTTCTCACTCCGCCCCTGAATGGTTCTCAGCAGCTACAGAGTTAATAAATGATTTCATTAGATGTGTGGGAGGACTAAGGGGAATTATAATAACAGAAGTTACTTCCATTCAGGACACAGATCCATTTTGCCATTTCATGTAATAAACTGGAAGTTCCTCTGGTTCTACACCATAATTGCACACTCCATTCTCTCCCAAAAGCACACCTCCCCAAGTTCAGATATTTTGTGCTGGTTATTCAAATACTTCAAAGGAGGCACTGTATTGTCCTCAACAGAATTCCTTCCCCAATCTGTCCTTTTGTCTTCAATTCCAGAAATGAAGAAAGTACACACATATATAAATTTAAGAAAGGGGGTGGGAGGAAAAAAAGAGACAGTCTATTTCTAAACATCAAAGGAGGGAGAGCTCAGCATACTCAACATATATCTGGATGCAAAACTGATAGTGGGGCAGGCTGGTTGAATAAGAGTCATTTTTATACAAACTCCTCCTTCCTCACACCTCGCCCCACTCCCCAAAAGCCTCCCAATAGATAAGTAGTCATGCTGGCATTCACAATCTGCTCCTGGTGAATGGGAAAAGCTCAGCTAACCATACTTTTAACTCTATTTGAGCCTTTGATGCCAACCATCACAGAGTTCTGGTGACTTTTTCTTAATTTTTGGAATCCTTTTGAAAGGCCTTACTGTTTTTTGACCATTCTTTCAGAATTGAGATCCCAGACCACTGTTTTGGGGAACTGCTTATCTTTCTGGAGAGTTCTCTGGTGTGAGGTTCTGTCTCCCTTCATACTCAGTGACAGATAGCTTAACGAGAGGTGCCTATGTGTGCATGGCACAGAAGTAGCCAAAAATGCTTTTTTCCACTTCCAGCTGAGTCCATTTCCTCTTGGTTAAGGATTCTTTGAAATCAGGGGTGGACAAAATTAGTTCACTGCTAAGTGCCAGTAATTTTCCTTCTGGTTGCCAGCAGGTGCTCCTCCTTTACATTTCTGCAGTGGAGCTAGGCAAAAGGCTATTAAAACCAGTTGCAATTGTGACCAGAAACAGATTTGTCAAGACCTGTTTTAAATCATTTTAATGTAAATCTAACTAGGATGTTCTTAAATATGAGATAAGAATACCTACATGTACCTTCCCACTAAAAGAACAAAAAGGATGAATGAAAGCTGAATTAGTTATTTTGGTGCTTCTGTGTGTATAGACCAGGCATTATTCAATTAAACTATCCTCTTGGATGCTGTTCTTTGTCCACTCTAATTTAAAACTACCAAGCATTAGTCTCCCATCATTTCCTTTGGGAGACTGCTAATGAGGTTTGGTAAATTTCACCAATGGAAATTCTTTACTGATGTCTTTTTGCTACTTGTCATCCAATGGTTCTGAGTTATACTTTTTGACAGCCCACAAACAACCTCTTTTCTGCCTTGGTGTTTACACCTTTCTAATCCCCATAGACAGTTATGATATCTTCCTTTGATTGTCATTTGGCCAGACTAGATATATTTAATATTTGGTTTCCCAAAGCCCCAAAGAACAAATAAAATTATGTGCTGTCTTCCTGGAGTAAAGAAAATGGGAGGCGATGCTCCTCATTGGTTATGACATATAATGACAGGAACAACATAACTTCAGGTGATAATTCACAGACAACTGAAAACTTGAGAGAGCTCAGAAGGGAGCTAAAGGAGAGGGGAAAAAAAGTTACTAGCCTTTTGTAGCTGTTGTTCTTCAAGTTGTATCACATGCAAAGTCACTGGAAGCTTTTTTCCCTAGTGGTATCTATAGTGTCAGCTCTACTGCCCCCTGCAGTCACTCCATCATGGTGCTGTATAGAGGACCCTCCTGATTCTGTGCCTCTTCAGCTCCTTCTTACCAGCTCACTCTGACAAGGGGAAAGTCAGTCTTGAACTGAACATGAGCAACACATCCTTAAGAACAGTTATAGAAGGTTAATAAGCATCCTTTCTTCTTGGAGAGCTTGCTCATATCAGTTCCAAGCAGGTGACTCCTAAGCCAGACACCAGGAAGTGTGCTCAGAGCTCAAAGCTCCACAGATTGAAGTATTGCTATGCCAAAAGCAGCATCTTCTCTGGCCTGCTGTGCAACAGTCTAGTGAAGACAAAGGTATGGATTGATGACCACATTGCTGCCTGCTCTACATATGTCCTGAACTGGAATCTGGGCCAGGAAGGCTGTGAAGGACACTTGTACTTTGGTTGAAAGGGCCATAAACTACCAGGCAGATCCCTCTGTCAAGTTGTAACAGGACCTGATGCATGAGCTGATCCATTAAGAGATTCCTCAAAGGAAACAGGAAGCCCTTTCATTCTGTCTGTTACTGCCACAAAAGCTGTGTTGTCTTCCAGAATGGTTTGATTCTTTTGATGTAAAATGCCCAGGTGCACCAAACACCCAGTGAATGCAGTCTACATTCTCAGCTGTTAGCATTTGGTTTTGGGTAGAAGACCAGGAGGAAGTTCTGGTTTGCACAGAACTGGGAAACCACCTTCAGATGGAAAGTTGGGTGAGCTAAGTTGTACATGGTCCTTAAAGAAAGTTGTATAAGGAGTTTCTCTGACATAAGCATCCTCCTGGCCAAAGTTATGGCCACTATGAAAGCCACCTTCCAGGAAAGATAGAATAGTGAGCATGTCCCCAGAAGTTCAAACAGTGATTCCATCAGTTTTGACAGCATGAGGTTGAGATCTTATTGTGGGATTGGCTGCTGCACAGGGAGACATTGGTGTCCAGACCCTTCAGAAAACACCCAATCAAAGGGTTAAAAAAAGACCGAGTGGCCTGCTTCCCATGGTGAAATGCTAACTGATGACACATATGGTTCCTGATGTTTTCGATGTAGTAAATAGTTCAGGATTGTCAAAAATGACACCAGTGTGGGCAGTATGTCCACCAGGGTAGCCCAAACAGAAAATCTTTTCCACTTTGCTAAGTGACCCTTGTTGATGGTTTTCTTCTGCCCAGAAGGACTTTAACTGATTCTGAGCACACTAGCTCCATAGGGTTCAGCCATGGAGTTTCTATACCATGAGGTATTAAGACTCCAGATTGGGATGTCAGAAGATACCATTCTCCAGTCCAGGAGAAGAGGTAGGACAGAGTGATTGGTCATGTACCAGTGCCGTTGTAGCCATGCAGGAGCTATCAGAATCACTGCAGACTTTTCCTCTCTGATCTTCAGCAGGACCTTGCAGATGAGCGGGGTAGGTGGGAAGGTGTAGGACAGCTGACCCACTCATAGGATGAGAAAAGTGTCTCCGATGGATCTCAGACTATGATTCAGGAAGAAACAGAACTGCAGGCACCTGTTGACTCTCATGGGTGATAAGGCCACTTGGGGGTCTCCCCACCAAGTGGATCAACAAATCATGGCTGAGGAATGATCTACTGAAGCTGTCAACCCTGGATTCTGAACTCCAGGCAGGTAGAATGCATCTAGGTGTATCAGCTAAATGATGCAGAAGTTCTATAGCCGGAGGACCTCCCAGCACAAGGGAGAGTAATGTGTGCCACCTTGTCTGTTTATATCAAACATCACAGTCATATTGCCGTTAGGACCAATATTATCTTGCTCTTCAGGTAACCTTGAAAGGTTTGACAAGCCAAATGTACTGCCCTTACCTTTCTCATGTTCCTGTAGAGTGAGAGTTCTGCATAGAATCAAAAACCCTGGGTTCTGGATTTGCCGAGGTGAACTACCCCATCCTATTACCAGAGCATACATCACCAGACATAGTGAGGGATGAGGTGCTGAGAAGGGTACTCCTGCACTTACATTGTGTGGGCTGCATCACCAGTCTAGGACCTCCAACACTGAAAGGTAGAGCAAGACTACTTTATCTATGTTGTTTCAAGCTGGATGTAAACTGAAGCTAGCCACAGTTGTAAGGGTCTAAGGCATAGGCCTGTTGGACAAAGTAAGTGCATGCCGCCTTATGCCCAAACAACTTTAAGCAATTCCGAGACATGGTCATGAGATGCGTTAGATCCTCTATGATGCTACAAAGGGTCAGAAAACAAACCTCTGGAAGGGATGTCCAGGCCTGAGTTGATTATAGCATTGCCCACAAAGAATTCTATCCTCTACGCAGGTGTAAGAATTGATTTTTGTTTATTGACCAGAAGACCCCGTTTGTCAAAGATAGATCTTACAAGGCTCACATCCACATCACCCTGTGCTCTGGTTCCAAAGGGATAGCCATGTTAGTGTAGTCCAGCAAAACAAATGAGAAGTCTTATTTTTTAAAAATGCCACCAAATTTATTTATAACATGAGCTTTCATGAGAGAGAATCCCACTTTGTCAGATGCTTACGTCCCTTGACCAACAAGTCATCGAGTTAGGGATACACTCAGGGGTGTCGCTGGTGCCAGGCTTACAGGGCTTGAGCCCCATGTCCCACGCCAGAGCCCTGGGTCTACAGTGGCAGTGGGTGCAGCGGCAGCACACTTACAGCACTTTAGCCCTGAGTCTCAGCACCCAAGCCCTGGGGTTTCTTCCTGGGCCAGGGGCGCTCCTGGATACACTTGAAATTTCCTCTTCAGAAATGCAGTGATTACTGACATACATTTGTTGAATATACAAGGGGAGGAGGCTGAAGATAGTCTGAAGGACAGGATCATGAACTTGTAATTGGTCTGACTGACTACAAACAAGAGGAGTCGTCTGTAGTCTGAGAAAATGGACACATGAAAACATGCACCTTTTAAGTCAATGGTGGCATATCAATTGCCCAGATCCAGAGAGGGGATGATGGAAGCAAGGCAGATCATGAAGAATCTCAGCTTCTTCATAAATCCATCGAGATTTCTCATTCTGAGAACAGAACGAAGGCCACCCATTGCCTCTTCCACCACTCCTCCTCTTAAGAAAACTTGCACATCCTGCTGAAGAAGTTGCTCCAGAGACAAGTCCCTATAGACCAGGGGTCTCAAACTCAAATCATCAGGAGGGCCGCATGAGAACCAGTATGTTAGCCTGACGGCTGCACCACTGAAACGTTTTCATACTATGATATTGCAAATATCAATAATGATAGCGTCGTTGCGGGCCGCAGGAGATGGCTTTAGGGGCTGCATGTGGCCCGCGGGCCGTGTGTTTGAGACCCCTGCTATAGAGGGACAGGAAGAGCGGGGTATAGGAATGAGGAATATATGAAATCTGGAATGAGTATCCCAGCCTCACTGTGTGTGGAACACATTGGTCTGAGGCAATCTGGGACCATGCATGGTAGAATTGAGACAGTTGCTCTGAAAATAAAAGGGTGGTGTATCTAATGTACTGATTAGTGCATCATTGTTAGGCACATCCTCAAAAGTTTTGCTTGGTCCCTGATGACTGCTTCACTTGTTCAGAGCCCTGCCTAGTGGAGCGTTGTGGAGGTATCCTGTTATCTGGCTGGCATCCTGTCTAGGCTGACCTTAATAAAACCTGGGCATGGGCTGCAGCTTAGAATGCCTCCTCTGGGGCACTGGAATATACAAGTACAGGGACTTTAGTCTGGTTTGGGAGTCCTTTAATATATGTAGATTAGAGTTAGTCTGTGATCAGGAGAGGGCTGGTCCCTCAAAGGGAAGGTCCAGTATTGTTCACTGTACTTCAAAAGGGAGGTCCGATTCCTGAGGCTATTAGTTTCTTCTCATTGCTATACCCAAAGACATTGTCTGAGCTGCTGCATCTGCTACATTACAGGTTGCTTGCAGTAAGGTCTTTGCTGTTGTCTTGCCCTCTTTTACCAATGCAGCAAATTTAGTCTTGGAGTTCGGTGGTACTGACTGCGAATTTTGCCATGGATTGCCAGGAACTGAAGGCATAGGTTTGCTATATGAAGTTGGAGCTCCCAGTAGAATATATCTTTCTACCAAACAGGTCAACATATTATGGAGTGCATAGCAGGCAGCTATACCCATGGGAATATTTTCCTCATTTAAGTCTAACCTGCCATAAAGGCATCACCAGCAAACTTTTAATCCACCAATTGCACATTCAACAGTCATTTGGCACTTGCTTAACCTTTTAGTGAAGGTCTCCTTGCTGCTATCCAGGTTGCCCACATAGGTCTTCATGAGCCATGGCAGTAAGGGGTAAGCTGGATGTGCCAGGATCACTACTGGCCTTTCGACATCTCCCATTGGAATCTTTTGGTCTAGAAAGAAATTCCCTGCTTGCAGCTTTCTGTACAGATGTTCCTGAAGACATGTACATCACGTACCTTCCCCCATCAACCTGTGCTGATGTCCACTGTGATCCACAAGCACCCGCAGTACCATGAAGAAGTACACCTTTGTATTGATGTGCTCTGTCACAAATAGTTCATGGACTGGGATACGTGTGCCATCTATCGCCCACCAAAATTAAGGAATCCCATTGCTTTGAAGCCATCCAATATTTTACCCACATTTCCAAGACTTAGAGTTCTTCACGGGAAAATGCAATTAATGAATAGCCTGGCACACTTGCAATAACACAGCTTCAATGGTGGACTTTTCAACTCTAAGCTGATTAGCAACCAACCACGAGCAATTTGTGTTGATTTGTACAAATGGCAAATGAAGAATATATGGTATGCTGAATGGCTATATGGGATGTGTGTTGATTTGTATTTAGGAGTTATGCTGGGAGAGTTGTATGGATTTCTGCAGATGGCAAATGTTCTGTATTTCAAAAGAAGAGCCATAATGTACTTACATTTTCCTGTGACAAGGAGATACTTTCTGTTCCACCCGTAACTACAGAGCAGGGTAAGAAACAACTCTTACAACAAACAAGGAGTCCTGTGGCACGTTTAAAGACTAACAAATTTATTTATCACATGAGCTTTTGTGGGAGAAAATCCCACATCATCAGATGCTTTGAAAAAGTTCCCCTATCTTCAAAGCATCTAACGAAGTGGGATTTTTCTCCCACAAAAGTTCATGTGATAAATAAATGTGTTCGCCTTTAAAAGAGCCACAGGAGTCCTGGTTTGTTTTGCTGAACTAGACTAATGTGGCTTGCCCTTTGAAACAGGACTGCTTGTTTGTTTTGCTGAACTAAACTAACACAGCTACCCCTTTGGAACAACTAAACAACTGTTAAACAGTTTTAAATCTCCACAACTGAATAACTTACACCGAGGTACTGTATTTTAAAATAACGGGCTGAGAATCTCTAATTCATTTATGTTGATATTTAACAAACCTTGGAATGTTGGGGAAGTCCCAGAGGACAGGAGAAAAGCTCATATTGTTGTAATATTTTAAAAGGAGAAATGGGAATACTAAGGTAACTGCAAGATGGCTGAACATGTACAGATCAGGGGTAAAACCAAGAAAAGGCTGATACAGTACACAGTGTAGAAAGAACTGAAGTTTGGTAGAATAATTAATGCCGAATCAACATCGTTTTATGAAAACTGGTCTTGTCAACCAAATGTGAATTTGTTTTTAAAGAGATTTCACGTTTGGTTGACAAAGGTCAATATTAATATCACATATGTAGACTCCTGCAAGACATTTGATTTGCAAGTGCAAACACTGTAATTTAAAAGGAGCACCACACATCAATGTATCACCTGTTCAATGGATAAAAAACTGGCTAAGTCACAGGTGGCAAAAAGTAATTGTAAATGGTAAATATCATAACATGAGGGTGTTACTAGTGGGATTTCACAGGGGTCTGCTTTGACCTAGTGCTGTTGAGTATCTCTTCCATTGATTTGAAAGAAAATATAAAAATGTTTCTATTAAAATTTATAGAGGACACAAAATTGATGAAGTGGTAAATAATGCTAAGGATAGGTCAACTCTACAGAGTTCTTATATAGATCTGATCTTCTACAGACTAAAGAAACTAAGTCTATTTAGTTCTTCCAAGAGACGGTTAAGAGGGTATTTCACCAAAGTCTATAAATACATACATGAAGAGATTTCCTATAGTAAAGGGTTCTTCTGTTTAGCAAAGTCACAAGAAGAACCAATGGCCGGAAGCTGATGATACATAAATTCAGACTAGAAATAAGACATCTATTTTTAAAAGAGAGTATGACTTAAATTGGGTGGCAGTGGATACATTGGGTTAAATCTATATTGAATGGTTTTCATAAAAGGTGTGTTCTAGCTAACTCGGAAATTATGGGTTTTATGTAGGAGTTTATAAATCAGGTTCTATAGTCTGTGTTATTCAGGAGATCAGATTATCTTCTTGCCCTAAAACATATGAATATATAAAAACCAGCAGTGATTGGAAGTGAACTAGTCACAAACTCTGAGTACAGCTGACTCATTGTTTTCCCTTTTTATCTCACTAGTGTACCATGGAAAGATACAGACAGCTGAACACTAAACCCACAGCTTTGACACAGTAGCAGGATTTTAAAAGAAATCAATCCAGCTTTCACCCTGTAAATCAACTGTGTATAGTGGAGGTGTACCTGTGTGCATAGAAGGTGTGTGAATGAGGAGAGGAAGAGAGAGGTAGAGAAAGCCTGCTCCCTAGTCTACGCTCACCACAATTGTCAGCAGCAGTCAACAGGAGATATGCAAGGCACATAAAATACCTTGTGTATCTCCTGTTGCCTTACTATCTCCCACTCACCTCCCTATGCACACTGCTCTAAGGTGACCAGAAATGTTGAATGGTCAACTTAGTGCTCATTATAGGGCTGGAGGTACAGCATCCAGCTCCAGATCAACTGAGCGCATCTTGACAGACCGCTCAGTTGAACCTGGAAGAGCGCATTGATGGCGGTGAATTTGCCACCATCAGTATAGACATGCCCTTTGTCTATATGTGTATCTGTGTATGGCAGAAGGCATGTGTGCATGTGAGTTGTGCCTGTGAACGCAGGATGTGTGTGGAGAGCATGTTTAAGGCACGTCTGCACTTACGACAGTGCATAGAGTAGAGATATCACATAGCGAAGAGTATAAACAGCAGCGCAGACAGTGAGCTCTACTTAAGCTTAGACTACACTAAGGAAACAGGTCGACCTATTGGTAGTTAACTCACCCTCCAGCTGTGTGCTTACACACTTACATGAGGGAAAATTTGCATTAAGTGGGGCTGGAAGTCATCATTGTAACTCCATCTCCACAAGAGACGTAGCTTTCTGTTTGACCTTAATGAACCGGGTCTATGTGAGTGTGCACGAATCACAGCCTTTAACTGGCTTACTGACCGGTCCCACAATTCCAGGTTCTTTCAAGCCTCTTGAGGCTATGTGCTGCAGCTTTGCGACATCATCAGGAAGTATCTTTCCCCCTCCTCTCTGCCTGCAATGTAATATGCAGCAGCGTGGACCCAGCCTATGATGTGAGGGGTGTGTATGTGTGACAGAGACAGGGAAAGAGAAACAGATCAGTCTGTGGGGTGAGCAATCTGTGTGTGTGTGAGAGAGACAGATCCGTCTGTGGGGTGAGGAATTTCTCTGTGTGTTTGTGGGATCCAGGAGTTAAAAGGCAAATGCAGGCAGACCTTTGCAACAACTCCTGTAAGAGATGCAATGTCCAGGTCCCAGAACACAATAAAGTAATAGCGGTTTTCAGTATGTGTCTTTACTTCTGGTGCCTTGATACAATGCTTTGTGGGTGACAGAAGGGGAGGGGGAATGAGTGCACAAGGCATCACTACTGCTCAGGGCAAACCCCCCACCACCATGTAGTCTGCCCTGCCCCCCCCCATGCCCACTGACCCTGGTCTTTATCCGTGGCCTGATGCTGGGGACCCTGTACACCAGGCTCCTACCTGGGGGACCCTGCTGCACAGCCCTCCACCTATAGCCAGGGATCTTTATTGCAGAATTATTTAAACTTATGAGTGAAAATGGCAGAAGGCAAACTGATAGGGCAAACCCCCTTTTAATATCCTCAGGTTAATCCTTAGCCAGTAGCAACATATGTGTTAACTTAGTTTTAAAGTACCAGATGTAATTAGCATATTTTAGGAAGTAATTAATAAGTATTAACAAATGTAGCATTCAACAAAGATTAGTGATCAGCAGCCATTTCATGACTTTTAAGAAGGAACCCCCTTTACAGTCTGTCCTAAGCCCTACTCTATCTTAAAATGCCACCTTAAACTCCATACCACTCCTTAGACCATGCCCCTTCCCTATCTAAAACTGCTCCTCTGAACCCACCCCTCCCCTACCCATAGCCACTCCTTGGAAACCACCCCTCCCTCACCCAAAGATGATGTAATCTTTCAAAATGGTAGTCTGACTCATTTTCCCCCTCCTTCACGCACGTTGGAGCACGTATAGGGCTGTGACTCATCCCCCTCCCTCTCCCCCTCCCTCCTGAGAATATAAAAAGGGAGACATTTGCCGAAGCAGCTTTGGGAAGCTTTGGCACTCGCACAAGCTGCAGCGAAGAACTTGAAGACAACCCTGAGGATGCTACTGACCCAGAGCACCTCCTGAAGGGAACTTCGCTGAGGAGATCTGAGTTGCTTAGCCACAGCCAACAAAGAACGAGCAGACCTTGAACAAACCAGGTCTTTACATCTAGCTCTGGTAAGGTATCAGGGGACCGCAGTGAGGTTAACTAATCAAATTTACATTTATATAGATTAGGTTAGACCAGATCAGAGGGGAGCCAGCACACAAACTGAAGAAGCGGATGACTGTGACCAGACCCTGAGCAGAGAGCAGAGGGACAAAGAAACAAGGCTGAACTGGACCCTGACCAGAGAGGCCTGAACAGCACCGAGGCCATCCCAAGGACCAGAGACAGCCTGAGCCAGGGGCATTGCTGGCACCTGGCACACAAGGCATGTGCCCTGAGGACCGGCGCCAGTGCACCAAGTGCCCCGGGCACCCCCTGTCTCGGTTGGCCCCATCCCCGACCAGGGATCCAGGGCTGGGGCACCTGCGGAGGTGCCCACCTCTCCGAGCCCAGTCCCCAACCTGCAGTCCGGGGATGGGCCACCCGCAGCAGCACCTGCCTCAGCCAGCTGGGGATTGAGGCCAGGCTGCCTGTGGCAGCGCCCATCTCTCCGAGCCCTGTCCCCAGCCTGGGATCTGGGGCCCGCCTGGCAGTGACAGGAGCAAGATGCCAGTTCAGGCCCAGGCACCAGATTGTGGACAGGGTGGTGCAGAGGGCAGGGCCTAAGCTCATGCCTCAGGTCTTTCCCTGGGGCAGCGACGTTCCTGGCCTGAGTGAGGATCAAGATGCCCGGAGCTGAAGCCCACCTCGAGGACCTGATCCTGACCAGACTAGCTTGTCAATCATCAGGAAAGACATTGGTTTTACCGAGGGATCTGGACAACTTAGTTAACTGAGTCCCCACTTATATGTCCAGATTCTGAGGTGAACCTCTGTCTCCGACAGAGCGGAACAGGATCCAAACTGATGGCTCAGAGGGATGTGTGAGGTGCTACAAGTAAAAGAGTGCTTGCAGCGTGCCTGTCAATAAAGTTGAGTGAGTTCAGTGTGATGGAGAAAGGCTTATCTTCACCCATTTCACAAATGACTGGCCATCATTTGTTGAATGCTATAGGTTGTTAAGTATTTAGACACTTGTAAGGATTTTTGCGATTTTTTTAATGTGTTTGCTATAGAGTGCTAAGTTTATTGTTATTAGTTATGCTCATGTAATTTTAAAGACTAATGCAGAAGAGCAGCATTCTATTTAACTGTCATTCTATGCAATGCTCACTGTGATAAATGATTATTGATTGTTAGGATAAATACTTTCAGTTCTTTAATTTCAGCATGATATTATAATTAAAATAAGTGCTAACCCTTGTTTTCAAACCCTTGTTTTTGTGCTCTGAGTTTGTTCCTGATTGGCGGGCTGTAGCTGTATTTTCCACCGAGGAGGTTTACCCATTTAGGCAAGAGGACCACATTGAATTTATCCCAGAGCAAATAGTGTCGGTGTTCCTTTAGGCAAATGAAAAGCCACCTTAACAGCCAAAGGGTTTAAATTCTGGGGTAACACACCCTGCTCTGGGTCCTCTCTCCAACACTAGGGAACTCTGACCTGCATCTGGCTCAAGGCCCCTCTCCCCCTAACCCCATGATCCCCCCTTCACCACCAGGGAGCCTGAAGCCCACATCCAGCTCTCGGCTTCCCTCCCAGAGCCCAGCAACTGCAGCCACCCCAGCTCTTTCCCTCTCTGTTGGAACACTACATTCTGCAGTGCAGACAGGGCTGCCTGGGCTGGAGAGCGAGGGGTTAAAATTTCCTCTGCCTTGGCTAGGTGAAGCGCGCACGCTTGTGCGTGCGCACGCGCGCGCGCACACACACACACACGACAGGAAAAGCACTTCCTGTTTCTCTCTGAGAAGTGGAGGGGAGGGGGGCATTGCATCATGGTAGGATAGCTGACTCCCCATAAGCCCCAGCTCTTCCTTGCACTGTGGGACACCTACCCACAATGCAATGCTTCTAAAGTAACAGACAGCAGTGGGAACTCAAGATGCCAGTACATGGAATGAGGTGTGGCCATTCAGCTTCGGTTCTGTTATGTAGGCGTCTCAGTGTTAATATTAGATTATGCCCAAGCGTAGACCTACCCTTAGGCAAGTAGAGTACTCTACATGCCTGAACCCTAGAGCAGTGGTTTCCAACCTGGGATCTGGGGACTCCTGGGGGTCCACAGAGTTATTTCAAGGGGTCCGTGAATACATCCGTCCCCAGTTGCTGCTGCCCAGTGATTCATGATAGAGAGGGATCCAAAATTCTAAATGAATTGTATTTGCCTGCTGTGAGCAGCTGCGCCCTGGATATGTCCCCACCCCATGGGAGCAGGCAGGGGCTAGGTCCTCCTCCACCATTCTGCAGCACTGCTCTCTGCAGTCAGTCCCCGATAACAACTCATCATTTTGGGAGGGTCTGTGACTTTTTTTTATATTAAAAAGGGGTCCTCATGCTCTAAAAAGTTGGGAACCACTGCCCTAGAATACACACCCTACACAGCTTTCCACACAACCAAGTAGTCCTGTTTTTAGCAGTGTAGTGGTCCATTGTCTCCCAACACCCAAAGCCTTTCCCCACAACAGTGAAGGACTCCAGCAGTGGGGAAAGGTTCTGGCAGCTCCCCCTTACTGGAACCTTTCCATGCTACAGTAAAAGACTCCCCTTTCCTGCTTTCTCTTTGCTTGCTGGAGCCTTTCACTGTCACATATAGCCACACTTCTCACTGAGCTGGGGGGCAGTCTGCCTTTCACTGCAGCACATAGCTACAGGTACTCTATCTGCCACCACAAGAGTGAACAAAGTCTTTGTGTATCTGTGAGAGAGGAGGATACATTTGTTCCTGTCTGTGGACACGGTGTAGGGTGTAAGGTAAATGCAGGGAAAGTATCTGTTTTTTGGAACCAGTCAGCTGCATATGCCAGGAGAGGAAGGTGTTCACTCCCCATCCTCACTCATGGTCATGGATGAGATCACGGGTACAGGTAGTAAAAATTAGGTTTTTCCATATGGTGGCTGGACTGACTTTCTGAAACAGAGTAAGAGCTCAGCTATTCCAGAGAGCCTCAGAATAGAGCTGCTACTCCATCGGATCAAGAGGAGTCAACTGTGATGGTTTGGACACCAGATATGGATGCCCCCTGGTAGGCTTCTTTGGAACTATATTGGATATGCCCCACTGGAAGGAGGCCCATCCCAGAGCTGACCCAGGGTGGATTATATCTCCCAGCTGGCCTGAGAATGCCTAGGAATCCCACATGAGGAGCTGAAACCTGTTGCAGAAGAAAGGATGATTTGGTCTTCCCACTCTCCATGCTGCCACTGTGACCCTCACCAGGAAAAGCAGCAGGAAGGCAGGCATTCATAATATATAACTGAAGATATTTAGCCATGTCACATACTGAAAATTTTGCTTCTACTCCTGAAAAAAAGAGGTTATCACAACATAATTCTAATGAAAAAGCAGAAGACAAGTTTGTTCCCTAACCTAGACTTGCACGTCAGAGTCTGGAAATGGCTAGCAGTGCTGTCACAAGTCAGAGAATACGTCGTGTCACTCAGTAGTAATTTCTCTGACTGACTGGCTCAAGAGGGGTAGCTGTGTTATCCAGAAAAGTGACAGTCACAACACTGGGCTTCCAAGGTGATGATGTTAGCATGGGGAAGTGTTGGTTCAAAGGTCTGTTGGTTTTACTGAAAGAGCCACGTGGCAAACGAGCCCAGTTCTGCTGCATAGCAGTGCCACAACCACTCTCAGCCCTTTTCACTCCTGACGTATGTTTCTGTCTCCATTGCAGTTAGTCAGCAATAACTGAATGATGCAAAATTTTGAAGAGTGGGAAAATTAAAAAAAATATATATCATGACACTTTTTTCTGAGTTTTGATCATCTCTGCTCAACTATACTTCAAGTGGTCTTTCCATTTCTATAAAGGATTAGATCTGCCACTTTAACCTATGTCCTCTGGGATGATGTTGTTGAACTGGGACATTCTGATAGTTGTACTGAGGTATTGCTTTGCCATATTGTTGCAGCCAAGAGGATATATTAAGGGAGGAGTCTCAAACACACAGCCTGCGGGCTGCATGCAGCCCCTAAAGGTATTTCCTGCGGGATGCAACAACAGTATCATTACCGATATTTGCAATATCATTGTATGAAAAGGTTTCAGTGGTGTGACCCTCAGGCTAACATACCAGTCCTCATGCAGCCCTGCATTAGTCTCATGCAGCCCTGATGGTGATTTGAGTTTGAGACCCCTGTTTTAAGGTATAGTGGCTGGAAAAACACCAATTGTCCCGTCAGAAGAAGAAATGCCATTTGAAAGAAGAGCCCCTACATACCTCTAAAGAATCTTGCCTCCACCTATATGTAGACTCATTTCTTCCTGCTTACCCTTCTGCTCCCTATGTTCATCTCAGACCTTCCAACTGCCTGCTCCTCTTGATTTCACATTTTCTATCACACTGCCTTCTTTGCCTGAAATCATCTCCCTGTTCTTGTTGCCTGAGTGTTCCCTCCTGCTTCAACTCCATTCAAATCCATTCCTCAAGCTCAGTCCTTCAATGAGTCTTTCTGCAGTAGTTTGCACACCCACTCCCTGCCTGAGCTGTTCTGTGTTTTGTCTAATCTAGGTTCCAATTTAAGCCCTTTGGGACAGGAACCGTGACTTATGACTTACTATATAAAGATAACAAACAATTGGCATATCGTAAATGTCTCATCATCATTAGAATGGCCACATGGTGACATGATTTTATTGCAGACTTTAAACTTCAATTGCTGAGAGACTAATTTACTTTACAGCAGAGCAGTCACCATTTAGTCGATTAAGCAATTTTTTAAAATGGGAAAAGGATTAGAAAAATAACTGCAAAAATGGACACTAATACTATTTGTTCCCTGTATTTACTAAGTTGCAGTCACTTTATTTACTGACAAAAGGAATTTTTTCCTATAGAGTCAGCATAATGAGTGCTGAAGAATAGGCTGCGTGTATATTTGCCTTGAGCATAACCAAAAAACCCAGATGAGTTCAGGCTTCAGGATGCTTATACTGTGGGTGATAGTGTGCTGAAGCAGAACAAGCCCTGCTTGATTTTCTGATAGCAGGCTGAACTTGCACTGTCAGCAACAGTGAGAAATCTTGTTTTGACATGTAATCGGAGTAACACAAAGCAAAGCCACTGAAGGAGAATAAATATGTGGTATAACAAATGGCCATTTTACAGACAATTTATAGTTTTATAGAAAATTCTAACAACTACTACACTTAAAAATGGAAACTGCAAGCACTGCTTTGAAAAATGATTCTACGGCCATTCCAGAACTTCTCACTAACATGCTATGATATTTTGTCCCTTTTTTAACCACAAAAATTGAACTTTGAGAATATACCCATGTCAAATCCATTCCTGCCTAGTCCCAAAGCAAAGATCAACAAACTGAGAAGCAAAGAAATCATCCTTAAAACTGACCTGCTAAATGTTCTCTCTTCTCCCCTTTACTACTACTTATTGATTTAGATTAAAAAGAAGGCCTAAATGCATAAAGGTATTTAAAAAAAATCAGAATTTATGTACCCTGAACAATGCTAGGGAGGATTCTGGAAGACTAGTGAAATGATGACACCACAATAGACCAGAAAGGTAAAAATTAGCAGCTGAAAAGCGGGAAGAATTTTTAATTTGACTGTTTTTAAACTCTTTGGGGTTTTTTTGTTTCCAGCTCATTAATTTCAAAGACTAATTGACATTTTTTATAAATGAAGCCTTTATAAAATATTCAAAGAAACTTAAGGTGTAAGAGCTCAAAAATGGACACAGCAGGTTCTCCAGAAAAGAGCAAAATTCATTTACCTGATATGTCTAAGGATAAAAAGAGGAAAAAGATCATTTTTGGAAACAAAACCTGCCAGTTCTTCTGCTGAGACAAGCACAAACCTCATGTTAGCATTCATATTCTCTTACCAAGGACTCAAAGCAACAGCAGAAAGAAAGTTACTCTAGTTCAGCAAAACAAGCAAGGAGGAACAACACATTACTGTCTAGGACAGTGTTTCCCAACCAGTGTGCCACGGCACACATGCGTATCATCAGGTCTGACCAGGTGTGCCACAAAATTTTTTGAAAAACTACTCAAAGAGCTCTGGATTGGCTCACTGGCTTATGAATATTCATAAGTTCATTTGGAAACTATAAGGCAGTGTGCCTCAAATTAATTAATGCTAGCAAGGTGTGCCACGGCAGAGAAAACATTGGAAACTGCTGATTTAGGAGACATTAAAGATGATGCACTGAGCAGCTACTTTGAGAAGGATGGTGCGTTAGTGGCTGGAGCACAGGGCTGGCAGTCACTTCATATATGTATGTACTTCTGTTTGTTGTTCAGCCACCAACTTGCTGCGTGAGCTCAAGCAAGCCACATGGTACCTTAACTTCCCCAGCTGTTAAACTCAGATAGTAAGAGTTAGCTGTGCTGTGTCTGGCTCTGGCATCCACAATTGAGAAAGATGTGATAAACTGGAAGGGGTTCAGAGAAGAGCCACAAAAATGATTAGCAGATTAGTTTTAACCATGCCTTATAGTAATAGATTCAAGGAACTAGATCTATTTAACTCAGCAGCTCGGAACTTTTCCAGACTTCAGTACATAATCCTTTTAAAAGTCTGATTTGACTTGCATACCTCAAGCTTCACCTCCTTTAAAAACTACTTGCTTACCAAATCAGACATATAATAGAAAAGGGTCACAGCATACTACTACAGAAAAATTCCTTGCTATCTCTTTTTTACTAGATAATTATAAAATAAATCAATTGTACTTATATTTCAGTGTATAATATAAAGAGCAGTATAAACAAGTCATTGTCTGTATGAAATTTTAGGTTGTATTGACTTAGCTAGTGCTTTTTATGTAGACTTTTAAAACAAGGCAAATATTTAGATGAGTTGATCAACCCCCTGGAAGACCTCTGTGTAACCTGGTGGAGAACAACTGATTTAACAGCTAAGAGAAGGTTCAGGGATGACTTGGTCATAGTCTATAAGTACCTTGATGAAAATCAAATATTTAATAATGAGCTTTATAATCTAGCAGAGAATAGTTTCATACAATTCAGTGACTGAACACTGAAGCTAGAACAATTTAAACTGGAATTAAGGTACAAATTTTTAACTGAGGGAATAATTAACCCTTGGAACAAGTTACCAAGGGTTACAGTGGAGGCTACATAACTAACAATTTTTAAACTAAGATTGGATTTATTTTTTAGATATGTTCCAATTTAAACTGGAATTAATTCAAGGAAGTTCTAAGGTGTGTGTTACACAGGAGGTCAAACTAGATAATCACAGTGGTCCTTGGAATCGATGAATATATCTCACTAGAGGTGGGGGGGAGGAATTAATGGCAGTTATGCCGGAAGAGTATAAGATTACAATCTAAATTGTGAGAAAAGAATTTAACATTATAATGATGCTTTTCCCTCTGTCCAAGGATCTCAGAACTCTGTACAAATAATATTAAATTAAACCTCAAAACACCCCTGGGAGATAAACAGATCTTTCCAGCTGTTAAGAGTCTTGGAGTATATAATGAGCAAGCTATTGCTTGCAAGTGTCATTTAATGATTTTATATTAATGACTTGATTTTAAAGTGTGTCATTTTTTTTAATTTCCCAAGAGCTAAATGAAAAAAAAATGTGTTATTTTGTGTCAGCCCCCTCCAGCCCTTGACCTTCATGTAACAGCTACAATTGAGTCTTTTAGGTCCAATGTCTATGTTTGGAAGCTCGGTTCTGATTATTCTATTGGTGTCTCAGACATATATGAAAATTAATTCTCTTCCCAACATTTATTTTTAAATGCATGTAAGTGCCCTTGATTTTCTCAACACCATTCTTCTCCACAATACTGAATTACACAAATTCTGGAAACATCATCTCCTCTAGTTCACCTAGAAATCAATGTGCTGCATGGCCAGAGAGCCAAACAAAAGCTAGCATCTACTAACACTGCTTTTTAGTATTAGTATTTACACAGAGCTTTCTCTGATGACTGATTTCTCTGATTTACTTCGCAAATGTTACATATTTAATTTTCACAATAGCCATATGCAGTTGATAATTTAATCATTAGCATTCTCATTTTGCAGATAAAGAAATTCAGGCCAAATCTTCAGAGAAAGTCAGGGTACGTCTGCATTACTACTTTTGTCAGTGTAATTTATGTCACGCAGGTGTATGAAAAAAAAACAAATATACCCAAGTGACAAAAATTACACTGACAGAAGAACTGGAGTGTACAGCACCATGTCAGCAGAAGAGCTTCTCCCACTGACAAAACTACCAGTGCTGCTAGAGGTGGTTTTAGCATGCTGATGGAGAGCTCTCTCGAGTACGCACAGAACAGCTACATGAGTGATCTTACAGCGGTCCTAGTTGCATTGGTATGGCTGTACTGCTGTAAACTCATTACTGGACACATGGCTTTAAGCTATGTCTACACTACAAAAGTTAGTTCGAATTAATAAAGTCAAACTAATAAGTTTGACTTTAATTCAAACTAAGCCCAACCTAGAATCATAGAATCATAGGGTTGGAAGGGACCCCACGAGGTCAGCTAGTCCAACCCCCTGCCAAAAAAAGCAGGACCACTCCCATTAGATC